>JANIJR010000002.1:0-77566 GCA_030557995.1 Clavispora vitiphila
AGTGTGCTCGAGGGCCGGGCCCGAGAATGCGGGCGGGGCCACTCTATTGGGCGCGAACGGTGGCCACGCTGCCCACAAACTCTTTCTCAGCCTTCGGTGTTTTAACATGTCGTGGATATTAATCGTTTCGCAGCCATGTATGTGTGACTTGGATGAGTGCTTTACCAACGCAAATGTATTACGTTCAATGAGTGATTTGCAAGGTAAATTCTGCACCAGTAGGTTAAAGCATATCCATATATCATTAACTAGCGAGGGGGAACAGTACCAAAATCCCCGAACTTCGACAAAAGTATACTCCTGCACAAAAGAAGGGTACAACTACAGCACGCATATACAGATGCACTATAAAAATCTGATGTTCAGTGATACCGCATACGAGCTCTGAATAGCTGATGCAGACAGCCCTGAGAACAGCACCTAGTTTTTAAGACAGAACATTTGCTAGGCAACTGCTGACAGGAGATGTACGGATGTTCAGCATGTCCTATCCTTGGCGGAACCTAATTGGGAATTATTGACAAGCATACGAGGAGACAAGCGAAAGCGAGCACTAGCATGAAGGGTGTGTCCTAAATCTGAGAAGATATCAAACTTTAGTATATTCACCGATAAAAGACTCACAGAAGAGTTACACCACCAGTTTTTCCGACGATCTCAGGTACATTTCGTATAAGAAACAATTGGAACTCTGCATAATCTTAACTGGTCTTGTGTGCTCGCACTTGTTATTTGAACGGCGAAAAGTATTAAATTTGCATTCTTCTATACGAGAGAAAAACCGATTCCACCTTCCATGTGCAAATCTGTTCCACTTTTCATAAGGGGAGCAAATCTGTTGACAATATCTTTCGATCCTAAGGAGCCACTCGTAGAAGAGTGTGTGACCCTGCGATTTAATGGTGAAAAGTTATTTTCGGCTCAGGACTGCAAGTAGAGATTTTTATTTTGGCAATCAATGAAAGTATAACTTGATCGGACTCTCTCAATAATCTTGTATTTTTTCCCTGATACAATTCCAGCTCTATCCGGAAGAAGAACGCCACGAATTCTTTATTTTGAGTTATTTCTTATGTTGATTTGACATTTGGAATGATAATAAAGCAAGATACAGTGGTAACCAGGTAGTCGCAAAATATCCAAATATAGCCTCTTTCAACGTATGTACCACCATGTTCATATATCCGAGTTTCACACCTCCATGCCACTAAGCTCAGCATCTATTATACTCCAGACCTGTAATATGATTGTAAGTAGATTATAGGTTGCTCATTCTGGCTTAAGCATGTAGTTGAATAGCATTCTACTTCAATTGAGCCTCGAAATCTGCCATAATTGACATGAGACACATGAAAATTTAGATGCGAAGATAGTTTCGTCACACGCCCGGAAATACCTTGTAAACATAATTGACATTGAACTGTGGAAAATTACAGAAGGCTCATTGACAGCTAGCTAAGTAACAATGGGTCAGAAATACACACATACTCATTATTTTTTATTGATTTGGAGCGTCTTTCGAAAACAGACGCACTAGAGCGTATGGAGCATTGATCTTTCATCCATGGGGCTAAAAGCGATTCCCATCAAGACTCAATCACGCAGATGACATGCGAATAGTCTGTTGAACCCATTGCAAATTGATTTGACTTTTGCACAGCCGGATCGAGAAATCTTCGAGCCTTCTCATGAAACCAAGTTACATGAATATCGAACTTGGAATTTCATGTAAACAAAGCCTCTACAGATATATGGTATACGTATGTATATCCCGGAACGTTTTGACCGTCGACCTCACTCTCGGCTGTGTAAGTGGCGACAATACCCGAGGAAGAAAATATGCATGTTCATGTATATTCACATGGGTGTACCATATTGCTCGGACTGCTACGACCGCTTAGCAAGAAACTCACAGTCACCGATCAGTAGGAAACCAATTCGGGGCCAGGTTAAGATCTCAGGGAACTAGAGTGAAGCCTGATTGTGGGCCTGGCAGTAACCTGCATCAGTCAACCTTTATTGAAAACAGTAATGGGGGCTGAAGATGCACCTGCATTTCTGTAAAATGGCTCACATTATTTCAAGAGCAACCGTCGCTAAATAAAATAGGGAAACTGGTTGTTTCGATTGCAACTAACTGTTTTTGGGGATCGCAACTCACCGCAAAGAGACTCTGAGCGCAATCGACAAAGACCGCTCGTCACTCAGTTGGTTGATGAAATCCCAGAACGGCTCAAATGCAATCCATGTATGGGCCAATAGTAAGACCGCTTGGCGCCACAATCACTAATGTTGCAGGAGAAGTAAACAGACACGTTTCAAAAAACGGCACCAACCAATCACATGCTGCATGGAACTGTACTTGGATGTGGAGAGGGCCAAAATAAGAAAGGGGGGTGGACGGGTGGAGGAGAAGTGCATACAACAAGGCCATCCGCCGAAATTTCGGCGAAAGCCACGGCTATATACAGTGCACACCACCTCCGCCGGCGTTGCAGCCGGCCAATTGGGGCCCGAATTCCGGTTTGCAAGCAGCCAAACCAAGGGTATATAAGCCCCCTGAAATCCTGCTTTCTTGCCATATTATTTATTCTCATCACTCCTCGAAAATGTCTGTTGAATTCAACACCAAATCGGTCACCAAAGACGGCGCCCTCTACACCAAGTTCACCTACGAATCTGCCACAGTGGAAAAGAAGGACGGAAGGTTTTCCGTCACTCCTACTGCAGTAGACTACGAGTTCAAAGTGGACTTGACTGTACCAAAAACAGGCTTGATGTTGGTCGGCTTGGGAGGTAACAACGGTACCACCATGGTTGCAGCCACTTTGGCCAACAAGCACAACATTTCTTTTGAGAACAAGGAAGGCGTGGTCAAGCCCAATTATTACGGCTCTGTCACGCAATCTTCGACCATCAAGCTTGGTGTGGATGCCGAGGGAAACGATGTATACGCGCCGTTCAACTCGATTTTGCCGTTTGTGCACCCTAACGACTTGGTGATTGGCGGCTGGGACATTTCCAAGTTGCCATTGGACCAGGCGATGAAGAGATCGAAAGTGTTGGACTTTGACTTGCAGAGACAATTGGTGGGCCACATGCAAAACATGGTTCCCTTGCCCTCGGTGTACTACCCGGAGTTCATTGCCATGAACCAGAAGGACAGAGCCGACAACATTTTCAACGTGGATGGTTCTGGAAATCCCGACACCCACAACAAATGGAACGATGTCGAGCGCATCAGAAGCGACATCAACAAGTTCAAGTCCGAAAACGGCTTGGACAAGGTGATTGTGTTGTGGACAGCCAACACCGAGAGATATTCTGACCTCATTGACGGAGTCAATGACACGGCGGAAAACTTGATCAACGCAATCAAAAACAACCACGCCGAGGTGTCTCCTTCTACCGTGTTTGCCGTTGCGTGCATCTTGGAGCAGGTTCCCTACATCAACGGATCTCCGCAAAACACGTTTGTTCCCGGAGCAATTGAGTTGGCAGAGAAGAACTCCAGTTTTATCGGCGGAGACGACTTCAAAAGTGGCCAGACCAAAGTCAAGTCGGTGTTGGCGCAATTCCTTGTTGACGCTGGTATCAAGCCTCTCTCGATTGCCTCCTACAACCACTTGGGAAACAACGACGGGTTGAACTTGTCTGCGCCCAAGCAGTTCCGGTCCAAAGAAATCTCCAAGCAGTCTGTTGTTGACGACATGATCGAGTCGAACGAGATTTTGTACAACGAGGAGACGGGAAACAAGGTGGACCACTGCATCGTCATAAAGTACTTGCCCGCGGTGGGCGACTCCAAGGTTGCTATGGATGAGTACTACTCGGAGTTGATGTTGGGAGGACACAACAAAATCTCCATTCACAATGTGTGCGAGGACTCATTGTTGGCTACACCATTGATCATAGATTTGGTGGTGATGGCGGAATTCTTCCAGAGAGTCACATACAAGAAGGTGGGTGCAGACACATACGAGGGCTTCTACTCCGTGTTGACGTTGTTGAGTTACTGGTTGAAGGCGCCATTGTCCCGGCCCGGATTCAAGCCCATCAACGGCTTGAACAAGCAGCGTTTGGCCATCGAGAACTTGTTGCGGTTGTTGGTGGGAATGCCTATCAACAACGAGTTGCGGTTCGAGGAGAAGTTGGTGTGAGTATTTATACGATCAGCGGTGCAAATCCGAGGGTGGGTTTAGTCCCAGATAATAAACGCAATCACCATGGTGACGACATTGTCACGGTCGAATGGGGCCTTATCCCCGCACTTTATCCGCAGACACATAATGCACTGCATGGCGACTGCAGACCGCTGCCACACATCCGGCCCAAGCCGCCGTAGCATTCCCAATCAAGCAATATATCCGGCATGGAGCGCTTATTTTTTTACTTTTTAGCGTTCTTCAACTCGCTGCGGCGCGCACTTCACATGTACTACCCAACAAATGGACCCGGTGGCGCGTCAGGCCAAAATCTTGCTCCCTGGCTGCAAAAAAACCTACAGCACTATAAAGCTGCGCCAACCCCGAGTGGCGCATCATCTGTTTGAGCGCATATACTCACCAAACCATATTCCAACATTTTGTTGCATTAAGCCTCGTCCCCACACCTGTAGTTCACGCGGAGTGCCCTTTTTGCATCTCCCCTCAAAACAGAATTGCCGTTATAAAATAAACAACAAAGAAGTCCATTCGAACCGCTAGTGGCGATTCGTGGTTTGTATCCGTTTATCATTAGCGTGTGATCCTTCTATCCCCTACCTTTTTGCGGAAAAAAAAAATCTTTGCCATCTTAGCGTGCGACCAGCAAAAATAATTGGGACGGTATAAAACCCTGGCCTATATTTACTCCTCCGATCCGCATCGATTGTTGCTTGCACCGAACACCTTAGAATACAAATGACTCAAGTTACTACTATCGTGGGCAAAGCGAACCCGGGCGAAACCGCACCCAGAAGAAGAACTGCCCAAAAAGAGGCGGCATTGGTCAGACCCTTTGACTCCAATGCCACTGTTCTCACCGAATACCTCGAAGAATGTGTAAAGAAGTACAACGGCCGCAGATGCATGGGGTGGCGTGAATTGGTGGAAATCCACACTGAAACCAAGAAGGTCACTAAGATCGTCGATGGCCAGGAAACAAAGGTGGACAAGGACTGGACCTACTACGAAATGTCGCCATACAAGTACCAGACCTACTCCGAAGTGTACGACACCATCAAGGAGTATGCTCACGGTCTCGCCAAGATTGGGTTGACCCCTGGAAAGGACAAGTTCCATATCTTTGCCTCCACTTCTCACAAGTGGATGAAGACATTTTTGGCAGCCCAGCACCAAAACCTTACCGTTGTTACCGCTTATGACACTTTGGGCGAACAGGGATTGACCCACTCCTTGGTGTCCACTGAGTCCCGTGCGGTCTTCACCGACAATTCTCTTCTCAGTGCATTGTTGAAGTCTTTGAAAAAGGCTACTCACGTGGAGTACATTATCCACTCTGAACCAATTGACGAGAACGACAAGAGAGATCATGGCAAGCTTTACAAGGAAGCGCAAGAGGCTAAGCAGAAAATCTTGGAAATCCGCCCCGACATGAAGTTTTACTCTTACGACGATGTTTTGGCTGAAGGCAAAGGCACCGCCAACACTCCTTTCGAGAACCTCCCTAAACCAGATGACATCTCCTGTATCATGTACACCTCTGGTTCCACTGGTGACCCCAAGGGTGTTGTGTTGACCCAAGCGAACATTTTGGCGGGTATCAGTGGTCCTTCCACCAATGCAGGAAGAGACTTGGTCAAACCTACCGATCGTATTATTGCCTTCTTGCCATTGGCTCACATTTTTGAAATGGTTTTCGAATTGCTTGCGTTCTGGTGGGGTGGATGTCTTGGTTACGCCAATGTCAAGACATTGACCGATGCCTCCTGCAGAAACTGTGAATCTGATTTGGCCGAATTTAAGCCTACCGTCATGGTTGGTGTGGCTACTGTGTGGGAGAATGTCAGAAAGGGTATTATTGGCAAGGTCAAGCAATTGCCATATGTGGTGCAAAAGGTCTTCTGGGCCTCGTTTAAGGCTAAGTCTACAATGCAACTGCTCCGCATTCCAGGCTCGTCCATCTTTGACATCATTTTCAAGAGGGTGAAGGCCGCCACTGGTGGACATTTGCGTATTGTTTTGAACGGTGGTTCTCCTGTCTCCAAGGACACTCAAGTTTTCGTGTCTACGTTGATTTGTCCAATGTTGATTGGTTATGGTTTGACTGAAACTTGTGCTAACACGTGTGTTCTTGAGTACAAACATTTCGAGTACGGCGTTGTTGGTAGTTTGGTTGGTTCTGTCACGTGTAAGTTGGTGGATGTTGCTGACGCAGGCTACTATGCCAAGAACAACCAAGGTGAGATTTTGTTGAAGGGTGCTCCGATCACCAAGGAGTACTGGAAGAATGAAAAGGAAACCAAGGAGGCTTTCACTGAGGACGGATGGTTTCAGACCGGAGACATTGGAGAGTGGACCTCCAACGGTCAATTGAAGATTATTGATCGTAAGAAGAACTTGGTCAAGACCGCCAACGGTGAGTACATCGCGTTGGAGAAGTTGGAGTCGACATACAGATCCAACCCGCTTGTGATGAACATCTGTGTGTACGCCGACCAGAGCAAGGTGAAACCTATTGCGATGATTTTGCCCAACGAGTCCCACCTCAAGAGTTTTCTTGTTGATGAGCATCTCTGCACGGAGGAGGACTTGAAGCACAAGGAGATCAACTTGTTCTACCACGACCCTAAGGTTGTTGCTGCTGTGAACAAGTCTTTGTTGGCGACGGGCCGGTCGCAAGGGTTGAAGGGAATTGAGCTTCTCCAGAATGTTGTTTTGATTGACGACGAGTGGACGCCGCAAAACGGTTTTGTGACGTCGGCGCAGAAGTTGCAGAGAAGAAAGATTTTGGACACCTACAAGGCGGATGTGGAGAAGGCTTACGCCTAGATTAACAGCAGGCTGAAGGAACGTTACCTGGTGACTACATACCGAATGAAGCGAAGGATACTGGTACGGATGTAGGCGATCCAGCTCGATCAACCCCCGTAGACTCCTCGAAACACCTCACGGATCGCTCTCATGTCCATGTTCTCCGCCAAGCACAACTGCAAGAGGAGCCGCGTCTTTTGCGGGTTCAAGTATCCACCTGCCACCAAGTGGCTGTTTCCCGAATGGGGCATCAGACCCCGTGGAACCATGCCGTCCATGGACCGCTTGGAGTACACCACCGGAATGTGGTGTGCGTCGGCAAGCTGGCCCAACATCGTGCTCGTTTGCGCCCGCAACGAGCCTGCGCCCATGGTGGCCATGACAATTCCGCGAACCGGAATCGACTCCACCGCAAGTCGGATGACGTCGTCGCAGAAGCCCTGGTGGGCGTAAAACACAAGCACCTGGGGCAACTGCAATGTGCGAGGAACAGGGAACACCCGGCGCCCCGTGGGCCGCTGCGGAGGGAAATAGTAGTGCACCTCGCCGTTGACAAAGTTGCCCAAGTACCCGTGGCCCAACAGCTTGAATGTGTCCAACAGATTGGCGTCGGTTTTGGAGATGTAATAGCCCAGGCCGATCTTGTCATTCAAAGTGACCAACACGCCTCTGTCGCGGCTCTGACGGTCCGCGGCCACAACACAAGCCTGGTAAAGGTTGGAAGGGCCGTCGGCCAGCACCGACGTCAGAGGACGCATGCTTCCACACATCACCACCGGCACCGGAGTGTCGATGGTGGAGTCCAAGAAAAACGCCGTTTCTTCGCACGTGTCGGTGCCGTGGGTGATCACCACGCCGTCGTAGGTGGCCACTGCTTCCTGCACTTTTGCGTGGAGCACCAAGAGCTCGGCGTCGGAGATTTCTTTCGAGTCCAAGTTGAACACCTGCTCAAACTGCAACTCGCATGTGTGGGAAAGGTCGGGAATGGCGGAGATCAAGTCTTCGATGGTCAAATCCACGTGGTAGCCCGCGGTCTGGAACGCAGTGGAGCCTTTGGCGGCGATGGTTCCGCCTGTGCCCAAGACCTTGATGATGGGGAGCCGAGATGATGCGGCGGACGACTGCGACTCGATGGTCGAGACCGAGTGCTGTCTGTACCGGACCTTGTACACCGGCTGGCTGTGGGAGTGGTCCTCTTGGATTTCGACGTCGGAGGGCATAAGGAGCAGGGGGTGGATGTGGAGTGGGTGAAGGTGGAGAAATGTCAGACAGAGACACAGCAGCGCCTGCAGAGTAGCAGAAAGGTGCACGGCATTTTGTATACATTACTCATCGAGGTTCTGAAGGGCGGCACGGATGTTGAGCGTGTGCTGGATGTGGCTTGAACTAGACCTGCATGCCTTCCTTTAATTGTGCCTTCGTTTGATGGGTTTATTCCACTCTTATCTGGTGATATATTCCTCGAACCGGCTGTCCGGCCGGGCACCCACCGCTGGTGTACGGGGGTACTGCCATCTCGACCGCCCTCTCTGCACACATAGATTCAGTAAGAATAGCATGTTGCCCGATTTTTCTACAGGCGATTGTATGCATTGTGGTAACATTATCTGGCCATACTTTCTCCACCCTAAGCACTATTTGATGCGCATTGCGTTCTATCTCCCGCTCATCTCCCGTTCGTCGTATCCTCTCTCTATAATTTGCCAATAGTTCTCTCTGGTGCGCATTGCTCAAAGCCGCCGCTAATATCCCATTTCCGCAAAAGAACATTGTTCGTTTTTTTTTTTTTTTTTTTTTTTTAAAAACCTGTCGTAAACCAGTTCCACAGATCCATTCTATTCTCGCACCGCTCCCGTTCCGCTGTCTCTCCCCGCCAACACCTCCTGTCTCCAACAAAACACCCGTACACCATCACCACCCCGCCACTAATCCATCCGCACCACCCATTCTTCCCAACCAGTCAAAGATGGGGTTTTTCAAAAAGGAGGAAAAGATCGTCGATCCACCAAACAAATCCAAGAGAAAGATCTGCTGGGATTCCAGAGACAAGTTTTTCGAATGCATTACTGCCCACAACATCGACAACTCGCTTGATCCGAACGAAAAGGCCAATGTCGAATCTAACTGTGGAAGCGAAAGACGCAACTTTGAGGAAAACTGTGTGGCTTCCTGGTACAAGTACTTTCAGGAAAAACGCTACAATGACATCAGAAGACAAAAGTACATTCTGCAGTTGGAGGCCGAGGGCGCTCAACCACTCCCAATCAAGTTGGACAGAAGATGATCACCATGAAAGAGTATGTATATAGTATTGAGGAATAAACCTCGTCCTTGTGTTCGTATGGGGGTGTCTATACCGCCAACATGTAAACTGGACTGCGGCCCACCACCCGGCTGCCACCGTTGTCGATATCAAAGATGCTTCCCCACTCGTAGCGGCCTTTTTCCAAAATCATGAACCCAAGCGTGATTTCGAGACTTGCTCCCGGAGCAATGGCATCTTTGCCAATATGCTTCTGCAACACCCCGTTGTAGAGGATTTTCTGGTCAATCAAAAGATCGTGTTTGGTTCTGGCGTTCACCGGGAATGGCACATGCCGCAAAATACCGCTCAACGGTTGCTGCGTATGGTTAGTGATTTTTGTGTTCAAATTATAAAACCGTTCTCGTTGCAACTGATACTCCTCAGCGGACTTTTCTACTTCTTGCGAAGTGCCATCGGCAACGGAGATAGAATGCTGGATTTGAATACGGTCCACCACAAGCGAGTTGGTCATCATGGTATTGAGTCGGATGTATCTCATGTCGATGTCTCCCGACCGCCCATGCTTCTGGCCCACGGTTTGCCACTCACCAAACAAGTTCTCTAGCAAAGCAGATCGGATCCAGAATTTGCGCCTGATCTCATTCTCTTCTGCTTCGGTAACATTATAGTTCTTGATGAACTGTTTGTTGCGCAACGAAGGCACGGCTTTCGTCACATCCACTTGATCATAGCCAAGACATTTGACTGGGAGAAGGATACGGATGGTTTGCATCGACTCGACGGCCTCGCTGACCGTATAGTTGATTCCTTTATTACCAACATTGGCCAAGAGCCGCTGCTTCCACAAGTTTCTCACGTCCAAGACTAATAGGCAATAATTGGAAATGTCATCGTCTTCTGACGCCCTGACCCTAGAGAAAAACTTGAGCAACGCCTCCATATTTCTGTCCACAACATCCTTGCCACATCCATTCTCTTGAGAGGAATACCCATCCAAAGAAGACGAAAAAAATGGTAAAACCTCACAACCGGTTATTTCTAAAGACGGCTCGACCGAAACATCTAAAGGAATATTCACGCTTTTCATATAGCTGATACTGGAGCCGTCATTTTCCTTGTGAGCATATTCCAAAATGAGCTTAAGTTCCAGCATTCCCTTCTTTCCAAGAATTTCATAGTCAATTTTCACATCACTACCGGGTTGGATATGCTTATATTTCAGAGCAATTTCTTGCTTGTTGACGACTGTGAATGGCTTTCTCTTGAGTAATGACCACTCTAATTCGAACGTGTCCTCTACCGAATTTGTTCCGCTTTGAGCTAATTTTGCGTTGATGGCCTCAGAGCAGGAGTCCCAAAAAGAAAAGGACAAATAGTCAATTGTTTCTTCCGAGGTGTTTCTTAGTTTTAAAGTGAATGTTCTCTTCTCTCCTTCAAGCAACATGAGTGCGCCATTTATGACCAGGTTTTTCGTCACACATAAAGACGGCTGCGGAGGAATAACTTTTAGTTGAATATTCTTTGTCGTGACTCTGTCTTCAATTTTTCCCGCGGTGAGATTCTCAAGAAGTTTATCCAACGTCAAGTCTCTGTCATCAGAAATGGAGATTCCCATGCTCTTTGTCTTTTCAAGACCGCTGAACTTTTCACGGTCCACGATATGAAAGAACTGCGACCGCGAAGCTCCCACACGAATATTAAAGCCTTTGACAACCAAAGTACCCGCATTTAAAGCTTTAAACGAAATAACAACCTGAGTTGAATTTGTTGGAAGCAAAATTACCGATTTTGGCTGTCCCAGAAATTGCTCCATACTGAAAGTAGACGCTTTTGAAGGAGTCAGCGGGTTGACCCAACCGTTTCTGGTGAAATCACTTTTACCTGATGAAGCAGTTGACACAATAGGTCGCGCCAGCAGTTTCAAAGTCTCCACTTTGACGTCACCATCAGTGACAATTTCAATTTCAGACAATTCCACCTCGAACTTAAACGGGTTCTGAAACGTGATTTTCATTTGATGGGTTTCATTGACGCAGATCACGGGGTCAGCCTCCGTCGATGGCTTTGTTTTCGAGTAGGGGTCGAAAATAACTGGCCCGGTCAGGACCGATGCTGTAGTATTTTGTTTCTCAATAAATGGTTGAAGTGCTGACACCGTAGATGTGGGAGAGAATTTCACGTCTCTGACCAAAAACGGGTCAGGATGAGGAATGGAGATGGAGCTGGGATCTTCCTGAAAGAGGAGCGTCAACCAGTTGAGCTTCTCCTTCATTTTGAGCTGGTCCTGGGATGGGAGACAGTGGGAGAAGCGAGCAAAGATGAGAATGCAGAGCTTGGCAAGCAATTCAAAGTCCTGAAGGGCTTCGGCTATGCGCAAGCATATTTTGAGGAGCTGGAGCTGGAGGGTGATCCAGTCCGAAGCATGCAGTTTAGCCAGTAGCCGGGACACCTCTGGCTGGGAGTTGATTCTGTACACCAGGAAAAGGACCTCAACAATGTGGCGGATGGCGGACACGGAGGTGGATTCGGCTACCACAGCGTTTTGGTCCAAATGCGAAAGCTTGGGAAGGAGCAACACAAGAAAGATGCGCAAGATGAATGCCTGTTTGCGATAGAGGCGCAAGTCGGCGTAAATGGACGCGAGCGCACAGTAGACGCGGCACTGCTCGGCAAAGTCGAGGTCCACCAACTGAAGCAAGAACAACTTGTCGATTTCCTGGACGATTTCCTGCTTGAGCACTGAGTCGTGGCCCGCCTGGGCCAGGTCAAGCGGCACACCGTTGAAGAGATGGTCCAACACTACCGCAGGCCGATCGACCGGCGCCGAGTAGAGCGCCACCAAGAGCTTAATGGTGCGGAGAAGCGACTCTACGTATACTAGGTCAGGCACACAGTCTTCCAAGTCCAGAGTGCTCAACAGGTAGTACAGCGATGCCCTGGAGCACAAGAGGCGCGCCAAGTCTGGGGCAGGCATGCGGGACAAGTCGGCGGCGGGCGGCGTGGCAAGAGAACTGGAGGAGGTGCGAGGCGAAGCACCGCGCAGAAACGTGTCTGTTGCGCGCAGAAGCGAGTCGGCGCGCAGAAACGTGTCGGTGGAGCGGCGCAGCGTGAGCGCAGACAAGCGACTTTTGGGCACATGCAACACCGCCGGGAGCATTGGGTTATGGAGCGCAATGGGCAAGCCCAAAAACAGCAGCACCAGGGCCGCGACCGCGAGCCCCTCCAACGCGCTGGCGAGCCACAAGTGGTCGTCGGCCTTTTTGCAGTTGACGGCGGCGTCGGCAAAGTGCTGGAGCGCGTCGGTGCAGCGGCCGCCCAACAAGAAAAACTGCGCCATCAATTTGGCGTGGCGCCCCGCGTGTTTTTGCAGCGCGCGCACCTTGGACTCGGCCGCGGGCAGGAGCTGCGCCGCCGGCTGCGACCCGAACGGCATCATGAACAGCAGCGTGCCCGAGCCCGCGCTGAGCCGTTTCTGCGCCATGGAGATGGTGCGGGTCAACACGTGGCCGTCCATGGACACGGGCAGCCTGAGGGTGATTTGGTGGTACAGCAGCGCGAAAAGGTCGAGCGCGGCGAGGTAGTTGCGCGTGACGCTGCACATGAGCGTCTCCATGCCCGTGACGAGGCGCTCGGCGGCGGGGGAAACGAAAAGCTGGTTTTCGTGCCGCGGGTGGTTTTCGGGCGCGTCGAAGAAGACGCAGTTGTGCACTATGGCCGAGGGGTGGGCATGCATGAGGTGGCTGCGAAAGTCGCCGCTTCCACCCCCTGCATCGCTAGTCCCGCTAGCCCCGTTAGCACCGCTAGCACCACTAGCACCACGGTCACGGTCCACACCAGTACCTCTCCAGTCGGCGTAGCTTCCGATCCCCACCACCACCATCGTCTTTCTGAAAGGCTCAAAGTCGTGCAAAAACGCCGTGTCGTCGTCGTCCGGGCGCTCGGAGTACAGGAAGAAAACCCGCCCGGCTGGGAACGTCTGCGGGTTGAAGTGGCGGGCTTCAGGTATAGGCGCCACGTCCAAAAGCCGTACATCCGAGATCTGGCGGAGACGCTCGACGCGGGCGGAGAACGCCGCAGGCGAGATGCACCCAACCGGAACCACCAACACCTTGGTGCGCACAGGAGCGGCAAACGCTAGTCTGTCCAGGGGCATTGGCGCTGGAGGCGGAGAGTGGAGGGCTGGTGAAGGTGTAGGCGCGCCAGGCAGGGAGGTACGGGTGCAATGCGTCGGAGGTACGGGTGGGTGGCCGGGGTGTCCTCCGCCCGGGGTGTCTTCCGCCCGGGGTGTCTTCCGCCCGGGGCGAGCTCCAGGCACATGTTCTAGCGAGGCGGCGTGACGTTTCGGAGAATTTTATTTGTGGGTCACGTGTATGGTATTGGGACCCCTTTGTATGATTTGTGCGTTTGGGTAGGTTTGCGAATCATCATTATTGGTCATGGTGTCTCATTAACAACGGATTCATAACGGATATGGCCGCGTGCTGCTCAGAAGCTAAATACCTGCGCCGCATATCCTTCCACAAATGCATTCTACAACCATCTTGATCAAGCACAAGATTCACAGGACAAGATTCACAGGACAAGATCCACAGGAACATCCACAGGACAAGATTCAGGCCGCGAACCATCGAAGACACCGAATTTGTGACTGTCCTCCATTTCAATCCATCTCTAGCGCAAGTAGCCTTCAATTGAGCCATTCCCTGCTCCTGAACCTACGTTTTCCTCAGCATTGGTCTGACTAGGCCCATCACCCCCACACACCCGTACACCACACCAACCCCACACCCGTGCCTCCCACCACCAGATACAACGGCAAAAGCGCACCTCACCACTCCAACCACTACTTCTCCGTTCACCGGACTACTACTAAGCGATCGTGCGACAGAAATCCTTGCCGCTTGACTGTCAATTCGTTTTTGAGCCGTTTTTCTTTTTCTCTCAAACACCCCACCATGCCGGGCCTCTCGTTCGACAACTACCAGAGAAACCAGTTTCTTAGCGCCAAGGGATACGGCGCCCCCACCGCCACCTCCACCGGTACAACCATTGTGGGCTGCAAATTCGAAGGCGGCGTGGTGATTGCCGCCGACACCCGTGCCACCGCCGGCTCCATCGTTGCCGACAAAAACTGTGAGAAGTTGCATCGGTTGGCGCCTCGGATCTGGTGTGCCGGTGCCGGTACCGCCGCCGACACGGAGATGGTGACGCAGTTGATTGCGCTGAATCTCGAGCTCCACAGCATGTGGCAGCTGCGCCAGCCGCGCGTGATTGCGGCGTTGACGATGTTGAAGCAGCATCTTTTCAAGTACCAGGGCCATTTGGGCGCGTATTTGATTGTGGCAGGCGTGGACCCCACCGGCGCGCACTTGATGTCGGTGCAAGCGCACGGATCGACGGACGTGGGCGAGTACCAGTCGCTCGGGTCTGGATCTTTGGCCGCCATGGCGGTTTTGGAAACACACTGGCGTCCGGGCATGACGCGCGCCGAGGCGGTGGCGTTGTGCGCCGACGCGATCGAGGCGGGTATCTGGAACGACTTGGGCTCGGGCTCCAACGTGGACGTGTGTGTGATGGAGGTGGGCAAGGACGCGGAGTTGCTCCGCAACTACTTGACGCCCAACGTGCGGGCAGCCAAGGCACGCTCGTACAAGTTCGCACGCGGCACGACGGGCGTGATTCGTCTGTCGGTGCGCGAATTGGTGGATGTGGAGGAGACGGTGGTGGACTTGCGTGCGCCGGAAGCAATGGAGGTGGATGCGTGAGGAGCAAAACAGCACTGGCTCCTGTGACCCCTACATAAGCGAGATAATCGCAGCCCTCGAGCTGCGCTGATTACACAATCTATCGATCATTTCATAGACCGACCAAGTTTTGGTGTAGATGGCGGGTTGCAGCGCAATGTGGCACGCTCTACGAAGCTGTTCTGACCATGTTCTCAGGATGAGCTCGGCGGACCGGTCACGCTCTCTCGACCAATCCTATATCTTTTCGGCCGCTACTGATTCTCGGACTGGTGCCCGATCCTCCTGCCTGTAATTGCCTTGCCTGCTGTAGCCATGTGGATTTTTCTAGAACCCGCGCGCACCATATAAACCTGTCCCAGTTGCACGCACACCAACATCAACTCTTCTACTACTCGATATGGTGGTCAACAACCCCAACAACTGGCACTGGGTCGACAAAAACTGCCTGGTATGGGCCAAAAAATACTTTGACGAGCACGTGACCGGCCTTTCTGCCGAGGAAAGCCCCGTCTCCGTTGCCGTTTCCGCCGTTTCTTCGGTGGAAGGTGATGTGGAGGTTTGCCAGCGCAAAGGAAAAGTGATTTCTCTCTTCGATTTGCGGTTGGTGGCGGATTTAGCAGCCACCTATAACGGCGAGCCCCTCAAGGGCCTGGTTACCATTCCCGAATTGGCATACGACACCGAGGCTGACGAAATCCAGTTTGACGTGAGCATTTACGACAACGTGGCGGGTGCGGACGAGGTGCGGATGGTTGCCAAAAAGCAGTTGGTGCCGCAAATCCGCGCCGCGTTGCTGGTGTTTGGCCGTGACTTGATAGCCGCCCATGCGCTGGATATCCAGTTGGAAGGCGATAAGGTCAACTCTGTGTTGACCAAGGAGAACCAGGCGGGCGCGGAGCGCAAGGGCGCCGCGGCGGCGAAACCCGCGGCTGCAAAAACGCCTGCTCCGGCGGCCGCCAAGCCTGCTTCTGCCCCAGCGACCAAAGCGGCTGGCACATCCGTCCCCCGCTACAACACCTCCACGCTCCATCTTGAGCCAGTGTTCAACACCACCGCCGAACAACTCTACATCACGTTGTTGGACCCCCAGCGCGTTGCCGCGTGGACGCGGTCTGCGCCGCAAATGGAAGCGTTCCCTCCTGCCGAAGGATCGGAGTTTGCTCTTTTCGGCGGCTCGGTGCGCGGCCGGTTCACCCGCTTGGTTCCCAACGAGCGCGTGACGCAGCAGTGGCGCCTCGAGGACTGGAAGGACGGTCACTACGCGGAGCTAGACGTGCAGTTGAAGCAGGGTGCGGGCGACACCACCATGGTTGTCAAGTGGCTGGGAATTCCCGTGGGCCAGGAGGACCGCGTGCGGGGCAACTTTGAGGACTACTACGTGCGGTCGATCAAGATTGTGTTTGGATTTGGAGCGGTGTTGTAGATAGACGGGGAGACGTTTAACGACGGTATAGATAGTACAAGTGAAAGTATTAGCATGAGGTGATCGGTGGGGATGAAGACCTAGTCGAACCAGTCTGTAGTGTATTTCAATATTAACCTATAACTCTCCAGCTGGATACTTCTCTAGTCCATAATTGTTTTTACGGTCTAGCTCTACACTTTTTAGCTCTATGCTTCTGAGTTCTACGCTTCTGAGTTCTACGCTTCTGAGTTCTACGCTTCTCTAGTTATTAATCCTCTCGTTTATAATCCTTTAGTTTACAACTGTCTAGTTCTTTACTTCTCTAGTTCTTTACTTCTCTAGTTCTTTACTTCTCTAGTCTATTACCCTCTAGCTCATAGTTCTCTGGTAAACACTTCCCCAGTCCATAATCTTCCAGTTCATAATCCCCTACTTCATAATTCCCTACTTCATAATCCCCTACTTCATAAGCTTCTCGTCGGCTCTATTATAGCAATCTGATCATACACCTGACTCAATACAATTTGCAGAAAGCACCACGCTACGAAACCGATGTTTTTTGTTGAGATATTTTTACGGTTGATCTTTCACTCTACCTCGTGTTACATGGCAAAATCTCAAATTCAATTTCTTTTTCACAAAAAATTCATGAAACCGCCGCATTTGAGTGAAAATGACAATAGCACAACTCAAAAAGTAATGATCGGAATAATACACCACAAAAAATGCTGATGGGAATTCTACGAACACACTGATCGATACCAGCGTAGAACAGTTACACTGCCTTTTGCCAGTACAAATTTTATGACCATTTACCTAATAAACTCTCAAATTAAGCTTGTGTGAGTAAACTGCAATCAGTTACACGCAAAAAAGCCAACCAGCTGCAAAAGTATCAACCAGTGCAACAATAACCTGAGTCTTTGCGTAATCCATTGAATTATACGGTCTCACACTCAGATCCGCCAATAATACACTGCCGTTGACACCTTTGGAAGATTAGGAGGAATATCAGATTTCTGCACTTCCGCACCCAAAAGAGTCAGTGTTACCGCGCGCGGAAACCATCCCAATCGAGACATCACATCCGCAAGCAGCAGAGCAAATGTCGTGAGGAATGTCGCAAGAAGACGAGAAACCACGGGTTGAAAACAGCCAGGGCCAAACCAAGCTTTTATTGTCGCATCGTCGGTGGTAGCCGCGGATATTGGCAAGTGGCGACTTCAATGGAGATTGCCTGTAGACAACGCTCTGCATACAGGCACGGCGGGACAAGGTTGCCGTATGGAGAAAAGAAGTCCCGGGCGCCGACTTATAAAGCGCGCGCATAGTCTCTTTATCATCATTCACCATGTCCGAATCTACTGTTGGAAAGGTATGTTGACCCAGAGGAATTAGAGCAAATAGGAGGAAGAAGCGAGAAACAGAAAGGGGGACAGATGAGAACCAACCAGATTGAAAAACGACGGAGAACGATGTGTTGCGATCACAGCAACTGAAGAGAGGATAGAGTGTTAATTGAATGAACTCATGTTTGGGTTCCAATTTTTCCAGCTGAACCAAGGCCCAGGCTGCGTTCGGGGGCGGCGTAACAACCACCCAGATCCGATTCAATTCTATTCATTTCAACAATCCATATCAACCCAATCCTTTCAACCATCCATTTCAACCATCCATTTCAACCATCCATTTCAACCCAATCCATTTCAACCCAATCCTATCAACCCAATCCAAACGCAAATCCAATTCCATCCCTACTTCCAGACCCATTAACAAATACTAACCGCAGACCATCACCTGTAAAGCCGCTGTTGCCTGGGAGGCCGGCAAGCCTTTGTCTATCGAGGAAATCACCGTGGACCCTCCAAAGGCCCACGAAGTGAGAATCAAAATCCTCAACACCGGTGTGTGCCACACCGACGCCTACACCTTGTCCGGAGTTGACCCCGAGGGCGCCTTCCCTGTGGTGTTGGGCCACGAGGGCGCCGGTATCGTCGAGTCTGTTGGCGAAGGGGTGGAAAACGTCAAGGTGGGAGACCACGTGATTGCGTTGTACACTGCCGAGTGCAAGAAGTGCAAGTTCTGCAAGTCGGGCAAGACCAACTTGTGCGGCAGTGTGAGAGAAACCCAGGGCCGGGGTGTGATGCCCGACGGCACCTCCAGGTTCCACTGCAAGGGCAAGGAGCTTTTGCACTTTATGGGCTGCTCCACCTTCTCCCAGTACACTGTCGTGGCGGATGTTTCGGTTGTGGCGGTGAACGAGAAGGCGGGCTTCGACAAGATTTGTCTTTTGGGCTGTGGTATCACCACCGGCTACGGTGCAGCCACCATCACCGCCAACGTGCAAGAGGGCGACAACGTGGCGGTGTTTGGCGCCGGGTGTGTCGGGTTGTCGGTGGTGCAAGGCGCCAAGGAGAGAAAGGCCAGCAAGATCATTGTGGTTGACATCAACAACAAGAAGAAGGAGTGGGCCACGCACTTTGGTGCCACTGACTTTGTCAACCCCACCGAGTTGGGCGACACGACCATCGTGCAGAAGTTGGTGGAGATGACCGACGGCGGGTGCGACTACACGTTCGACTGCACCGGAAACGTCAATGTCATGAGAGACGCGTTGGAGGCGTGCCACAAGGGCTGGGGCACCTCTGTGATCATTGGTGTTGCCGCGGCCGGCAAAGAGATTTCCACCAGACCGTTCCAGTTGGTCACGGGACGAGTGTGGAAGGGTGCCGCGTTCGGTGGTGTCAAGGGCAGATCGCAGTTGCCCGGCATTGTGGACGACTACATGGCCGGCAAGTTGAAGGTGGACGACTTTATCACCCACAGACACCCATTGGAAGCGATCAACACCGCGTTTGACGACATGCACCACGGCGACTGTATCAGAGCGGTGATTGAGATGTGAAACGCACGCCCCCACTTGTAGACAATAAATGACGAGGTAGACAAGGCAGAGTAAGAAGGCAGACTAGAAGAGGTAGACCAAGACAAAGCGCACTGAAAAGGCACACTGAGATGGCATACTGAGATGGCACAAAGCCTACATAGACAAAGCACACTTAGACAAAGCCTACATAGACAAAGCCCACTTAGACAAAGCTCACTAGACAAAGCTCACTAGACAAAGCCCATTAAGACACTTAGACAAAGCTCACTTAGACGAAGCACACTTAGACGAAGCACACTTAGACAAAGCTCACTAGACAAAGCTCACTAGACAAAGCTCACTAGACAAAGCTCACTAGACAAAGCCCACTAGACAAAGCCCACTTAGACAAAGCCCACCAAGAAGGCACACTAAGAAGGCACACCGATAAAGCACCTGAGACAAGTGAGGAAGACAAGTGAGGCAAGACAAGTGAGGCAAGTCACATGGGGTGGTTGTAGGTCCTTGGACCGTATACCCAGTGTAATTCTCTAGCCAATACAATGGTGATCACACAGCAAGCTATCATTAGATCGGCTTGCATATGGGCAGCGGACTAGCCTCGATGCATCTTGCATGTGCAGTATGGCGGACTAGGTGCAAAGGACGAGACGATAGGGCATCACCCATAGGTTGTGTTATTCCAGAACTTGGCCTAAGGCACAGCTTGCCAAGCAGCTCGTCAATAGATTTTCGGTAGTGGTGGGTCTGCATAGAGCGGCCCAGCTGTGTGGGTAGAGCGACCCGGCCGTGTGGGTAGGGTGTGGGTAGAGCACAGCTGTAGCTCGCAGGGTTTAGACCCTCTTGTGAATGCAGCACGGGACTTGGCACAGTTGGAGAGGACAGTCGGGACCCTCTAATGCAGGTCCCCAGAATCACTGGCCGTCTATTTTAAGCACTAATGCATAGTGGCCGGTGGTTGCTTCAGTCGCATTTTTCGTCGGGTGGCGCCCCAGACCAGGCGCCAGAGCGTGCACGTCGGCGCGGTCGGCAGGAGGAAAAAGCCAGGATTTATATAGACTTCCGCCCAAGTATAGTAGTTACCACTGGTGGTTACGAGTGCACACACCGATTTAAGCCACGCTTATGCATGGTTACGCGGGACACCTGCACACCGCCAGATCGGCCTGGACAGCCATACTGATGTAAGCATCATTGCGCTTACGTGATGCAAGATCCGAGATGTGACAGGCACGGACATCACCCCATATAAAGCGTTTCTCCCTACATCACACCTCCTCCGACTCCGCAAGCATGATGAAACTCTTCTCGGGCAAAACACCCGCTCCCGCCAACTCCAACCCTCCTGCACATGTGGTGGCTCTGAACCTCTCGGCCAGAGTGCACCAGGTGAAGGCGCAAATCTCCATTTTCCACGACAACACGGGCAACGAGCAGTCCATCCTCAACAGGCTCTACGATGTCCTACTACAAGACCACCGCCGTCTTCTCGAACAGTTGAGACGCAAACACGGCTACAACATGGCCGAAGCCAACTCCGCATACCACCGCGACCTCATTTCGGTGTACAGATTGATGTTGAGCGATCTCAACGGAATGTGGGCACTCATGTCCACCAGAAGTGTGGAGCGCAAGGTCAAGAGCCACTTCGCCTCCAGCGCCAGTGCCATCGACGAAGATGCGCCCGACTCGATTTTGGATCCCATCAGCTTCACCATTTTCCAGGACCCGGTAGTGACGCCCGAAGGTATCACCTACGAAAAGTCAGTCTTGCTCGACTACCTCGGAAAAAACCGCAACCGCGACCCCATCACGAAAAAGTCGCTTACGGAAGAAAACCTCGCGCCGAACTTGGCGGTGAAGGCCATCGTGAGCGACTTTCTCTCCTCCCGGGAGTCCTCCCCCGCATAACAATTTTACTGTAGAGAAATAGAAATAGACACCTGCAGCGATTGCAAATGCGACCTTGGTAATACTCCCACTCCGTTACTGTGCAGGCGTGAGAACAGAGATGAGGTACTTCACCATCCAACTTTTTTTCCGTTTGCTCCGTACCGAACATGAAAAACTTGGTCCTCCTCAATAGAGGCACCATCAAGCCGGATTCGCTCACGTATCCCGATTTGGCCCTCGTTGAGTCGGTGTTCGATGTTGTTTCCGATACGGTGACGTGCGTTTTGTCCTCTCCACACAGCGAGGTGATTGAGGTTCAGCAAATCATGAAAAATGGCCAGGTGGCAGTTCTCGCGTCGTTTCCGTCGCCTTATCCCGACCCCAAAATCTTGTGTTTTGCCCATTTTGTCGATTCTTCCCTGTTGGTTTTTGTGTTCGAGAATGGTGATCTCATCACCGCCACCTACGATCCGCTGAGCCCCGAAGGCGACAATACTGCGATTGAAATCGTCGGTCTGATTGACTGCGGCTTACTCGCGGCTTGCTGGTCGCCCGATGAGGAAACCCTTTCCATATTGACCCGCGAAAACAACCTTCTATTGCTATCCAGACTGTTTGATCCAATCTGCGAAAAACACCTTGAGCCAGAGGATATCCGATTGGCGGACGCGAAAAACGTGTCCGTGGGATGGGGAAAAGAAGAAACCCAGTTCAAAGGTAAAGGCTTCAAGGCGTTGGAGCGCGAGCGCGAGGCATTGAAGCATGCGGGATTGGACTTGAAAGAAGATTCTCAGTTGAGAGACCCTACAGTTGCAGAGCTCCAAAAGGGAACGCTTTCGGCGTTTGACGACAACTCGGTCAAATTCAGCTGGAGAGGCGATTGCGAGTATTTTTCTGTCATTACCAAAGAAGAAGTACTGGTGGAGGCGACCCTGGAGGTTTATTTCCGTAGAGTGATTCGTGTGTTCAGCAGAGAGGGAAACTTGGATTCTGTATCCGAAGCCACCGACGGGTTGGAACACATTTTGTCCTGGAGACCTTCGGGCTCCTTGATTGCATCCACCCAGAGATGCTCTGACGAGGATGGCGACGATGTGCTCAATGTTTCATTTTTCGAAAGAAACGGCTTAAGACACGGAGAATTCAACACCAGACTCAACCCGTACGAAGAGTCTGTTCTTGATATCCAATGGTCCTCCAACAGCGACATTCTTGCACTCCACTTGAAAGATCGTGTCCAGATCTGGACGACCAAGAACTACCACTGGTACTTAAAGCAAGAGTTTTTCGTCAACGCAACCAACCCCGACAACAAAGTTAGCTTCATCAAATTCCACCCCGAAAAGGCTCTTCAGTTGATGGTGGGCACAACTGAAGAGGGTGTGCAGATCTTCAACTTCGCATATAAAGTAGCTTCGGGCCCGACTGTTTCGGGCTACGATCAGGGTATGACTGTTGTTGTCGATGGCACCGAAGCGAAAATCACACCTCTCGCTGCGGCAAATGTTCCTCCACCAATCGCATTCAGAGACTACGATTTCCCGTCCAACCTTGTCGATGTTGCCGTGGATTGCTCCAACCTGAATTTCGCGGCGGTGGACAGTCTGAATAACGTGCAAATCTGCACCATCACCGTGGACCAAATGAAAAAGAATGCCACTCCAACCTTTAGAGTGATTGAAGGTCTGCAGCTTGCATTCGAAGGGGAATTGGTCAAGCAAGTGTGTTTTATTCGCGATGATATTGTTGCAATCTTAGTGGACACCCCATATGCGTCGAAGGTGCTCATCTTCGAGCTTGAAAGCTTGAGTTTCGTCTCCGAAGCTCTCATGGACAGCAGATGTGTTCTTCTCAAATCGAGATCTGATTACAAATCGGCAGTGGTGGAGTGCATTGATGGCTCGGTGTATGAGATCTCAGACGCTGGTATAAGCCAGTACCTTGTGACTTTTCCTCAACTCTGCCAAGAACTCGAAGTAGCTGTCACCCACGCCGATGAAGTCGAGACTCTCCATGCATTTGGTATTTCTGCGAACGGTAAACTCTTCTGCGGCGACCAACAACTCACCACCGCTGTGACTTCGCTAAAAGTCACTGACTCCCTTCTCGTCTTCACTAACGCTCTTTCGCAAGTGTGCTTCATTCACCTTAAGAACGCCAATGACCCAGAGAGTTTCAAGTTCTTGCAAGAAAATGGAGAGAAAGCTGACGAGAGAGTAAGACAAATGGAGAGAGGCTCATTGCTCGTGTCTTGCATTCCTTCGAAATATTCTGTGATTTTACAGGCTCCTCGCGGTAACTTGGAGACTATTTGCCCCAGAATGATGGTTCTTTCAGGCGTTAGAAAATTTATCAGCCAAATGAACTACCGGGATGCATTGATCGCGTGCCGCACGCACAGAATCGACTTGGATTTGTTGCATGACTACGACCCTCAACAATTTGACGACAATGCGGAACTTTTTGTGAAGCAGGTCGAAAGTGTCGATTATTTGGACTTGTTTGTGTCTTGTCTACACGATGAGGACGTCACATTGACGAAATATAAAGATACATTGATTGGAGCAAACGAGTTGCCAGAAGTTTCAAACTTGTCTATCCAACCGTTCCAAGAAAAGCAAACTTCCAGAAAAATGATCATCAACAAAGAACACCAAAAGGTTTCTTCTAAAGTTAACAAGATCTGCGACAGAATTCTTGAAGTCTTGTCCAATGATCCTTATGACAAGAAGTACTTGCAAACAAGAGTCACTGCTTACGCCTGTCAAAAGCCTCCTAATCTTTTTGGCGCTTTGACTCTCATCAGCACTCTCACAGATCCAGAACAACAAGAGCAGGCCATAACGCATTTGTGCTTTCTTCTGGATGTCAACAAGTTGTACAACTATGCTTTGGAATTGTACGATGTCAAGTTAACCTTGAACATCGCTCAGAAATCGCAAAAGGACCCCAAAGAATACTTGCCATTCCTTCAAAACTTGCATATCCAACCACAATTGCGTAAGCAATTCTTGATTGACGATCACTTGAAATTCTACTCCAAGGCGTTGAAATGGTTGTTTGAAATGGGCGAAGACGCGATTGAAGAGTTTGATGCTTATGTCGTGGAACACAGTTTGTACAAGGATGCGTTGTCACTCTACAAGTACGACGGAAAGAGATCGAAGACCATTTTGACTCTTTATGCCGATTATCTCTACGACGAGAAGAAGTACGTCGAAGCTGCTGTTACTTACGAATATCTCGAGCAGCTCAAAACTGCAATGGAAAGTTACGTTCTCGCTAAGAGATGGAGAGAAGCATTGTCCTTGGCCCAAGCAATTGGAAGCAAAGAACTCGTTACTGACGTTGCAACTAACTTGTGCACTGTTCTAGTGGAGGACCACCTGTACTCTCAAGCGGCACAGATTGAACACAAATTCTTGGGCAACGTCGAAGAGGCGGTCAGATTGTACTGTAAGAGCTACCAGTACGATGCGGCTATTCTTTTGGCCACTGAAGAAAACAGACCAGAACTCAGAGAATCTGTGATTGATGTTCAGCTCGGCGAAGGTTTCGGTACTATTGCCGAGCTTTTGGCAGACTGCAAGGGACAAGTCAACTCTCAATTGAAGAGATTGAGAGAGTTGAGACAAAAGAAGGAAGAGGATCCGTACGCCTTTTACGGAATGGCCAACGATGATCTTGACACCCCAGATAACGTCTCTATTGCAGCTTCGGAGACCTCTACCACTCCATCGTTTTTCACCAGGTACACAGGCAAAACCTCCGGTACCGCAAAGACCGGAGCCTCCAGAAGAACCACGAAGAATAAGAAGAGAGAGGAGAGAAAGAAAGCCAAGGGTAGAAAAGGAACGATCTACGAAGAAGAGTACCTTATCAGATCCGTTGGCCGTTTGGTTGAGAGAATGCACCAAACGCAATCGGATGCAGTGTGTTTGATTGAAGGTTTGATCAGAAGGCACATGATGCTCCAGGCGTACCAGATTCAGAACAACTGGGTCGATTTGATTGCTTTCATCAAGGAGAACATCCACGAGATCCATGATATGAGTGAGAAGGATAGAGAGAGAATCGACGATAATGGTGAGATGTACCTCATTGAAGAAATCCCGGTTCCTGTTATACAAGAGTTCCCCAAGATCGATATTCTAGACTACTAATTTAAATATTATTAATTACACCATTTTAGTTAAATTCCCGTTTGATTTTTTCCACCTTGATCAGTTCCTCATGCGTGAAGAGCATATCCTTCAACCCCAAAAGACCGTTGCGTATACCATTTGTGATGGCCATTTTCTTGCAGTTACTAAGACATATATGCTTCTGGGCTATATTTGTGGACTCCCCAGTTCCCTGAGCATCGATAAAGACGCCATCTTGGAGGATCAAGCGGACAGTCGCCACGTGTTTCATCGAGTAGACCGACTTCTCTTGGTCAAACTTCTCTTCTTCTTGCTCGCACGATATGATCTGTGAACTCCACCCATTGAAGCCGAAAACCTCGTTAGCAAGGCGGAGCAATTCTGCTGTTGCAACACTGCTCAATAGGAATTTCTTTTGTCCCCTTTGTTCTCGGTTTCTGAGCACCATTTCTAGTCTGGACTGGAACGTGCCTATTTTAACCAATGCCCATTGACTAAGAGTGACACGTTCGTCATCTTCGGACGAGTCGTTTTCATCTTCGAAAATGCTCAAGTCCGGGAAAAGAACAGTGGAAGTGAGCTCTGAAGATGGTTGGTCATCTCTGTTCTGTTCACCCGACGGCACATCTTCCGGCAGCATAACTGTGAAGTAGTTGTGCATAGGCATTTTGGAGCGTTTTGCGTTATCTAGCGGCAGACTACGTTGAAGTCTGCAGCAAAAGGAAAAACTTCCACAAGAGGGAAAAAGGACAAGACAGGAGCGCCGGAACAGCGAAACCATTCATTCTCCTGCAACTGCTTCCCTATCGGCAGTCATAACCTGAAAATTCCCGAACCACTTAGACCCACTGTTGATGTCCTGTACACTTTCCAACGCGATAGTAACGTGTCTAGTACCTGATCTAATTCAAATTAGACCAGCTGATGGAGTATTTGAAAAAAAATATCCTAAACTCCACCAACCTGAACTCGAAACTCGAGGAAGAGGCCATTCAGACCCTCGGCAACCGTTTGCAGCATGCCACACTCTCTGCAGATAGACGGTCTGCCGTTTTGGGGTTGAAAAGTTTCAGTCGCCAGTTCAGGGAGTCTGTGGTCGAATATGGGCTCCGGCCGTTGCTTCAGACGTTGGAAAAGGACAGCGAATCCGTCACCACCGTGAAAGCAGTGATGGAAACTCTCATCATTCTCTTCATTCGTGGAGGCGCCGAAGAAAACGAAACACTCGGATGGATCTCGAACCAGTCGCGGATTCAAAACGGAAAATACCCGTCTCCGTCACTAATGAAAGACCTTGAAATGGACCAGTTTTCCATGTGGATTGCGGACGAAGTCATTTCTTGCGACGATTATATCAAGGCCATGGTGAACACTTTGCATTCCAGTCAAGACTTCCACATTCGGTTGTACACGTTGCAATTTTTGGAGGCGCTAGTGGCTACCAGACCAACCCGCTCCAAAGAATGTCTCATCAACATTCCTCTTGCTGTCTCTACAATTGTGTCTCTTTTAAACGACCAAAACGACCCTGTGCGGAACGAAGCGATTTTGCTTTTGATGGCTTTGGTGAAGGACAACTTCAACATCCAAAAACTTGTGGCGTTTGAAAACACATTTGACCGTCTATTTGAAATTATTGAAGAAGAAGGTGGTATTCGCGGCTCGATCCTAGTACAAGACTGCTTAACCTTACTCACGAACTTGTTGATGTACAATGCATCCAACCAGAAATTTTTTTTGGAAACTGATTGCGTTCCCAAGTTGGCAAAACTTCTTGCGGAACCGATCGACAACTCTCCGGCCGACGTTAACCCAGGTGAAGATTCGTTGTTTTCTGCTCCAATTGTCTGGACCGAACAGAGACTTCAAAACATGTCTATTGCATTGGAGATTTGCAAATCTTTTGTGGACGAGGATAACCAACTGAAAGTGCAAAATCAAAACCGGCTTTATCAAGCTGGTATTTTCTTTAGCATTATGCGGTTAACATTCTCGCACTTAACGGAAATTCCAATTCGTAAGACTGCGTTGGAAATCACTGGTGACCTCATTGCGTCTAATAAAGAGCTTCAATATGAATTTTCTCGAACCGATGTACCTTATATCGATCCTTCGCTTCCAATTCAAATTCAAGGTTACGACAAACCCATTCCCGCACCGCTTGCTTTACTCAACTGGTGTCTTTTGAGCAATTCGGTCCACACATTTGAGATTAGGCTATCTTCCGCTTATTGCTTGCAATGTTTGTTCGTGGACAATAGTGAAGCCAAGATTGCATTCTTAACCGATCAAATAAAGTCAAACCAAAACCCTCATTTTTACGAACATGTTGATAACCCGGAGGACGAAGATGGCACGACAGCCCATGACGAACTCGATTCCACTAGAGTTGACGAAGAAAATCTTGCGCCCACTCCTTATGCAAACATTTTTTCTACTTTGACCAATTATGACTTTGAAGTGAAGCTTAATCCCTACAGGGTTTGGTTTGCTTCTATAATTCTTATCAATCTCTTTGAAGAATGCCCCGAGAATAAAGAGGCAGCCCAGAAAGTCACAATTGGTAATCCAGATGAAGGCGAGGAGGTGATGACATCCATTCAGGCGATATCTGAAATCCTCACTACTTCGTTGGAGAACAGCGATCCACGTATCGCAATCGGAATTCTCCTCTTATTGACTGTGTGGCTCTTTGAGGACTTTGAAGCTGTCAATGATTTCCTCAGCGATTCGACTATAATCAAAACTTTATTGGCTTTTCTCTCTAAAAACTCAACCGAGTCATCTACATTGGTCCATGGAATGTCTGCTATTTTGGTTGGAACAGCTTATGAATTTTCCACCAAATCATCTCCTATTCCTAGAAGCGAGTTATATTCTATCATATCAAAAGCTCTTGGTGTTGACAATTACTCGTTAAAAGTCAAGCAATTTCGCGAATGCGAGGAATTTAAACACTTTACGGACCCTTTAAAAGCTGGTTATGAGAAAGATTCCACTGGGCTTCCAAAAGTATATTTCATTGAGCAATATTTGGAATTGGTCAAGGATAATTTTCATAGAATCAGAAAATCCTTATCGCGTGATCCATTAATTGAACCTCAGCTCAAGATTTCGTTTGAAGCATTCGAAGAATTGGAAGGAAAGTATGCCAGTTTATTCCGCGATATGAATGATTTGAGAGAAAAATCAGATGAGAATGAAAAATATCTCAAATTAAAGGTTTCGGAGGCGGAGGCGGAGCTTGAGAATTCAAAAAATCTGCTCCAGAATTCTTCTTCTTATCTCGAAGACCTCAAGGAACTGGAATCGATCCTTACTTCCAAGATTGAAGATTTAACCAAAAGCTTAAAATTTGTGGAGTCCGAGAAATCGAGATTCGAGACATCATCCAAAAATCTTGCCGAAGATTTAGAGAGAGTTACGAAATCAAACACTGCAAATGAATCTCAACTCAACCAATTGAAACACAAGCTCGAAAATGCCGAAGCTGAAAAGTTGAAAGCAGAAGAAGGAATTAATAAGATGAGCAGGGAACTATTCCATCTCACTAAACAGCAAAAGGAATCAAATTTCACTATCGCCACGTTAGAAAAGAAAATAGCGTCTATTGAAGCGAGCAAAACTAAATTGGCTAGCGAATATGACATTCAGTTCGATAGTCTAACAAGAGCGAATGAGAATTACAAGACGAAGGTGAAAATCCTCGAGACCCAATTGAAAGAATTATCTGACGATCGAGACAGGAAAGCTTTTAAGATCAGAGAATTCCAGGAGAGATTGTCGGATGCAGAGTCTAACAACAGTAGTCTATTGGAAAAGCTTAGAACTGCAGCAGCCTTAGTCCAACATCTTAGAAAAGCGAATCCAGATATGAAAGAGGACAAGGCCATGATTCTGGCTGCCATCATGCAATCTCAACAAGAATCCAAAACTACTCGTGAGCTCGAGGCAGATATTTTAAAGTATCAAGAGAAGATTCGGGAGTTGGAGTTCCTCATGGCCCAAGCTAAAACTGCTGCCAAAGAAGTTGAAGAGAATCTCAGGAATGAAATTTCTGTCCTTTCTGCGGAGAGGTCTAAACACAAAGAGAATGAACGTGCTCTTAGGGACGAGATTGAAAAGCTTCAATTGAACCTAGAGGAAGAGGTGAATCGGAGTATGAAGGAAAAACTTGCCTTTCAAGAGCAAGTTCAAGTACTCGAAGAAGAGAAAAAGAATCTCAAAGAGAAGTTTCTCAAATTTGAACTGGAAATGAAAGAAGAGAAGAAATATTTGGACACAGATATGGAAAATGTCAAAAAGGATGCAGCGGAGAAAACGGCGGCTTTGAACAGTGATTTGGAGATGAAAACTGCTGAGCTTATTGAACTCAATACTAAACACAAACAGGCATTGGAGTTGTCATCGTCCTTAAAAAGACAACTTGATAAACAAGTAGACAAGTTCAACGAGTTAAGTACGAAATATGCATCAGAAAAAGATGCATTCGCCAACGAAAACAAAACGCTACTTTTACAAATTGACGAACATAAACAGCAGTTGGAGACCTCTATCGAAAAATCAAAGAGTACTATCAACAATTTGGAAGCAAAGGTGAAGGAATTGCTCCAACAAGTCGAGAATGCGTCGGTAATGGAGGCCAACAATGAGTTGCACAAGGAACGAGAAGCTCATCTTCAAAAAGAAACTCAAAAGAAAGAAGAAGAAATTTCTCAGCTTAAAGAAGAAGTTCAAAAGTTAATGGAATCTAAAGAATCTCTTTTAGCGCAAAGGGAAGAGCATTTATCGGAACTGAATGAGGGCAATATGAAGACTATAGACGAGTTGAGACACAAGATAGATGAATTGACCAGCGAAAAGAATTATTTGTGCCAAAAGTTAGAACAAACTTCAGAAGATCAAAACTCGAACTTTTTAGCAGAGAAGCAAAAATTGATTGATTCGATAGAATCGGAAAAGCAAAACCTGCAATCAATTCTGTTACAATTAGAGAGTACATCGAAGCTTCTCAAAGAATACGAAGAGTTAATCGAAGCAAAGAGCGAGACGATTGAAAAGCAAACTAAAACTATTGAAGAGCTCAATGAGAGTAAAAAATCAACTGAAATGCTTGTTCAAGACTTGAAACTTGAAACTCTGAAGACGATTAACGAAATACAGTCCAAGGTTGATGGACTTGAGGAGAATAAAACCACATTAGAGGAAAAGTTGAATTCTCTTGAGAAGAGAAAGAACGAACTAGAGAATGATTTATTGAAGGCAAACGAATCGAAGCTGTTACTCGAACAGGAATTACGTGATGCACATGAATCTAAACTGAAAATCGAGAGTGAGCTTATCGCTAAAAACACACAAATCGAGGAGCTCGAGAACTCGATTAAATCTGAGAGGGAAAGGAGAAGTCAAGAAGACTTTCTTATGAAAGTTGAAACCAATGAACACGACGGCGCTACGAAGGAAGCATTGACTAAGGAGGTCACGAATAAGATTACCGAGCTCGTGGCCAAGGATCAACTTATTCGAGAGATCAAGAGGAAATTGGAAGAATCAACAGTCGCATTGGAAGATTTAACGGAGAAGAATGAAAGTTTGATCGCAGAAAAGAAGGAATATACCAAGGAGCAGAAAAAGCTATTAAGTGAGTTAAAGTCTTCTGAGAAAAATGTCAAAAATTTGGAACAGCAATCATCAAGATACACCCAGAATAGAACCATTGATGACCAAGATCCAGAGGGTTATAAAGAGAGAATATTGGAATTGGAGCAATTTCTCGAGAAGAACGAGAAGGATCATCGATTCTCGATCGAGGAGATGAATAATTCCAAAACTTTGGAATTGAAATCTCTAAAAGACGAGATTGAAGTTTTGAATAACAGGTGCGAGGCTCTTATGAGCGACAGAGACAGCTTGGCTAAAGAAAATGAAAAGATTCAGTTTAAAAGCACAGAATTACAATCCACAATGTCCTCCTTAGAGGATAAATTGAAAGCCGCTGAGATCGAAGGCAGCGAAAAGAAATTCGAACTTGAAAAAAAGGAAGAACAATTGAGAATTTTGGAGATTTCTCTTGAATCAGCAAACCTCCAATTACAAGAGGGTGATCATGAAATGAAAAGTAAAATCGAGAATTTAGAAGGCGAAATTCAATCGTTAAGAAGTGCTTTATCAGCGAAGGAAAAGGACTTCAGCAATGCTATGTTTCGAATTTCGTCTTTTGAAGATACCTTGGACCACAAAAATGAGTCTCTCTCAAATACCCACGAAACCTTAACACAAAATACCGAGGAAATCAGAAGCTTGAGAAACATGCTTGAGAATAAAGAACAAGAAATCAGTGCTTTGAGAGAGAAATGGGACGCCTTGGTTAATGAGGATGATAAAACAAAACAGTGGGCTGCCGCTGCAAAGGAAGAACTTGAAAAATATAAGAAGCTGTCGGAAGAGGAAATGAAGAAACTTAATATCGAACTTTCAGAGATAAAGTCTTCTTATGACGCTTTACAAGAAGAGTATACATTAGTGAGGGAAAAATATGAAGAAGAATTCCTGTTTTTGGATGAAAAACGAGAGAATTCCGCAAAGAATAACGAGAAATTATCTCAATTACACAAAGACTATGTCCTTCTTCGCGATGAGGAACTCAAAAAAACCAGAGAGACCTTAGACGACAAGATTTCTTTGTTGAAGGAAGAGATCAGGAATAAGGAGGAAGATGTATCTCGGCTTTCCCTTGAGCACGAAAAATACAAAACTAAAGAATCGGCGAAAGACGAATACTTGGAGCAAGTGCAAAATGAGATAAGTTCTCATTTGACGAAGATTGACTCCCTCGAAAAGGTTGTTTCAGACTTGGCAGAACGCAATCTGAAGTTACAAGAGGAAAAGAATGCTGCCGAGAAGAAAACCGGCGAAGATGAGAGCAAATTACAAGAGCTTCAGAGTCAAATCAGCAATTTGCAGCTGGATGTTGAACGCAAAAACGAGACGATTCTCGCCACCACAGAAGAAGCAGATGGACTCAGAATTGATTTGCAGAGTGCATTGCAATCATTAAAGGCATGTGAAGAAAAAAGTTTGACCGCAGAATGCACGGCGAGCGAGCAATTGAAGAAGGCTCAAGAAGAGGTTCGCCTGACGGAAAAATCTTCCGAACATTTGGATGAACTTAAAGAAGAACTTGCCATTTCAAGGAAAAAACTCGAAGAAGAAGAATCATTGAGATTACAAGCAGAATCTACAGCACGCACTTTGGAGCACCACAATAGCGATCACACCAGACAGATCGAAGATCTTAAAATGGAGTTGGCCGCGAAGAAAAAGCTTGAGGCTGATTTTGAAGATCTAATGCTTTTATGGGAGGACCAAGAAAAGACAATCGAGAAGTATAAACAGAAATTGAGGGATATCAACCAGCCGATATCTAGTGATGAGGAAGCTTAAATATCTAATTTATGCGTAATATCGCCCAATATGAAATAACGGCATTGTCCCTGCACCGTTATCCCAGCATGTGCGGCAGAAGCACAGTTTGGGTCCGAAAATTTTGTAGGCGAGAATTTCCAAAAACAGAACACGGAGGAATGATTCTTCTTATCGATTCGTATGATTCGTTTTCACAGAACTTGAGACGACTTATAGAGGAAAATACCAACAAGGAGGTTGTGACCATATTCAATGACACGTTCGTGCCGGATGAGTACGAAGAGGCGTTTGAAAATTGGATCAAGTACTTCGATTACATAATCGTGGGTCCAGGACCGGGCCACCCGAGCAATGACTGTGATATAGGCATTATCAAATGGCTCTACCAAAGATACGAATTGAAACCGCTGGAATCTGTTCCTACTTTGGGCGTATGTCTTGGATTCCAGAGTTTGTGCAATGTTTTCGGAAACGAGGTGATCACCTTAGACACAGTTAAACATGGCCAGGTTTATGACATCATTCCTACTTCTTCCGATTTGTTTGGCACGCTGGAAGAAGAACTTTCTCCGTTTTCCAGTGTGCGTTACCATTCATTGCACGTTGAACTCTCTACTTTGAATGACCTGATCATCCCACTTGCCATCTGCAATGAGCCTGGCAGTAGCCCAGATACGGTTTTGATGGCAGGAAAACACCGGGAGCTTCCACTCTATGGAGTACAGTATCACCCAGAGTCGATCTGCTCTGCCAAGGGCAACGAACTCATGCGAAAATTCGACTCTATTGCATCGGCTTACAATTCCCACCACCGAGCCAACTTATGTGAACACCAGAAAGAGAGGGAATTGAACAAAATCAATGACAAGAATGCGGCCGCAAGAGCGGTTCACGAGGAGTCTCTTGTTACGGAATTCAAGGACAACAAAGTGAGCATCCAAGTACAAAAGTTCGGGTTGGATGAGGGAATCGCGCCAATTGACGTGTGTGACCATCTCTACAAATCCAATACCGACTTTTTCTTCTTGAACTCTGCTTCTGAACCAGGAAGCTGGTCGATAATTGCTTTGCCCATTGCCGGGGAGAGTGAAGTGATTACACATTCCGTAGATGAGCCTTCCTCTGTCATTATTCTGAAGTACAAGTGTCCTACCGATTTCGAAAAGATTGAGGTAAGTTCCGTATGGGAATACTTTGCTTCGCGGATGGAGAGCACATTCTGTTCGAGATCTACGCTTGAGAAACAGATTGGCGACGTCCATTCCAGACCACTTCCATTTCTCGGGGGATACCTCGGGCTTTTTTCGTACGAGGAAGGCAAATATGTCCACTTGAACAAGCTTGAATCATTTTGTGAAGGCAATACGCCAGATACGAAGTTGGTGTTTATTGAAAGAGCCATTTTACATGACCGTGTGAGCAATGACTGGTTCGTGGTTTCAATCCATTGTGGTGACAAAGAAGAATGGTGCGAGCAATACATATCTTCTTTGAAGAATGCGGGAGATATCAAAATTGACCTAGCTTCAGTTCCTGCTAGTGTGAAACTTCTTTGTGATGACAAAGACCAGACCATCAATTATGAGTTCCCCGAACAGGAGGTGTACGAACGCCAATTCCAAATGTGTCAAGAATTCTTGCACTCTGGCGATTCGTATGAGCTCTGTCTCACCACACAGCTGAAACTTTTTCTTCCCAAGTATTTGAACACGTGGGACATTTACAAGGTGTTGGCTTTGCACAAAAACCCTTCGCCTTACTCCAGCTACATGGACTTTGATGACTGCGTGTTGATATCGTCTTCACCTGAAAGGTTTATGTCGTGGACAGATAATAAAAATGTCCCAGGAAACAAGCTTGTGGAGTTGAGACCCATCAAAGGAACAGTCAAAAACACTGAAGAAATGACACTCCAAACCGCGACCAAGATTCTCCGGACACCCAAAGAAATGGGAGAAAACCTTATGATTGTGGATCTCATCCGCCACGATCTCAGCACGTTCATTGACGACGTAACCGTGAGCTCGTTGATGGCAGTGGAAGAGTACAAAACGGTGTATCAGCTTGTCAGTGTGATTCAAGGAAACTTGACTCGTGCGAAACCCTTCACAGGTATTGACGTTTTGCACCTGTCCTTGCCTCCAGGATCGATGACTGGTGCTCCGAAGAAGCGGTCTGTGGAGATCTTGCAAGACATTGAGTCGATGCAACGGACCATGGTAGGCGGTGGAAGAAGGGGAATCTACAGTGGGGTTGCGGGCTACTGGTCCATCACGGACGACTCCGATTGGTCCGTGGTGATTCGGTCGATCATGCACTACAAGAAGGACTTGGAGAACGGAGACAGAGATGTGTGGAGAATTGGAGCCGGTGGAGCCATCACGGTGTTGAGTGATGTGAAGGATGAATGGGAGGAGATGCAAGTGAAGCTTTCGAGCACGCTCCAGACATTCACGTAGAGGAGGCGGAGCCGAGGAGCGAAATCCGAAAATAGTGTAAATAGTGGCCATCGTCTACCCTGTCCATATGATATTTATTACATGCCGTTCACGAAGAAATGATGTGGGGTGGTGGAAGTTTTACTAACGCCCACCAGAGAAACACGGCAATATTGTCATCCGGTCGAGCGCTCACGATATTTAGCAGGGACTGTAGTGGGTCTACGATTTGGTCTACCTTCGCCGTAGTTTCGAGGATCAGCGATGCAAACTGGTCTGGACGTTACTTCCCTCTCGTAAACAAAAGCAGAACAAACAGTTTTCCCAGTGCCGTTGCAACCGCTGGTCAGGCACCTCAGCAATGCGACCTCCAGTCCCAACCAGACCGCACCCGGCCGGTCGTGCGCGCCCAAAAAAACTCGACGCAGTTGGGCAAAAACATCCCGCCCCATTCCTACTCCACCACCAATTCCGAGCCATGTCGTTTTTCGGATTCGATGCATCGGGCGCCCAGTACCAGGCCGCCCCCTCCGACGGGAAAGTGTACGACTTCCAGGACACCTACGAGGGCTTGGGCGAACTCGAGGAGGCCGACACCTTGAACGACCAGACGTTTGGCGTCGGAAACGTCAGCAAGAACTTTGACTTTTCCGGCACGTACTCGGCGGCTCCGCAGCAGGTCAAGCCGCAAGTGAGCTACGCCCGTGCCGCCGCCAACGACGACGACTTTATGAAAGACTTGTGGGGGGCGCCAGAACCAGCCACGGAGACCCCGCTGCAGGACGACAAGAAGGTGTTGAGTTTGCAAGAGATCGAGGCGCAGTTGACTGCGATTGAGCAGCCAAACCAGCACGGCCAGCCTGGCCAGCCGGTGGGTCCGCCCCACGGCCAGATGCCCATGCCTCCGCAGCAACAGTTCTACCCAGGCTACCCACCGCAGTTTCCGGGGTACATGATGCCGCATGGCTTTATTCCGCCCCCGGGCCAGTACGGAATGTATCCCGGCCAGTTCATCCCGGGAATGCCCATGCCACAGGTGCCGCAGGGTGTTCCTCCAATGCCCCAGGGCATACAGGGCGTGGCCCAGGGAGTGCCTCAAATTCCGCAGCAGGGCCAGGCTGTTCCTCAGGCTCCTCAGGCTCCCCAGGTCTCCCAGGTTCCCCAGGGTGTTCCCCAGGTTCCCCAGGCTGCCCAGGTTCCCCAGGCTGTTCCTCAGGCTGTTCCTCAGGCTGTTCCTCAGGCCCCTCAAGTTCCTCCTCATGTTCCTCAGGTCCAGCAGCCTGCGCAACATGCTCCTGTGCAGTCATTGGCGCTGGTGCAGCAGGACCCGGAATCCGAGCACCACGCCAAGGTCAACTTGTCGCAGTTCCCCGTTTTGGGCTCCAAGGACGATGTCGAAAGAGACGCTCCTGCCAGATCCCAGGACTTCCACCACCCCCACCGCCACCACATTCCGCTCGAGGAGTTGTCGCCTGAAGACCAGGCGAGAATGGCCAGACGCCAAGAGAAAGTGTCGAGAATCATGCGCTACTCCGGTGTCATGAACCCCAAGGACAAGGACTTTGTCACCAGGTTCCAACTCTCGCAGATCGTCACCGAGGACCCTTACAACGAAGACTTTTACGCGCAAGTGTACAAGGTGATCCACCCCAAGGCGTCGCAAACGGGCGCTCCTGCGGCCCAGCAGGCCAACTCCATTGCTCAAGCGTACTTGGACCAGAGTGGCCACAGATTGGGTGGTAGATTCAGAAGAGCCGACGTGGCGTTGCAGAGAATGCAGCAGCAGGTGCAGAAGGCGGTTTCCGTGGCCAAGGAGAGACAAAAGTTGCCCCAGCACGTGCGGGAGGGTGTGTTGGGTACGATTTCCGTCGGTTCCGGAAAGAAGCCTAGACAGCAGTTGGTGATCTTGAGTAAGGCAGCGCAGAAGGCCAAGGATAACGAGGAAAACGACGATGTTTTGATCCCTCCTCCCAAAAAGAACAGATCCCCTTCAATTGCTGCTCCTTCCAAACCTATCAAGAAGTACACTAAAAAGGACATCATGTGCATCTTGGAGGATGCCGTTGACAATTTGATGACTCTCGAGAGCGAATCGCGCTTGTCGTCAGAAGTCGACACCACTAAGTTGTGGGAGTCGTTGCACATTTTGGACCAGGCGTCTTCTTCGGGCGACGACGAGTCGTTTGTCAATCCATTCATCCAGTGCCTCAATTACTCCAAGTGCTTGAAGATCTTACCACGCTTGTTCAAGTTTTTGACCAGAGAGCAGATATTGACCATTGTCACCTTAATCATGTCCAACTTGGAGAACTTGAGCGTGATCAAAGCCGGTTCCTACACAACTTACTCGGACAAGAAGGTCCCCGAGAACATTACAAAGTTGGTGGAGACCTACACCTTGACCTTGTGCAAAGTGTTGATGAATGCCGTCCAAGACTTCAAGTTCAACGAGATCATCGGCTTGATTCTCATTTTGATCCAGCACAACGTGGTTTCTTTTGTTTCCACCACCAAGATTGGCTTGTCGATCTTGACTACGCTTTTGTCGAGAGCAGAGCTCATGAGAGGCGAAGGCTCCATTTCTGCCACAGACTTGTCTGAATGGACTTCTTGTTACGACGAGTTGTTTACTGCGTTGGAGTCGCGTCTCGCAGCTATTTTCCCTCCAGGTCTCGGAGATGCTGAAGACGACTACGTGTGGCAGTTCTTGGCGACCTTGTCCTTGGGCGGCAAGTTGAACCATCAAAGAATTATTGTCGACGAGGTGAGGGACGAGATTTTCGGCGTTATGAACAGAGCGAAGGCCATCGACAACTCCGATGTGGCCAACTTGTACAAGAAACAGAGCATGTTGAATAACTTGAACATGTACTTGGTGGTGATGGGCTTGGTTGCCGATGAAAACGAGATCCAGGAATTGAAGTCCTGAGCCTAATCGAATAAACAATTTATCAGTGTACGTGGGAGTGTACGGGGCTTTCGAGCATCAGTAGAGTATCTGTATGAGTATGAGTATGAGTATGAGTATGAGTATGAGTATGAGTATGAGTATGAGTATGAGTATGAGTATGAGTATGAGTATGAGTATGAGTATGAGTATCGGTATCAGTATCAGTAGCAATGTCAGCGTCAATACCAGTACCAGTACCAGTACCAGTACCAGTACCAGTAAAGTGTCAATGACACGTAAGTAAAAAACACGATATCATAATTAGTATGGATCGGTAAACACCCCAGCGGCGACGGTCAGCAGTAAATGATCACTAATTAAAGCCAATTTGTAGAAGTCAGACTCCTCTGACCGGTAATATTCGCACTCATACATCAGGGTCAAAGCAGCAACTCAGCTTTTCATTCCTCTTGCTATTGTTTTACGTCGCTACAATCTTCCAAAGCAATCCATTTGCCGCCGTTTTGCCTCGTTTGCACTCATCCAATTCTCAGAGTGAAATCCACCTTCCCACGGTGAACAATGCGCATACATGGTTTCTCAAACCTGCAGTACGCCAATCCTAACCACCAGGGTTGTCCATCACCCAAGCTGATTTCCCCATCATGTGAAGCGAGCTGCACGTCTCTCGATATATCACACTGTTGAAATCTTTTCGTCTCGAACCGTTTTTGCCTCCGCATTATCCGAAATTCCCGCCTCTTCACCAAAAATCTCACCGTGCGGCTGATGTTGGCAGAGAATCTACCTCCCTTGCCCATTCCCGGCTCTGATCCGCAAAATGTCCCGCTACAGCCTCAGCAGAACCCACCGGATCCTCTGGCCTTCACCCACGGCTACGTCCACGGCCACGTTCACCGCCACAATGACTACATGCACATCCATGGCCACATCCACAATCACGATCACGTTCCGATCCACAACCAGCTCGCGGACCCCAAGACGGAGCTGACGGTGTCATGCCACGAGTTTGACGAAATCTGCCGCGGCATCTTTTGTGACGAGTTGGACGACTGCTACTTTGACGAGTGCAAGGCCCAGAGTGCACCCGACACTAGCTGCACCGGCCATTGTGAAGACTTGAGCAACGAATGTTGCGAGGAAGAAGAGTGCAGCGGCGACTGTGCCGACCCCGAGTGCACCTCGTGTGAGAATCACGAGGACAGTTTGTGCGAGTCCCAGAGATCGAAGCTCGGCATGTTTGAGAATCTCTTGCAGAACGTGCAAAAGAATGTCGAGCAGCTGCTCAACTCGGAGCCGTCGGAGCCGCCACAGCAGGCGCAGCTGGAGTCCAAACGGCGCAAAACAGACGGCTCCAAGCTCCAGATCCATTTCCCTCACCCGTGTCACTCAGGGCATATTTCAATGGAGGAACCACTACAACCGGAAGACACCCAACCACCAAACACCCAGGAAGCCATGTGGCTGGTGGTTCCCGAAAAGCATCACACCCACCAGACATGCTTCCATGCCAAAGTGCCCAGTTCCGCTGTGTACCAAACCGCAAAAAACCTCCACCCAGACCCCAAACAGTTGTCGTCCAACTTTGACTTCTTCATGCAGTTTGATAACTTCGACCAGATGATGAATGGCGATTTCCAAAACCATCCGTTCCTTGCGGAACCGGCATTCTATCCTCGCAACGAGCCGGTGACGTATCCGTGTAGATGGGAAAACTGCCTGAGACGAGTGGAGAATACCACTCTTGTGCAGCATCTTCTTGATGACCATATCAAGGAGGAGTATTTGCTCGATCTGCTGGGTCCATCTGGTGGCTTCGAATGTGAGTGGAACAACTGTAGCTATATCGACGAGGACTATGCGCTGTTCTTGTCTCACTTGACAGAACACAAAGCTGAAGGTGTTCCCGCATCCACAGATGTCGATCGGAGCGATATCGTGGCTAAGAGCAGCGGGGAAATCGCCACATTGCTCACGCCAAACTCGATTTCTGAAAACCACGATTCTCCTCCAAGCGAGGTTAAGACGGACCCACAGCCTCGGTTGAACATCACATCCATCCAGATTTGTCCCAAGTCCCAGGCCGCGTGCGCTTCTGCAGACACAAACTTCTGCTGCAAATGGCAAGTCGGAACCGAACCGGACGGCTCTCCGATTATCTGCGGCTTAACCCATTCTTGCGAAGGTGAGTTGCAGCACCATCTCCAAGATGACCACATTGGACTGGGGAAATCGGTCTACCACTGCTGCTGGGTCGGCTGTGAGAGGCACGGGGGCAAGGCATTCATTCAACGGCAAAAACTTCATCGTCATATCCACATCCATACCCAGTACAAGCCGTGCAAGTGTTCCATTTGCGGCGCATCGTTTGCCGTTCCCGCAATACTCAAACAACACATGCGGATCCACTCGGGAGAAAAACCCTTCACATGCAGCATCTGCGGGAAAACATTTGCTACCAGCTCGTCTCTTTCCATACATAACCGGGTTCACTCGGGAGAACGGCCCTTACAGTGTACTTGGCCCGGGTGCGAAAAACGCTTTAGCGAGAGCTCCAACTTGGCTAAACACTTGCGGCTCCACACGAAAACCTTCACCTGCGAAAGCTGTGGCGAGGTGTTTGACAAGAAATCCGACTACACAAAACACAAAAAGAAACACTAGCCCCATAGTATTGGGATGCCGATGCAAGTATATAGCCACCACTCAGTACGTGCATATATGCAGTCCGATAGTTTTTTTTCGTCCTTCTCGTAACCGTCTCACTTTAGCTCTAGCTTCAACTGCCCTACCCGCCATGAAATCGTCGCTCCGTCTCTTGAAAGCAGTTAGAATCCCTACTCCTGCAGTAGTGACCCCTCCTTATGCCCCTCCCAGCTTGGCCTCGGTCGCAGCCTCCGAGCTTCCTAACAACACATTTGAACAGAACAACCTATACTCGATCAAAAAGACCGCCTACGGCCACTGGCCCGTGTACAAAAAAGTTCAAAACACACGCATCAGCACAGAAATCAAGCGTGTTCAAGGTGACGTTCGTGTTTTTGCTGCAGAACTCCTTGACCTTCTCCAAAACAACTCTATTCCAAAGGATCACGTCAAGGTGAACACCAAGACAGGCGAAGTCAACATCAAGGGCGACTTCACCGACGAGATTAAGCAACTCTTTGACCTTCACGTCAGGACATAAGCGAGTTCTGCGGTTCCATTACAGAATCCTGGTTTCTGGACCACATGTATATATAGTAGAATGGCAGTGCCGACGGGACAAAGAACCACACAAGAAAAGAACCACACGAGCAAAGAACCACATACGAAAAAAGGTTGTATCTTCAATACACATTTTATTATACACAGCCGTAACCCTCACATCACACCTCGAGACTCGCCTCGGACATAGGTGTGTTCCCGCTGTCGGATAACCCAAACGCCGCTTGTCTGATTTGAACAATCCAAGGATCACTCAATAACTCGGCTGCACTGGGACGATGTGATGGGTCGTGAACAAAGCATCTGGATAAGAACTCCTGCCCAGCCTTACTGAGTTGGTCGTTCGAGGGCAACTGCGGCTTATGACCAGCTGCAATATGATACATGATAGCCCATTCGTTATCCAAGTTTGCCCAGGGACGTCTTCCAGTAGCCATTTCCAAAACACAGCATCCAAGAGACCAGATATCCACCACCCCACTCTGAGAGGATCCTTTACCAGTAATAATTTCGGGCGACATGTACATTGGAGTTCCGGTCATAGAATTCAAGTTCTCGTGGTTTGGACCTCTGGAAAGGCTGGTCATGTTTCTTGTCCGTCCTGACGTTGCAATCACTTTGGCTGCGCCAAAGTCAACAAACTTGATCACACCATTGTGATCCAATAAAATATTCTCTGGCTTGATATCACGGTGCACAACGCCGGACTGATGAAGATATGCCAACCCTTCAAGCATTTGAAGGGTGTAAACCTGGATCACCATTTCGTCTTCGATTCGGCCATGAGCCAAAAGGCCTGAAAGTGATCCTCCTTCGCAGAATTCCATGAATAGATATACCTTATCACGATGAACCTCCACACCAAAGTATTGTACAACATTAGGGTGATTCAACATCTCCAAAACGGTCATTTCTTCATTGATCGAAGGAATGAGTTTGAGCGATTGGCTGTCGTGGAACATGATTTCTTTCACCGCCATCACACCACCAGTGTCTAAATTAACAGCAGCATAAACCTGTCCAAATGAACCTCCGCCGATAAATTTACCCTTTTGCCATCTGATAGACACACTGGAGAAGGAGGAGGCAAGCAATGTTACAAATTGATATTCCAGGTCGGATACGTCTAAAACTCTACCAACAGAGTGTAACTGCTCCTCCACTTCTGTTCTATACTTCTCAATCTCTTGGATTTGAGCCATGATGTCCTTCAGATAGGCGTTCAAGATTGATTGGTCATCTGAACCATCTTCAATGCTTTGCTTCTGAGAAGACCATTTCAACATTCTTTTTTTCTCGGCAGCACTGGAGCGAGCACCCATAATATCGAAATGAGAAATAAGCAATGACATACAACGCGCAACCTTGAGTTTAAGCTTGTAAAACTGGTCCTCATCAAGCACAAGAACATTGAAACCTCTAGTCATTTCCATAGAGAATTCGAGAGCTAGAACACACCATCTGAATGTTTTCCGGTCGGTAGGAATACAATCATCGCAAATGAAACTAACCCACTCTATCGAAAGTTGTATAAGACGCATTATAACAGCAGACTTTCGAGATGAATTGTACCATTTCACCGAGATTTTACCAAAATCTCTCGAGTATATGAACATTTGATTAACAAGCTCTTGGTACTCTTCATTTGGAATCAATCTTTTGCAATTGTCAATGATGATTTTGGGAGAATCCAAAACGGCTAGCGACATGCGGAAAAATACTCTGTTGATTCTGTTAAGCTCTTGATTCACGTTCGTAAGAGATGAACGCTTATCGATAGACTTCAAAATAGAGCTCATAGCATCATACTCGAATGCAAGTTCCATAAATCTGTCTCTTGCAACAGGAAGACTGAGCTGAGGAGGCATGTGTGTGATGACCAACAACTGACCAGATTTAACGTCTGTGATAGGAACGTTATCCATGCTAAGATTTATCATTTCACCTTCCCATACAATTGGCTTTGGAGGACAAAATGCAACCACGTACTCCGTATAAATTTCCTCTGCATTGGAGGCGTCTTGCGGAGCTTCAGAAACGAAAAAATCATCCACCAAATTATCAAACCCGTCATCCCCGCCAACATCTGTACCGTATCCCATTGGCGTGCCGTTTATAATGCGCGTGATCTCCTCCTTATTGTTCATCAAATCAGAGCTGGCGAAAAAGTACATTCCTTGCGCTTCCACTGACCCAGTGTACACAAGAAAATGACCAGTGTTACGCAATATATCCAATAAAGTTTTCGTTTGCGAGCCACCGTTCAGAGGAATCTCAAACATCATGGAGTTTGTAAAACTTTGAGTTAATTCACTGGTAAATCTTGCAAGTTTACGACGCATTTGACCAAAGTTTTCAGTGGTTGAGTTGTACCAACGAATCAAATCTGAAGAGCCTAATGCCGGTGTTGGCGGATGCTTGATCTGGTGAGTCAAGTATGCTAGTAATTTCTGACAAAGTCTCGATGTTATCGACGTCACGTTTTCTGCAACCACTGTGCTTCCCCCGTCAATGTATTTTCCAAGAAATTTCAAAAAGTTCCAAGCATTTTCAAGCTCTTCTGGTTCCTTATTAGTTCTAAATGTGTGAGGTGATCTTGAACTTTCAATAAGCTTTTTGTTCAACAAGACCAAGAAATATCTGACACACAGAAGAACCACTGCATCAAAGTCTTCGATATCAGCATCGAATAAGTCTTTGATGACCCAAGTCCTATTGATATCTGGCCGACAATATTCGATAATTCCCCTTTTCACTTGAACAGCAATCGTAATGTAAGATTTGAAATCATCAATCATCTGGTCAATCATCATCAAATTTAGGTTCTCAAGTTTCTTTGCATACTGCATTCTGATCGAAATAATTTCTTTGATAAGTCGAGTTGGCACGAGGCATAATTCAATCAAGTCATGACTATAATCGGGCAATTTTAATGTTTCGAACATTTGGCCTAAGTGAATATATGTCTCTTTTGACTTTGCAATCCAAGGCTCCACGGGTGTGAACACGCGCTTCCTGAAAATGGTGTGAACATCTTTCTCTTTGAGAATTCGTTCAGCCAAAGACCTCTTATCTTCCTCAAAGATTTTCTTCACATCTTTCCCCTTACTATTAGTTGAAGAAGGCAGATCTGATATCTCGGACGACATTTCACTTGTAACTCCCTTCGTAGTGTCGAGCTCGTCATTACCTATCCAGAGTTTGAAAGATTCGGTCTCTCTTTTGATAGCATCAGTGATGGTATGCCAAGCAGTAAGGGCATCAATTCTGTTTTGGAATGCGTCCGATCTGCATGCGGGTTTATCGTGTTTCATTTCCTCTAGAGTTCCCCAAAGCTCGCACATTTTGTCGTACTTGTCGAGAATGCCGACAACTTGATCTCTCGGGTCTGGTGCACCAGCTTCGTAATTGATTTCAAAATCGGACACTTCCTCAATTATCAGGTTGACTGTAGTCCTTCGATAAAGAATAATCTTTCTCTCGTCATCCTCCGTTCTGCTGAAAAGCTTGCTTCGGATTCCGTACCACAAATTTTCCTTGTAGTGGGTACGCAAGAAAGATTCCTGCTGTTCACTGGAATAAGAAATGTCAATGATTTTTGTCTTCTCGGACCGAACAACATCACCAGTGAGCACGGACGACAACATTGCTTGCCATTCGAGCCTCTCTATCACCGCCGGGTCTTCCACCGCATCTTTGCTGATCATTTTGATGTTATCAGCAAAATTGAGCTTAGAGTTGGTGTTCTTGATCGTATCGAAGGTGAGGCTGTAGTCGATTTTGTACTTTTCATTTTCCAAATCGGTCAAGAGCTCGTAATTGCCCGAGACATCGGCATCGTCATTTTCGTCGTATTCGGGATTGTTGATTACATCGGTCTCCTTCGGCTCTATGTCTGCGCCGCTGATGCCTCTTGTGTAATAATCATCTGTAGCATGGTTCTGGATTTTCTTGAGGTACACCTTTTCTTGGGCAAAATATTGGTTTGCTTGAGGTAGATTGCTGTTTATCGCCAGGACAAAAGAACGCGATCTAGATTTGCGAGTATCCGACAGCTTATGATGAGAGCCCGACGAGTGATCGGGTCGGGATTTAAGACTGCTGTTGATAGGGTTGCTGGCGTCTCTTCTGGATTTGGATGCAGAGGAGTCGGTGGTTACAGTGGAAGAGCCGCCGCTGGATGCATCTCTGATCAGAGAGGTAGAGTGCAGTCTACTCTGTTTCGAGTAGCGTTCTGGACTGTTGCCAGCAGTGTTTGCTGACCTCAGCTCCATGTCAGTCAGCGGTACTTAGTAGAGGGAAAAGCTCAACGCAATGATCTGTTTGTGGTGGAAAAAAAGACTGGGATAACGCTGAGGACAAGTGGATTGCCGATTGATGAAGCAGTATGCAAAAAGAAGTGTGAAGGGTACCGTAGCAATGTGACGTCAGGAAATGTGTCACCAGAAGATAATCCAAAACACGGGAGCATCATTATTTCTGGTGCACGGGTGTTTAGCAAGTACGCTTCCTGACGGTACTGATGTTTTCTGAAAGGTGACCACGGGCACTTTTTATAACGAGCCGAGACTGGAGGCGCCTAGCGCTACGAGTGCGACTTGAGTAGAAACAACTGAACACACACATCTTCTGTATTCCACCTGTATTCCACCCTGTATTCCACCCTGTATTCCTACACCATTCCCCTGCGAGCCCAAGACTGTTGGCAAAAATTCAATGTTTCCCGAAAGGGACGACTGGGCTGCCGTATCCACCTCCACAAGAAAGCTTTTTGATTTTCGATGCTAAAGGCAGATGTAAAAATGTCCCATCCAGGTGGGTGCGACTGGTGATAGTCGAAACGCGCGCGTCTTCCTCACCAGTAGTACGAACGAAACTACTTTCCACCCTCCGCTGGGCCAGCTAAGTGTGACATTTTCGAAGTCCATGGACGCATAGCATATACAAATGGTTTCGCTATTCGAGATATCTACCCAGCGGCCGCTCTGGGACCATCTCACCACCGGCATCAGATCTCTTGACCTGAGTCTCACTCTACAGTCAGACGGCCTCTACGATTTCCAGTCAGTTCCCAATAACAGCGCAATGTACGCGGTGGTGTGCAACCTTATCGTTAGCCACTTGCAGGCGGGGGAATATCGAAAGGTGGCCGTCATCCAGACGCTCAATCCATTTCCTTGGGAAATGCTCAAACAGCATCCGGGGTTTGAGCGGCAATGGCTTGATCAAGACCGGATCGTCTCGTATTTCTTGGGGTCGTTGCCTCAGATCTTCTCTTTCTTTTGTCTCGACATGATGAAGCCGTCTAGAGCTGGCTCTGTGTTGACGCTCATCATGAACTTCCACGATGTCATAGAACATTACAAACTACAGATCTCCACTGCGTACGAAGAAGCACTCCTTAAGCATCAGATTGACAAGAATCGGGAGTTGATAAAAAGAAAAGAGAAATTGGAACAAGAAGGGCCTTCTCTGATCAACCTACCTTCCTTGCCTACCGATTCTGCTCTTCGACGACAGCACCCCATCATCAAGGCACAAAATCATATCACCGAGCTCTTCAAGTTGATTGGAGAGTTTTCGTACAAATATTCTGCGCTTGTGATATTTTTGGGCCATTTGGAACCGCAGTACAAGCTGTTCGCAAGAAGGAGGATTGCTGTTTCTATGGATTCGACCCAGTCCCAAACATCGTTTTCGCAATCGCAAACCACTTTCTCCCACAGTACATCCAGCTCTTCGTTCAGCTTCGATCTGCGGTTAGTATTGATGCCTGTCACATTTGGGAAGCAAAGCAATCTAGACGAAAAGCAATCCAGCATTTTCGACTTGAATGAAACCAAATTGGCGGCGCGGCTAATTTTCTATAATGACTGGTTCTTCCATAGCCCAATGTTCTTGAGTAGGAAGCGCCCTGCACTTTCAAAAGAGCGTTATCTCGTTCCGGTCGTCAAGTGCAGCAACCTCAGCAGCGTGGCTAATATTCACGAGCCGATATTCTTTGATTTCCAGCACAACTATGATATTGAGGACGCCGACACAAGTGAAAATTGGTTGATTGACCTTCTGGTTCAACCAAGCGAAAGCATTTCTCATTTGATCCAAGAGTCACTCCAGTCAACGCAAACGATGCCAAGGGCGGTTTCAACCCAACTTAGTAACTTTCCTTCGTCTTCCCCGCCGCTCAAACCGCACCAAACATCAATGGATACAATTTCTGATCTAGAACCAGAACTCGATTATCGCGAATCGGTGCTGGTGATTGATGGCTCGGACGTTGAGCTGACAGGCACATTGCTCGATGATCTTGGCGAAGAACTATAATTTCAATTAACTGACTACGCAACGCTTCTCCTAACTTGTTTGAATTGCACCATACTTGTGCCACGCCTCAATGACGGGTTCGTGTACCAGTTGAGATACTCGGTCTTTGAAAGATTGAGGTTATCCGAATCTTGCCATGACTGTTCAGATTCTATTATTTGCATGTTTGGTCACCTGTACTTTTTGAGATCTGTTCTGTTGGTTAATGCGGCTTCGAGCTATCATCCGTGCTATGTTGGAGCATACGTACGGTATCAAGTTTACTCGACCAATCAAAGAACACTCCAAAGAAATCATACTCCCTAGCTTGCTGATCCCGACCTTGGACAAAGCCTAAAATCTTCACAAATTACTGAATGGTACGTGCCAAAGCCGCATACGAAGCATTACACACATTTATTCCCTATTCACTCCAATGTTCACTCCAATGTTCACTCCAATGTTCACTCCAATGTTCACTCCACATTTTCATTCCACATATTCATTATACGCATGAATCCCGCCGGTTCAGTCACATATCCCTCGACACAACTACTCGTATAGATTCCACGTGCTGTTCTGAACAGACAAAAGGCGCGTTCTTGTAACTCCACTTATGGCTCCAGTTACAGTGTGCGCGGATATAAACACCCTCGACTGCGTCCGAGTGGAACACTTATACTTCCGAAAAAAATCGCTCGTCGTAGATTCGAAACAAGCCCCATCCACTCATATAACCCGCCAACTCTCCACCGTCACCGAGGTCCAAACCCCAAACACCTAGGATTTGGTCCTGCACATACCGCGATGAGCATCATTATCTCTTTTTCTACCTTGTGTTTAACTCTGTAATTCGCCATGGCTACTGTTATTCCGCCCCCATCGAAAAAGCAAAAGAAGGAAGCGCAGCAAGTGAGAGAAGTGGACTTGGTTCCCCAAGATCTTCCTAATGTTCTAATAAAATTCCAAGCTGCGGATAGTGGAGACTCTGTGGGCGGTTCGATTCGTGTTCCTGGCGGAATCACTGAGAAGCAGTTGGAAGAGCTTTTGAACCAGCTCAATGGCGAAAAGGATGATCCTGTTCCATACAGCTTTTCCCTTCTCAACCAAAAGGACGGCACGTCAGATGCAGACTTGGTGGACATCAAAGACAACCTCTATCTGTCGGTGTTGAAGCCAGGTATCAAGACTACCGAAGACTTCATGACTATTGTGTATACTCCCCGTGCAGTATTCAAAGTCAAGGCTGTGACCAGATCCAGTAATGCGATTGCCGGTCACGGATCCACTATTTTGTGCTGTCTGTTTGCTCCCAACGATTCGGGAAGAATGTGTTCTGGAGCCGGAGACTCTACCGCCAGAATCTGGGATTGCAACACGCAAACACCATTCAAGACGCTTTCGGGCCACACGAACTGGGTCTTGTGCGTGAGCTACTCTCCCTGTGGAACCATGATTGCCACCGGGTCTATGGACAATACGGTGAGGCTCTGGAATGCACAGACCGGCGAAGCATTGGGAAACCCTCTTTTGGGCCACAGCAAATGGATTTCCAGTTTGACGTGGGAGCCATTGCATTTGGTTAAAGACGGCGATACGCCCCGCCTCGGGTCCGGCTCGAAAGATGGAACCGTGAAAATCTGGGATACTTCCAGAAGAGTCTGTCTCTATACCATGAGTGGTCATACCAATGCCGTGTCGTGTGTAAAGTGGTCTGGCTCCGACATTTTGTACAGTGCATCTCACGACAAGACCATTCGTGCGTGGGACATCACTGCTGGAGGAAAATGCATCCAGACACTCAAGAGCCACGCGCACTGGGTGAACCACTTGTCTATTTCGACCGACCATGTGTTGAGAAAAGGAGGGTTTGACCACAGCTCCTCTCGGTCTTCTACCAAAACCTCGCCTGCCGAGTTGCGCAAGAAGGCGTTGGAGCAGTACGAAAAAGTGGCTAAGTTGGGCGGAAGAATCAGTGAGCGTTTGGTTACTGCCAGTGACGACTTCACCATGTACTTGTGGGAACCATTGAAGTCTTCCAAGCCTATCTGCAGAATGACTGGCCACCAGAAGCTCGTCAACCACGTTTCTTTCTCTCCAGACAGCAGATATGTAGTTTCCGCGTCTTTTGACAACTCGATCAAGTTGTGGGACGGTATCAAGGGTACCTTTATCGGGACTTTCAGAGGCCATGTTGCGCCCGTGTACCAAACGGCGTGGTCTGCTGACAGCAGGTTGTTGGTGAGTTGTTCTAAAGATACTACTTTGAAGGTGTGGGATGTGCGCACACGCAAGCTTAATGTTGACTTGCCAGGCCATTCGGACGAAGTCTACGCTGTTGATTGGAGTATGGACGGGAAAAAGGTCGCATCGGGAGGAAAGGACAAGATGGTGCGTATTTGGGCCAGTTAGACAAAGGAAACGTTAGTTTAATGAACCTAGAGCATGTGAAGTATCTCAGTAGATCTGGAGCGAATGCGTATGATGCTGGCCACAGAGCCAGAGAATTGAAGTGGAGTAGGGCCAGAGAATTGAAGTGGAGCTGAAGATAGAGCAAAGCTTAGAGAAATTATTCAGTACATCCTACGGAAAACAGCGAGAGAGCATTTGAGAAAGTCCCGAGAAAAATAATGATAATTATGGCTCATGGAGAAACACTGCGACTTCTCTCCACAGTGAACGAATTTATTGTGAACGAGATTTAAGTGGGCGCAAAGCCTAAAGCTATCTCACCACAAGATTACACAGGGGTTCAGGAGCCGAGAGAATTTGAAAATACCAAAACTTAGAATCAGTAGAAAACGCAAAAACCCATGTACCGCAGCAATATCCACAGTATGTTGTATAGATGGTCACTCAGCTTCCGACACAGCCATTTATCGCCCGCGCACGACTATCCTGTTATCGCCTTTAACGTACCGCATACCCGATTTCCAATTCTTCCTCCAAAACTCCACAATGGCCATTGTCAAACGAGGTGGGCGTACCAAGGCCAAACAACAGGCTGCTCCCGCTAAATCGGGCATCAAGAAGGCGGAGTTTGACATCACCAAAAAGAAAGAGGTGGGTGTGTCTGATTTGACATTATTGTCCAAGATCTCGGATGATGCCATCAACGAAAACCTACACAAACGGTTCATGAACGGCACGATCTACACCTATATTGGACACGTGTTGATTTCCGTCAATCCGTTCCAAGATTTGGGGATCTACACCCAACAGATGTTGAACATGTACAAGGGCAAAAACAGACTAGAGGTTCCACCTCACGTTTACGCCATTGCCGAATCGATGTACTACAACTTGAAATCGTACGGAGAAAACCAGTGCGTGATTATTTCCGGTGAATCCGGTGCGGGAAAAACCGAGGCGGCGAAGCAGATCATGCAATACATTGCCAACGTTTCGGTTGATGATCAGGTGTCGTCTTCTGCAAATTCGGGTGGCATTTCGAAGATTAAAGACATGGTATTGGCCACCAACCCGTTGTTGGAGTCCTTTGGCTGTGCAAAAACCTTGAGAAACAATAATTCCTCTAGACACGGAAAGTACCTTGAGATTTTCTTTGACCCTCAAAGTCACCAGCCTATTGCAGCTCACATCACCAACTACTTGTTAGAGAAACAAAGAGTGGTGCAGCAAATCACCAATGAGCGTAACTTTCACATCTTCTATCAATTCACCAAGCATTGTCCTCCCCAGTATGCACAAATGTTTGGAATCCAAGGACCTGAAACCTACATCTACACCTCGGCGGCTAAATGTGTTAGTGCGGATGGCATCGACGACAGCAAAGATTTGGAAGAAACGATCAGAGCCATGGGTACTATTGGCTTGACGCAGGAGGAACAAGATAACATCTTTCGGATGTTGGCTTCGATCTTATGGATTGGTAACATTTCCTTTGTGGAGGATGAAAGCGGAAACGCGGCAATAAGAGATGAGGGTGTGACGAACTTTGTAGCTTATCTCTTGGAAGTCAGTCCAGAGATTTTGCAAACCGCTATCGTCGAAAGAATCATTGAAACTTCCCACGGCATGAAGAGGGGCTCTACCTACCATGTTCCTTTAAACATTGTGCAGGCCACAGCTGTCAGAGATGCGTTGGCAAAGGGAATTTACAACAATCTTTTTGACTGGATTGTCGAAAGAGTCAATGCCTCTTTATCGGGCATCAGCCAAAACGTCGAAAAGAAGTCCATTGGTATTTTGGATATTTATGGTTTCGAAATTTTCGAACACAACTCTTTTGAGCAGATTTGCATCAATTATGTGAATGAAAAGTTGCAGCAAATCTTCATCCAATTGACTTTGAAGGCAGAACAAGAAGAGTACGTCCAAGAACAAATCAAATGGACCCCTATCGATTACTTCAACAACAAAGTTGTTTGCGATTTGATTGAAGCGGTGAGACCACAACCAGGTCTTTTTGCTGCTTTAAATGACTCTATCAAGACTGCCCATGCAGACTCGGATGCTGCTGACCAGGTGTTCGCTCAAAGATTGAGTATGGTTGGTGCCAATAACCGTCACTTTGAAGACCGCAGAGGTAAATTTATCATCAAGCATTACGCTGGTGATGTCACTTATGATGTTGCAGGTATGACCGATAAGAACAAAGACAGCATGTTGCGTGATCTTTTGGAACTTTTGTCGACCTCCAAGAATGCTTTTGTGAACCAATCTTTGTTCCCACCTTCCATGTTGGCATCGGTGACTGACTCGAAAAAGAGACCAGAAACTGCCTCTGACAAAATCAAGAGAAGTGCAAACTTGTTAGTGGACACTTTATCGCAATGCCAACCTTCTTATATCAGAACGATCAAGCCGAATCAAACCAAAAGGCCAAAAGAGTACGACAACCAGCAGGTGTTGCACCAGATCAAATACTTGGGTTTGAAGGAAAATGTGAGAATCAGAAGAGCTGGCTTCGCTTACCGTACTACTTTTGACAAATTCGTCCAAAGATTCTACTTATTGTCGCCAGCCACCGGCTATGCCGGTGACTACATCTGGCGTGGAGACGATGTTTCTGCAGTGAAAGAGATTCTTAAGAGCTGTTTCATTCCTCCAAGTGAATACCAAATGGGTACGAGCAAAGTGTTTATCAAGACACCTGAAACTTTGTTTGCATTGGAAGACATGAGGGACAAGTACTGGCATAACATGGCGGCACGTATTCAAAGGGCTTGGAGAAGATACTTGAAGAGAAAGGATGACGCTGCAAAGGTTATTCAACGTGCCTGGAAAAATAAGAAGCATGGTAACAAGTTTGAACAATTCCGTGACGAGGGCACCGCTCTTTTGCAAGGCCGTAAAGAGAGAAGAAGGATGTCCATGCTTGGCTCTCGTGCTTATATGGGCGACTATCTCGGATGCAATGACTCGTCTGGTTATGGACGTTTTGTCGTGAGTCAGGCAGGTATCTCTGAGCCAGTGGTGTTCTCTTCCAAAGGAGAGATTCTTTTAGCAAAGTTTGGTAGATCTTCCAAACGGTTGAACAGAATTTTTGTGTTGACTAAGTCCAACTTCTACGTTGTTGCGGAGGTGCTAGTTGAAAAGCGGTTGCAGTTACAAAAGGAATTTACACTCCCCGTTTCCGGCATCAACTACGTGGGATTGTCGGCATTTCAAGACAACTGGATTGCACTCTCTTTACACTCACCTACTCCCACTACCCCGGATGTGTTCATCAATTTAGATTTCAAAACAGAGTTGGCCACGACGTTGAAGCAACTCAACAGAGGCTTGAGCGTGAAGATCGGTCCCACCGTCGAGTACCACAAAAAGCCAGGAAAGATGCACGTTGTCAAGTTTGTTCACGGGACCGCACCCCCACGTGGCGATGTCTACAAGTCTGGTACTGTTACTGTCGGTCAGGGCTTGCCTGCAAACAGCAAAAACCCAAAGAGGCCACGTGGAAAACCAAGTGCCGTTGACTACAGCAAGTACTACAACAGAGGAGTGCAGAACAGCTCTTCCTCATATGCACAGCGCACAGCAGCTCCCCAACCAGTTCAAAGACAGGGATTCCAGGCACAGCCGGCAGCTCAGTTTTCTCAGGCAGCAGCTCAAATTTCCCACCCGGTCCAAGCTTCTCAACTGGCCCAAGCTTCTCAACCGGCCCAAGCTTCTCACCCGGCCCAAGCTTCTCACCCGGCCCAAGCTTCTCACCCGGTTCAACATAGAAAAGTACCACCGCCATCTCCAAACCTGCAAGCGGTGGCAGCTGCTCTGGCCGCAGTCAATTCGCATTCCTCGGCACCCGAGCCTGCGACCAAGCCCAGTGTTAGAAAGGCTCCAGCGCCAACTCCCCCGGTCAAAAAGGTTGCGCCCAAGCCGCCTCCCGCTCCTCCTGCTCCTCCTGCTCAAGTACAGAAACCAAAGTATCCTACTTATCAGGTTCTTTTCGACTACGATGGCTCTGTCAGTGGTTCTGTCGCCCTTGTCAAGGATGAAATTATGTATGTGGCCAGCACCAATGGTCAGTGGGGTCTTGTCAAGGACTTGAAAGAAACCATTGAAGGTTGGGCTCCGTTAAACTACATGAAAGAAGTCGACCCACCTGCTTCTCTTTTCGGGAAAGCAAAGACTGCTCCACCACCTCCTCCTCCAGCGGTTGCTCAGCGTCCAGCCGCTTCGACTACTCAGACTACTCAGACAGCCACCCAACCAGTTTCTGCGACGCAGAATGGTGCTGGTTTGGGTAACAGCCTTGCGGATGCTTTGAAAGCAAAGAAGAATGAGGAAGTAACCTTGGCTGGCTCTTTGGCCGACGCGTTAAAGAAGAGAAAGGGCGTGAGAGAAGACAGCGATGAAGAGGATGATGCTGACGATGACTGGTAACCCATTTTATATAAAGTAAATTGTATCATTAAGAGCAACCAAAAGAATGAATCGAAGCAAACATACCGGTAGAGCAGGCAGGAACCCGAGAAACCATCACTCATGATAATATGTGCGAAGTGGATTCTGAGAACAAGCCCCGATTTCAAGGCAGATCAATACACACGTTGTGGGAATAGGAACATATAGAATGATAAATTCCACTACGAGAGTAATAATGGCTGTTTATTCGGCACAGTAAGTTATTGCGGCTCGGACTTACCTATCCGACCAGATAATAGGCTATGCGTAATTGTGAAATCACTATATATGTCGGATCAGCGACTATCTGGCCAAACTCATCATACAATCCAGTTTACAGTCACACCTTCCATACCCTTTTTGGCAGATTTCATAGACGATTTCATCGCTTTCTTCTGTTAGTAATCGGATGTCGGGAAATGTCTAATCAAAAAGGCACCAATTCACTATTGTCCGGCCCCAGCCGGACTGGTCATATAGGAACCAAGAAGGATGAGATTTTGGCGAAGAAATACACAATGGAGAAGCCATTGCCTCCTGTCTATCCTCTTGATGACCAACTCGTTCCAAAATCTTATCCAGACTTCCGCCCCTGGCATGATGATGAAACAGAAAATGACAAATTGAAGAACACTGGCTTTTTGAACAAAGGATACTTCGAGAGCCCGCTGGTGTCCAACGAATACTACTCCGCCAGAAACTTGATCCAGGAGACTCTTTTTCTGTCCACCCAGAACTGTACTGCCATATTGAAAGAGCTCTCGCAGCATTTCACAAAAGCGTACAAGACACGCAATGAAGTGATTAACAAGATACGGTTCGACAGCAATAACTTCAAGGTCCCGCCACGGGTCACACTCACAGCTGCAAAGAAAGAAGCGTGGCTCAAAGATCTTGGAAATCCGGATGTTTCCCTCCAGACAGTCTCAAGCAAACTTCCTCACGGCATCAGAAACAAGGTGCTTGTCGATTGCATGTGCAACATGAATATCCCCATCTCCCGTGCCATTTGGTTCACTAAATGCACCCTCTATTCGGAGCTTTTGATTCTAAGAAAAAAGTTTTTATCGAAACAAAGCTCGTTGCCCACCGGAAACTCTACCTCTCTTCCACCTGTGGAGCTTTTCGAAAACAGATGGCTACAAGAGTGGACTCAGCAGGTAAGTGACTATATCTTCAAATTTGCAAAAGGTATGGATAGCGTGAACACCCGCGAGAAAGAATTGCACTTTAGCAACAAGCTAAACTACTTACTCTCGTACGTGCAAACATTGTACTTGGAGGATCTCATAGACAAGACTCATTTCATTTCTTCCGTCATACACTTTCTTAGAGATGACCTACCGCTAGACTCTTCTGATGTTCCAAACTTACTCGAACTTTCCAGAACTGAAATTGGTGAAGACTCGGCCGTTCTCAAGAATCTTCTTCAACACAAGTCAGTTACCTTTGGTCAGATTTTGGTTGGTCTCACTATTATTAAGACTTTTTGGAAGGACATATTGGCCCAAGATTTTCTTTGCAAATTCTTGAGTGAGTCGGTTATTTTAAACTATTTTCTCATTGAAAGATTACCCACATACTCGGGAAAGCAACATGACGTACCCCAGAACGTCCCGTCACCCCCGTCAAAATTGAAGCAGGATCTTTTAGAACAACTCGGATCAACGATTGTTTTGTTGTTCAAACATAACACGAACCTGTTCATTTTCCCCAACTATTGGACATTTGTCGGTGATACTCTTATTAAAATTCTTCTGACGAATGAACATCTCGACCCAAATACATTCAAAAAGCTTCATCGGGTTTTACAACTACTAAATTATAGAAACGAAAGTCTTATGCTAAACATGCAATGCATTTCTATAACTAACGATACGCTCGCCCCAAAGAGGGGAAGAAGCAGCTCATTTCTTGATTTCAATGGAAAACCGAAGATTGGAAATGATAAGACTGGCGAAAATGATTACGTTTTAACAGTGCGCTCTCCGGAAGACAACTTGAGATTTATCGAGCAACTCGATAGACTCCAGCTAAACAACAGCTTAGCAACTCGTCTTCGTCCCTATCCATCTACATCGTTTGAATCTAATTCATGGAGACAAAAAATCAAAATTTCAGTCTATTGGTGCGTTTCAGTTCACCGTGATATGGGAATGTCGTCTGAGAAGATATTGATATTTTGCAACTTCTTGAAGAGAAAAGTACTACAAGCAGTTGGAACAAAAGGAGCATCGCATCTCAAGGCAGAATTTGAAAATGAACTCCTTGAAAGCATCTTTAGTTTGGGCAGTGAACCTAAGGAAAATCTTACAATCTACAACTTGTATGTTCTTATCAATGAGCTTTATCAACTCAAGATCATATCCATCTCCTCCTATATTCGGAAATTGATCGCTTGTGGCATCTTTTACAATTCCCCACAGACCCCAAGCGAAGAGCATGAGCTTCCATGCGATGAACAGATAAAATTTCATTTATCTATTCTTATGAACTTGCCTGTTTTGAATAACAAACAATGTGACCATATTTTACAGAAATGGACTAAAGAAGGATTCAAATTTTCTACTTATTTCTCTAGGGGTATCGAATTACTCCAGAGAAATATACTAGATCGCCTTGTCAACAATTCCTTCGGTACTTATTTCGACTGTGAATGCGAAGAAATCAAGAATTTCAAGGTGGGTGTGAAGTTCATGTTGGTGAATTGGCTCACTACTCAATTCAAAACTACTATTCACAACGCACCAAAGCTTGTTCATCTCACCCCAAATATTGTTGCCCACATATACCACTTTTACTCCATTACGGATAATCTAACTGTTTTTTTCAAAGTGTTTGTGAAATTTGTTTTGCGTAACGAAAACAAAATCATCATCTTTTATTTGGATACACTTTATTTTATTTGCAAACTTATCATGCATCATTATACACTTGTGAAGTTCATTTCCGGAAACAGCTATGAATCTGTATCCACTGCTTACGAGTTATTCAAGCTCATAATCATGAATTATAATGATCTTCTGACACGCGAAACTGATATTTATCGCTTTAATGAGGTCTGGGACTTCATAAATCTATCGATGGAAAAAGTATTCGACTCAAACAAAGAAAATGACCATCAGAAGCTATATTTTGACAAAATCCTTTATGAGAAAGAAACAGCTGATTCACCCCTAAAAGTTCAGACGCAGCATCCCAAGGATAACGAGATTTACTCTATCAATCTGTTCAAAAATGATTTGACCGCTTTAATGACTGTCCTGGAAGGCATTTTGTCTGTAGAGGAGCTAAATGATGTTGTTGGGGAGATACAATCTCAAGATGAAGTCATTAGACGATTCTGCGATGACAGTATCCATATCGAAACAAAGATCACGTCTGTACTAGAAGAGTGGTATTCAAGAATGCCTACTTTGAGTGAGAACGAAGATCTGTGCTTTTTTAAGTTATTGGAAACTGCCAGACGGAAGCTGAAATCGTTGAATCCTCGTACTTTTTCCAATCCGGTTCAAACATTTGTTAGAACAAAGCTAAGTATTGAATCCTCTGTTGATCAGTTGTCAAACTTTTTAAAAAAGCTTTTAACATACGAAATCTTCTCGCTCGAAGACTTGATTTTATTCTTGAGAGGAATATCGTCGGATGATATCTATCAAAGGGGCATTGAAGTGATAACTTTAATTTCATTGGGTGACACACCCGCCGGCGCCCTATTTTGTTATCAATATTTGATGTTTAAGGAAATCCAGTTCGAGTACCAGGCAAAAAATTATCAAGATATTATTTTGCACTCGGTGGAGAGATTTCAATCTGAAGCTGACGTGACCAACTCTGAACTAATGGTAAGATACGGGGATAAAATTATTAGTGCAGTAAAAAATGGCTTGATTTGCAATCGCGAATGGACCATAAACTTCATTAACAAAGAGCTATCAGCACACCAATCATTGCAACTTTACAATAAAATGATCTCAACGCAGTTGGCCCTGATAGATGATATTACAAGCTTGGCCAAATCTGCCAATGAATTCACTCTCCCCACAGTACAAGCGTTATTGTGCTCCATGGGAAGGGCCCACAAATCCAAATATCCTCACTTTGGCCAAATGGCAGGATCAGCGATGAAACTTTTTCACTTCCAACTTGGCACTCATAATTCATTTGCAGGAGAAGTGTTTAACTTTTTGGACTGGCCTAACAAGATAGAAGTGTTTCAGTATATGGAGACGGTTTTTCTCACTGAAACGCAATTTCTGCCCGAGTGGGGGGTGGAGGACGCTATGGCTCAAGATGAGTTGCAAGCGGTATCATTATGGAAGAGCAGTGATGGGTCTGAGTTAATACCTGCGTTCAAAGACTACTTTGAGAAGTTCTCAATTTCTTCTGTGGACAAAATCACGACATCTTTTGAGCAATTTCAGCAACTTCAGCAGTTCCTCGCCAAGTTGCTCCGGCTTCTTGATAATGAGGTGGCCGCACAACAAGATGAGAACCTTGTTTATGATGTGGTGTCTATATTTTTGAAGCTTCTCATCATCCATAAGGCCACATTAACACCAGCCATTGTGGAGCACGATCTGAACAATTTTCGGTTCTTGAAGGATTTGATTGCCATGTTGAACACTCGCTACTTGGCTGTGGGCCACGAAAAACTCAAGATTTTGCTTCATGATTTATTGTTGCTCATGAAGACTTCAGTTTCGCAGCATTTACGGTTGGGGAGCAGTGATGGGCTTGCGAATAATACTCAGCAGGGTCCAATTCGCGATGACGACAAAAAGGAGAAACTTGGAAACGACGATACCTCAGAGTTTGCCGGAGATGCGCTTGCGGCGGTGTCCACCATTCTCGATCTCCCTGAACCTGCCACCGACAACCCGTTCTACGATTCCAACGGCATTGATCAAGAGTGCGGCTTTGGCATGGACGACGACGAGTTGCACTACAGCAGCGATGTGGGCCATATAAATAATTATGGTCTTTTGCTTTCGCCTGCACGGCGTGATTCGATCGGATTCTCCAATCCGTTTGGTACGGCGCAAGGAGACTTGCCCATCAAGCCCTTTACTATAAAGAGCATGCAGCTCATCGAAGATACCAGCACGGGCCTTAATGATGGATGCGTTAACCTCTCACTTTTCGAAGCGTACACCACCAGAGAGAATCCCGGCTGATGTCTTTGACGTTTTCTCCCCTGCTGTTCGAGTTGACCAATACAGATTTACCGGTAGCAAGCGTCCCTTATTCGGCGAAACACTACAGATAGTTGCATGAGAGTGCCGCGGTGTCAACAGAAAAGCCAATAGTCCCACCCGCACCCGGCCAAGCATCCACTTTCCGTTGTTTTCCACGCGGCGTGCGTGATTTATTCCCGTCTGGTGTTTTAGAATACATATGAGTTTCGTCGTGCCCGTAGCCGTGGCTTTCACCACTCCGCCCAGCCATAACCACCTTAGCGCACACATGCAGTACTGGTATTGTTTGCTGGCACGCGCGACTACTACGCCATAGACCTTTCTTCCCGTGACTATTCTCCACTGCGACAGATTCTTGCATGCGGGCGTTTGACTCTCCGCCGGTCCTCGGCTCTCCCATCATCACCACCGCCGCGAAAGATGACGACTCGCCCCGTCCCTCCCGGATCCCGGACTTGTCGTTTTTGAGTGCCAACTTCTCGTCTGAATCGCTAGACATGTCGGGCACAGGCTCCCCCACCACTCCTGTGCCGCCGACGCTGGGCGCTTCGCTCCTCCCGGCTCATTCCATGGCGCCGTCGATGTCGGCGGCCCAGCTTCTGGCGTACAACCGTCTAACTAGCAACGTGAACTTCACCTCGGCTCAACACTCTCCGGCGGCGTCGTTGAGTCAGCCGTCGTTTTCCTCTCACCAGCGGTCCAACTCCAACTCGTCGCGGCCGCGGCCGCGCTCCATGTTTGGCGCAGAATTGCACGGCTCGCCCATAATCGAAGGCGCCGATGAAGACTCGGCTACGCGTGATACCCGCGCCCGCAACAGAAACTCGTTTCACTACACGCCCAAGATGGGCAGCACCCCAATGTTTGCCCCGCGGTCGGAGAACGGAATCACCCGCACGCGCTCCAACTCCCCCAAAAGAACAACTTCTCCGAGAAGGGCATCTTCGCCCCAGAGAAGAGTCAACATGTCGCCATACCGCACGCGCGCCTCGTCCCCGTCAAAACAGCCGTTCAACTTCAAACCCCAGGATAGCATGAATGGCGGCGGCGCGAAACCGGCCCATAGAAAGGGCCACAGGTACAAGCACTCGTCGGTGTCTATGAATCTTTTCCAGGAGCCGCTGCCCATCGACAAGGTCAATCTCCAGCAAAACCTCCTTCCGGATCTGTATCCGATCCCCAATCTCCGCGAATCCTTGGCGAGCGCAGATCTGTTCCAGAGAGGCAAGCTTGCGTTCGCTCTATTCCACTTTCTCGTGTCAGGGGTGGTTTTCTGGTTCGGCGTAAAGTCCCAACAACCCGCATTTTCCACCTTGTCGCATCTTGTGTTTTATGACTCGCTCGGATCGATCTTGGTGGCCTTTGTGGATATCATGTCCAATTTCGAGGCGTGGAGCAAATCTTCCATAGCCTATCCCTTTGGTTTGGGCCGTCTAGAGGTGCTCACTGGTTTTGCATTGAGTGCATCCCTGGTTATGGTGGGGTGTGATCTTGTCAGCCATTTTGTCGAGGAGCTTGTCGTGTCTTACGTCCAATTGGCTGACGACCATGCATCGCATGAACATGGCTCGCATCTAATTCACGGCTCAAACAACCCGACGGTAAACTGGTTTTTCTATGAGTTGGTTCTTGTTATTGTTATCCTTGTGACGTGGCTCACTTCCACTGTGATTTTTTCCGAGGGTGCATTCTACAAAATGCTCTTGAATACGGAGGCCAGTCCCCAGTCCACCAGCGGCATTTTGGATAAGCACGAAGCTAACGCGGATGGTAACGTCCCCTACGCAAAACGACTTTTGTCCATCTTTGTGAAAAATCCAATTCGGTTGCTCACGTTGCTTTACTCTCTGTTCCTATTTGTGGTTCCGTTGATTCCCCCCACCTTAAAGGAAGAATTTGGCTTCGATATCAACGAGGCGTCAACGCTAGTGGTGGCATGCACCTTATGCTATGCAGGCTGGAGCTTGTTGAAAACTCTCGGAGGAATTTTGCTCATATCATTCCCTTACTCTGATTACGACTATAATGTGTTGAAGGCTACAATTATAGACAAAATATTGGGTCTTCCGAGCTTCAAAAATTCCTATGTGTTGGGCAATTTTTTCTTCACCAAGGTGAATTACCAGTTGTACGTTGTGGGTGTCACAGTTAGCATGAGAGGGGGCAGCGCCGATGAGGAATCTCGCCTCCTTTTCGAAATCAACCGGGTTATTGTCAGCGCGTTGAACGCGTTCGAAGGTGATGCCAAGGTCGAAACCACAATCAGTGTGACCCGGGCCTAAGGTTTTATAGGACAGTGAACATAGATAAGCCTGCATGATATGCCCGTTCCCAATGCGGTAATGATTAGTCACCTAAGCGCGGTAGGAAAAGTTTTCAACACTTATAACATCCACCTTTCTTTGGGTCTGTACATATTTTACATTGACACGCTCACTCTTTCGCCATGTTGAGAAGATTCGCATCCAATCCGGTGAACTGCAAAATCGCCAGTGTGCGTTGTTTCTCTGCCTCAGTCGCAGCCAGAAATGCTTTCCAGGCCACTAAGGACGCAGACTCTTCCAGTGCTACCGGGCAGTTTGTCGCTAACGTCACAAAACCATTTACTGTCACGACATATGCGCGTCCGAATTTGGTCATCACCCGTGGAAAAGGATCTTACTTGTATGATCTTGAAGATAGAGAGTACATTGATTTCACTGCTGGTATCGCCGTGACTTGCTTGGGCCACAGCAATGAAGAGGTGAGCAAAATCATCAGCGAGCAGTCGCAAACCTTGATGCACTGTTCCAATCTTTACTACAACGCCCCTGCTGGAGACTTGGCCAACAGATTGGTTTCCAAGACGTTGGAAGCCGGAGGAATGCAAGACGCACAAAGGGTCTTTCTCTGCAACTCGGGAACCGAGGCCAACGAGGCGGCTTTGAAATTTGCCAGAAAATACGCCAAAAGCAAGAACCCGGACAAGATCGAGATCATTGCGTTCACCAATGCGTTCCACGGCAGAACCATGGGCGCCTTGTCTGTCACCGCGAACCCGAAATACCAGAAGCCGTTCGCTCCGTTGATCCCCGGTGTGCACACTGCCGAAATTGGCAACATTGACGATGTCAAGAAATTCATCAGCACGGACAAGACCGCGGCTGTGATTGTGGAACCCATCCAGGGCGAGGGTGGTGTGAATGCAGTCGACCCTGAGTTCTTGGTGAACTTGAAGAAATTGTGCGTTGAGCACGATGTGGTGCTTATCTACGACGAGATCCAATGTGGGTTGGGCCGTACGGGAAAGTTGTGGGCCCACTGCTACTTGCCCGCAGAGGCACATCCGGACATTCTCACCATGGCCAAGGCGTTGGGTAACGGTTTCCCCATTGGTGCGGTTATGATCAGCGACAAGATCGAAGGCGCGTTGCAAGTGGGCGATCACGGCACGACGTACGGAGGCAACCCCTTGGGGGCCGCTATAGGTAACTACGTTGTTGACCAAGTCAGCGACAAGGCATTTTTGCAGGGTGTTGAAGCCACCAGCAACACGTTTGTTGCCGGGTTGGAGGCGATTGTGCAGCAGTACCCAAACTACGTGGAAAAGGTCAAGGGTAAAGGTCTTTTGTTGGGGTTGCAGCTCAAAGAAAACGTTGATGCGGGAGCGGTGGTGGACAAGTGCAGAGAGTACGGCTTGCTTGTGATCACTGCCGGCGGAAACGTCATCAGGCTCGTGCCAGCGTTGAACATTCCTGCAGACGCCGCGGCCAAGGGCATGAGCATTTTGGCCCAGGCGATTGGCGAGGTGGTGAAGAAGTAGACGTTTTTATATTCAGTGCATTACAAAAGTATAGAGGTCGGTGTAGGTTCCTGTCTCCGGCGGCGCGATTCCCCAACCCCGGTGCCCAGGTGTACGGGTGTTATGTCCAGTGCATGAGCGACTCTGGCCCGCCAGCACTTCCTTCTTTCGAGTCAGCCCCGTTTATGACGGTACCCATCTCGGCTCCCACGGCCGACCTAGACTACTGCCTCGAGCAGTTGCTAGACCACAAACCGCCCCGCATTTTGCCCGAGGATATTCTCCAACAACTATGCCACCAGCTCAAGACCCAGCTTCTTTCCGTTCCCAATATAATGACACTCCAGTCGCCGTGTACGCTCGTGGGCGATATCCACGGGCAGTACCACGACTTGTTGGAGATTTTCCAGATCGGCGGCGCGCCGCCCACCACAAACTATGTTTTTCTCGGCGACTACGTTGATCGCGGGTACTACTCGGTGGAAACCATCTCGTTGTTGATCGTGTTGAAGTTGCGGTACCCCGAGCGCATCTTCCTCATCCGTGGCAACCACGAGTCGCGCACAATCACCACAAACTACGGCTTCTACACCGAGGTTTTGACCAAATACAACGGATCGCTCAAGGTGTGGAACTACATCACAGATCTATTCGACTACTTGCCTTTGGGTGCAACCATAGACAACAAGATGTTTGCCACGCACGGCGGCCTCTCTCCGTCGTGTCAGCAGCTCGACCAAATCAGAGCCATCGACCGTTTCAAAGAAGTCCCGCACGATGGGATAATGGCCGACTTGGTTTGGTCTGATCCCGATCCGGAAATCCTCGACTTCAAGTTGTCTCCCAGAGGCGCCGGTTATTTATTTGGCTACGACGTGATGAAGAAGTTTTGCCACGACAACGACTTGGTCCAGCTCATTCGTGCCCACCAGCTTTGCAACGAGGGCTACGTCAGCTACTGGAACGGCATGTGCCTCACGATCTGGTCTGCCCCCAACTACTGCTACCGGTGTGGAAACCGCGCCAGTGTGCTCGAGGTGAGCCACTCCAACTACGAGTCGAAAGCTAAAAACGAACAAGGCGTGTTTCCTGGCCAGTTCTGCAATGTGTTTGAGGCTTCACCGGAAAACACACAAGACACCAACGAGGGCAAAGGCGTGAATGGCATCTCCTCCGGAAGTAAAGATGTGTTCCGGGCGTATTTCGATGAGCGCCCGCAGGCCCGCCAAGTGGAATATTTTCTCTAGTTTTCGCTCCCTCCTTCACTTCTTGTGTGTGTTACTTATGCTGCTTCCCGTACAGATGATGATATGTATTATAGATGGCGTCTGCGTCCCTGCACGCCTAATGTCTTTTTTTTTTTTTTAGAATTATTTATCCATAATAGAGCTCAAAGTTAAACCCGTTGTGCACTTCGTAATCATCCAAGGTGATGTGGTCCTTGTACACTTGGTGCCCTTTCTTGAGAACCAACTTTTCGTGAGAAGTTCCGACTTGTAACGAGATGATCTTTTTCAAATCGCCGATGGTGTCGGAGGGAAGGCATTTCACCTTGATCTTCTTTCCCAATCTGTCGTTGGCAAGAACTTCAATCATGGCCGGAGTAAAGATGATGAGTCGATGGAACTATGCACACCGCCTCACGATCTCGTAATTTTAGTGTCGAAAACGGAAATGTGACCCGAACAGAAATATCGGAAAATGGCCCGATTTTGTCATTGGTGCGCGGCATTGTATCGCTTGTAGGGATATTGCTCCACTTCCACACAATGTGCCCATATCTTGCTCGACATTACTCCACTTTAACACAAAAACCCGCTTCCTTCTCGGTATTACCACGACATGTCCTTCCTCAACCCTGCGGAATGTAAATTCCGTTGCAGATGCAAAAATGATGAAGCCAATTCCGCTCGGCAAGGTGCTTTCTGATTAAATTCCCGCCAGTCCCGAAGAAGTAGAGTACCCTTGTCCGATATTGAGAACGCCAGCCTGGCTATTCTTGGACATGGCTGTCCTTCCTTCGTACTAAGAGTGTTCCAGAAAGCGTTCTTTACGCAGGATTTATGCGTGTCGATGCTTTTCTTTATCGGCCTGATCATCGTGGCGTATGCACATCTGACAATTCTTTTTCCGACCATATAGTTTCTTGACTCTTTCCAGCCCTACCAAACACGCCGTCAGTCTGCTTCGTTTCTTGTTTGTTGACTTTCATTGTTTTGCTTATATCATAGTGCAACCACTCATCCACGCTCCATAATCGTCATACATATGGCTCGTATCAGAGTCACCCCAACATATTTACATTCTCTCCGTCATGTCCAACCATACCCTCCTACCGATTCTTGAACATGCTGCAAACATAACTGACCCGGATTTACCCGCAGAATACCATGTCATCGCCATGGTGTCCAAGGTATCCGGTGCATTCTCATTGTTGATTTGGCTATTTGCCCAACTACCACAGGTTTTGGAAAACCACTTGAACCAATCCGTTGAAGGTGTGTCTGTTTCCTTCTTGTCGTCCTGGATTCTCGGTGACGTTACAAACTTGATTGGGTGTCTCTTGACTAGAGCCTTACCTTTCCAAACGTCGTTGGCATCCTACTACTGTTTCATTGACTTTATTCTTGGTCTACAGTACTGGTATTACACCCGGGTGTACCCGAGACAAAAGGTTCACCACAACTTTCTACAAAGTCCCAACATGATGCGGCCGGTGAACTCTAGATCGAGCTCCCACGGTACTTCTCACCTGAGGAGAAACAGATTTGAAAACACACCAAAGCAGGACAAAATTCTTGCCCGATCGATTTCATCGAGGAGAAAGAGCAGAAAAAGCTTTCTCCTGAAAATCATCTCCGGCTCTGTTTTGAGCGCCAGTTTTGGTAAAGCAAACGCCATGCCGCTCAAATCCGAAGACAAGGCGTTGGATGTCTACGGGTCCTTTAGGGCTGTCTTTTCGTATGTGATGGCTGTGGGATACTCTTTCAAAGCTTCTCTTCCGCATTTTCACTATAGCCCTACCTTGGTCGGAACAATCTGTGGCTACACGAGTTCTGTGTTGTATGTTTCCTCCAGAGCACCTCAGATTTACCAGAATTACACCAGTAAATCGACAAAGGGTGTTTCCTATTTATTGTTCCTATTTGCCATGATCGGAAACACGTTGTACACCACGTCGATTGTGAGCGATTTGTATCTTCTCTCACGGTACGACCAGTATATGGGAGATGTGGATTTTTCCTCGGTATTCCATGCCCAGCTTCCCTTTGTCATTGGTAGTAGTGGAACAGTGTTGTTTGACTGCTTTCTCTTATTTCAGTTTTGGTACTACGGCTCACGGAAAACGGCTCACAGCGGCCGCTTGCATCCAATACATGATGCTACTACGCGCAAACCTCTTTCTGCGGGTCATGGTTATCTGAACTGCTATCTGAACGAACCTGCGAGAACGAACTCTGGTAATAAGGCTCCGCATTTCACCGAGCCTGATTGGTACACTAATGTCCACAGACCTCAGTCTCTGGATATATTTTACGATTCGGAAGACAACAATGAAGGAAGAGAAAGTTTGGTACAAAAATTCAACCCCAGTCGGGGATTCCCGGGTATTTACTCTCAGCATTCTTATCAACAATCTCTTCTGCCATACTACCCTCCAACGTTTCTGCAAACCCATGAACATCCCAACCAGGATGCTGTTTACACTGAGACTTCTCTGCTTTTAAGGCTGGCCCTACTTATTCCCCCTCCACCTAATTATGTTTCTTCTGCGTCCACCAGCGAAGCTCAGAGTCTGAAGCATAAAAAAGGGATTTCCGAAACGTTCAACGCCATTGCCAGATCCTTTTCGCAGTCCTCGTCTATGATTAGGTCGCCAAAGTTGTCTTCATCGTTAAGCAATTCCATAGCAGCGTCGCCTGCACCAGGGACTTCGCTTCTCCCGTCTATTGTTGGAACCTATTCGTCCATGTCCAAACGAATGATGACAGACTCGAAAGTACCATTTCTGCCCAGCGACTTCTTGCATCCGGATTTTGGCAAAGGCAGTTCGGGCTCAGGGTTCGATAGCTAGTGTCTGTGTGAATTCTACATTATCTTATTGAATCTACATAATGTCTCTTTTAACTCTCCACGCGCTCGGGGGAAGGCTCTGCAAGTAGTTCGCCTTTCTTTTGACCCAAAACCAGATCAAAACACCTGATGTTATGCAAATTGCACTCGTGTAGAAGTAACCGTCCCGTATGATGTGCACCTGTCCGCCCGAAGCCAAACATTGCTGATGCTGCTCCTCGTTGAGGATATCGTATGTGGAGGAAGACGTGAGCATTTGACATTGAGACACAGTCAATTTGTCAATCAAATAAAAGATAATCAAGCGGGGCCACGTTCCTCCGTAATTGGACAAGGTGTTCAAGGTCGTCATGTAAGTACCACCGATTGCCGGGTCGGCAATTTTAGAGTGGAATGCACAAAGAGAAACGAATTGAATAGTGGACATGAATGAGCCAAACAAATGCTGGAAAATGATCAACAAAAATACTTTGAACGGAACCTGGCCGTTTTCTATCGTTGGGAAGAAAAATAAAATCAAATGGGCCATCATTGCAGCGACTAAACGACCGGCAAAACCGAGTAGCCATGGTCGTAACGGACTGGTGCCTGAAGACCACCCACCAGCGTAATAACCAAAAATCATCTCGAACGGGAAGTCGATCAAGACCGTGATGGATAAATCTTCTTTGGAGAAGCCCTTTTCTAAAAGCTTTAGGTTTGTTGCAGCTTCGTTGACCTGGAAGCCAAGCTTGGCAATCAAAAGAATCACCACAAAAATCTGCACGTTTGGGAGCTTCAACACTTCCAACATCGTCACATAGACATGCTTCAACTCCTCCCAGTACATGCGGCCGTCTGAAGTTTTGTTGTGGTGATCTTGCTTCTTGTAGTAGTCTGCCGAGTATCTATCAAAACTCCGCGTCCTCAAATGGGGCGGATCTTCGGGGATAACGAAAAGCGCTGCCGTAACAATCAAATACATCCAGCCCCAAAATGCAAGGTAGCCGCCCAAACTAAACAAACCCAACTCCAGCGGCGAGCTCCGGAGATACTTATTGGCAAATTCTGGTGAGCTGAGGGCCAAGAACACGGTAAAACTGGAGAAGTAGCCGCAGTTCATGCCAATAGTTTGAGCGGTAGACGCAAACGGTAAACTTTCAGGCGAGAGGCAGGTCAAAGCCCATCCATCCACCGCAATGTCCTGGGTAGCGCAAAGAAAAATCAACAAAAAGAAGCAGGTGGTGATCCGCTTCAAATGCAGCGCCGGGTCCTCGATCATGTCGTCAATGACAAGACCAAGATAGAGCAATGTGACACCAGACACAAACTGGACCGGAATGATCCAACTTTTTCTACGGCCGATGCGTCTACTGTAGACCGCATCCACCACTGGCGACCACAAGAGCTTCAACGAGTATGGATAGGACGCCAAGGTGAAGATGCCCACTTGGGCGTAGGAGATCTTAGACTTCAAAATGAACGGAACCGAGCCGAATGCAAGCCCCACGGGCACACCTTGAAGGGTGTACAACACAATGAGAACAACAAAGTTGAGCAAATCTTTTCGGGGAAGTTTCTTCGCCGTGGGAGCAGGCGACGCAGAGGAGTTGGGTGCTTGAGCCACCGGAAGTAACCCGTCGTTTTCCTCTCCAAAAGACGGTTTGTTCATCACGAACTGCTCGGCAAAATTCAGCATTTCCACTTCCTCATGGGCCATGGACGGTCTGGGGGAGACCGCCGAGCGCTTGTGGACATCCATTGACAAAACCAAAGAGCAAACTGGGGGAATGTTTCACCGAAGAAATTTGGCAATGAGGGAAATGGGGTCGTGATGCGCGGTGGATGGAACACAGAGGTGATTACTGACGTGTTTCTTGGTCGAGCGCGCTCGCCTGGGCGGAGGTGAGACAGGTACTACCAATCTGTCAGCCCTGTAAGGAGAATTTTGGTTTACAGTTCTTTGTAGTTTTCTAATTGTCTACATTCTGGTGTTTTTCCAGTTGCTGGTGTGTCTTTTAACCGGGGCCACATTGGCCCATTCGTGTGGTGTTTCTTGCGGTGATACTGGTACTTATTCCTGTCTCGGTTTTTGGGTGTCTTGTTCTGGTTCGTGGCATAGAAGCCGTTGTCTCAGTCTATCCTCGTGCTGGTTCTTACGTAATGTGCCCAAAGCCGGCGTCCGCCGCTCGTTTGAACCCCTGCTCTCCCTCTCCGTCTCGCTGTTTCCCTTCTGGCGCCCATCTTTTCTCGTCTAAACTCTGGAAGAAAGTTTTCATTTCTATTTAATGAATACGCTGGCTATGCGACTGGTCGCTGATCGTGCTGGTGCATAAGGTTTACAAGCCCAAAACCTTTCTGGACGCTCTCATAACAATTTCCTCGTTAGGGAAAGCAAACGCCTCCAATTCCTTGGCGTATGGAGTTGGCACCTCACAGCCAGTGACTCTCTCGATAGGAGCGTCCAAGTAGTCGAACGCCTCGGACTCCATGATTTGCGCGCAAATCTCGGAACCAACACCGAAAGCTGGGAAACCTTCTTCCACAGTGACCAAGTGCTTGGTCTTCTTGACGGATTCAATGATGCATGGCACGTCCATAGGCTTGATGGATCTCAAGTTGATGACCTCGGCAGACACACCGTACTTCTCCTTCAAGGCCTTCGCCGCGTCAAGACAGTGCTTGACCGATCTGGTGTGACCAACCAAGGTGATGTCAGAACCCTCTCTTTCGATCTTGGCCTTGCCGATTGGGAGCACAAAGTCTGGGGACAACGCCTCCTCGGAAACCTCGAACGACTCACCGTAAAGAATCTCGTTCTCCAAGAACACCACAGGGTTAGGGTCTCTGATGGCAGCCTTCAACAAACCTCTGCAATCCTCGGCCGAGTATGGAGAAATCACCTTCAAACCTGGAATAGAGCCGTACCACGCAGCGTAACATTGCGAGTGTTGCGCACCCACACCGGCAGCGGCACCGTTGGGGCCTCTGAAGGTCACGTTACATGGCTGGGTACCACCGGACATGTAGAAGGTCTTGGCGGCGGAGTTGATGATGTGGTCAATGGACTGCATGGCGAAGTTGAAGGTCATGAACTCACACACTGGCTTCAAGCCCGCCAACGCGGCACCCACGGTGACACCGGTGAAACCCATTTCGGTGATGGGGGTGTCAATGACTCTTCTCTCGCCAAATCTGTCGAGCAAGCCCTTGGAGATCTTGTAGGCACCGTTGTATTGCGCCACCTCCTCACCCATGAGGAACACGTCGTCGTCTCTGTCCAACTCTTCTGCCATGGCGCTGTTCAAGGCGTCTCTGACAGTCATGGTTTTGGGGCCGGCGGCGGCGGAGGCCATTCTCATGGAGCCGGCAATGTTGGCTCTGGCGGCTAACATAGAGGTCTTGGCGACACTGGACAACTTAGACATTGTGGAAAGAATGTTGGAGAAACAGTAGGTGGAAGAGGTTGAAAAACGAGCCGCTCCTATCCACACGGAACGATGAGGACCGGGAGTGTATGGGGGGCACGGAGATACAGCTCCGGGGCGAGCAGGGCGGGATTGGGCTGGGCCGGCCCGCGAATCGGCGACCGCCACGGGTTCTGGATTTGGGCGGCTTGCAGCTGGCGTGTTTGGCGGGGCCGGTGTTGACGTGGGTTTGGTTTTCCTTGTGTTTGCTCCGGTGCTACGGGCTGGACGGGAGGGGTGTGTGCAGTGCGACTAATGGCGAGATCGGGTTTATGTTTTGCCGTTTCGCGGGCCACCACGGAGCAGGTGTGTGCGGCCGAGGTCTAGGGTGGTGTAGGGTGTGGGTTTATCATTGTAAGTCGATTGGGACGAAACGCCGGGGGTTACTAGTTTTATCCTGGTGGATGGTGCTGCTAGCGTGAGTGGGTCAGGGGAAATGAACGGCAGCCTACGAAAGTCATTCCTGACTTACAATGCACAATTAGTGTCTGGTTACTTAGTGTCTGGTCAATTGGTGTCTGGTTACTTAGTGTCTGGTCAATTGATGTCTCGTCAATTAGTGTCTGGTTAATTAGTGTCTGGTTAATTAGTATTTCGTCAATTAGTGTCTCGTCAATTAGTATTTCGTCAATTAGTGTCCGTTCAAATGATGACTTGTCAATCAGTGTCCGGTCAATTGGTGTCTGGTCACTTAGTGTCTGTTCAATTAGTGTCTGTTCAATTGATGTCTCATCAATTGATGTCTCGTCAATTAGTGTCTGGTTAATTAGTATTTCGTCAATTAGTGTCTCGTCAATTAGTATTTCGTCAATTAGTGTCCGTTCAAATGATGACTTGTCAATCAGTGTCCGGTCAATTGGTGTCTGGTCACTTAGTGTCTGTTCAATTAGTGTCTGTTCAATTGATGTCTCATCAATTGATGTCTCGTCAATTAGTGTCTGGTTAATTAGTATTTCGTCAATTAGTGTCTCGTCAATTAGTATTTTGTCAATTATTGTCCGTTCAATTGATGACTTGTCAATCAGTGTCCGTTCAAATGATGACTTGTCAATCAGTGTCCGGTCAATTAGTGTCTGTTCAATTAGTTCCCGGTCAATTGGTGCCCGGCCAACTGAAGGCTACAGTGTTTGTGATTTCGGCCCGTTTTGTTGTTTTCGGTGCGAAAGTGTTCACTTCGTGTGCGCCGGATGCTCAGCACCCGTCCAATGCACCAGTCGGTCGAGCAAACCGGTTCCCTCCCGGCGCGGAACCGCATCTCGCGCGGGTTTGTTGGCTCCATGGTGAGCGCGCCCCGGGCCCTCCCCCACCGGGTGGGGAGCGACGTTTTTGGGCGCAACGACCTGCACCGTCGCGGCTGTCCCCAGTCCGCCCACCACCGCTTCCCAGGGCTAACCCACCGTCGCTGCGGCGGGGCCCAATACCGCAGCGACCACGCCACCAGCCGTGCCCAAAGCCGTGCCCAAAGCCGAGCCCAAAGCCGTGCACAAAAACATGCCCCACCCTGTCCCGGAACCTGTGCCCCACCCAACGGCGGCCGACTACGCCCGGGTTGGGCCACCGCGCACCCGTACACCAGATAAGGCGGTGTGCGAAACCGCTTCGCCTATTAATTCGCCCGTCTTCCCGCCTACGCTCTTCTTTGACACACACCATGCTTAGAACTTTGGCCCCCAGAGCCCTCCGCGCCGTGCCCAGAACGCCGGTTCCTCGCCCGGTCGCGCTTGGCAGATTTCTCCACAAACAAAATGCCCATATCCAGGCCGGGTCTTCGGTTCCGTCCGAGGCTGCCGATGCCGCTGCTACCGTGCTCGCAGACCAAAGAGACATTGAATTATTGGACCACAAGGCCACGTGGTTGGATGCCTTGCAAGAGCGCGAGAAGCAGTTGGCCGACGGCAAGGTGCTCGACTCCTTTGTCTACATGAACCCAGGCACCACCGAGGTGGGCGAGAGAACCAGATCCGAGTCGTTCTCGTACCTCCTTCTCCCGTTCAAGGACGACGCGGCGCTCTGTGACTCGTACATCAACGCGTTCGGCCGTTTGCGTGCCGGCCAGTTGTTCCAGGACTTGGACGCGTTGGCCGGAAGAATCGCCTACAGACACTGTGCTCCGGCTGAACCGGTCAACGTGACTGCGTCTGTAGACAGAATCTACATGTTGAGAAAGGTGGACGAGATCCAGAACTACAACTTCGTGTTGGCCGGCTCTGTCACATGGACCGGCAGATCGTCTATGGAAATCACCGTCAAGGGCTATGCGTTTGAAGAACTGGTGCCGGAAAACATTTCCGACGACACCTTGCCTGTGGAGAATGTGTTTTTGACGGCCAACTTCACGTTTGTCGCCAGAAACCCCATGACCCACAAGTCGTTTGCCATCAACAGATTGCTCCCTGTCACCGAGGCCGAGTGGTTGGACTACAGAAGAGCCGAGTCGTTCAACGCCAAGAAGAAGCTTGCGGCCAAGCACAAGGAAATCATTCAGCCTACCGACGAAGAAAACAGACTTGTTTACGGCATGTGGAGAGCCTCCGAGGAGTTGGCTCCTGCCAAGAACGAGACCTTCCAGTTCATGAAGGACACCACGGTTACCTCCACCTTGTTCATGCAGCCCCAGTACAGAAACAGACACTCGTACATGATCTTCGGAGGTTACCTCTTGAGACAATCGTTCGAGTTGGCCTACTGTGCCGCCGCGGCATTCTCTTCTTCCGGTCCTAGATTCGTGTCTTTGGACTCCACCACTTTCAAGGCCCCTGTTCCCGTGGGGTCGGTTTTGTCCATGGCTGCCACTGTGTCTTACACAGAGCACCTCCACGCCAAGGACTCTGACTGCTTGGCGGAATCTCCCTTTAACTTGCCTGCCACTAACACCATCGTCGACAACCCTGATGCGTTCTTGTCGGAACCGGGTACGTTGGTCCAGGTCAAGGTTGACACCACCATCAAGAGCTTGGAGTCAGCTGTGTCCAAGGAGTCCGGCTGCTTCATTTACTCCTTCTTTGTTCCTCGCAGCTCTTACCCAGAAGGCAAGTCTTACTACTCCAACGTGATTCCTCAGACCTACTCCGAGATGATGGAGTACGTTGCCGGTAGAAGAAGAGCCCAAGACACCGCTAACTTCGTTGCCACCATCGCTAAGAAGTAATCGTCATATTCCACTTAATACAAATACAACAGACCTACACCATTTCTGAATCATATAAATTAAAGTATATTACCAGCCATAACACCAAAAACAATTATAAAAAGCCAATGCAATGCAATCAGATGAGCTTAATCGCTATCTCCGTTGTGAATCTGAGCAGTTTCTCCCGGGTGCTCTAGTTTCGGCAGGCGAGCCGATTCTCTTAAGCTTGCCTTTCTCGTAAAATTGACAAGCTTTGCTTTCAGTTCCCTGCTCTCCACCACGTTCAGATCTGAAAGATCTGAGAAAATAGACGATTTCGATTGACGTTTGGAGTACGTGGTGGTGGATAGCAAATTTTCGTTCTTTGGGGTATCTTCCAGATCCAACAAAAACTTTTCCGACGAGGGAGATGTGAGCGCCTCTTTGGACGCTCTCCACTGGATGTTTCCCACAGAATCTTTGACCGGTTGGAAATCTTCCCCAAAGTACTGTGCTTGGTCTTCAAAGTCGGAGTTGGATGGGGAATTGCTTCCACTCAAAAATTTGGCCATGAGATTATAACTTGAAGATTCATGAGTGGTGCTGTAAAAGTTTTCACCCTGATGCTCTTCAGTGTGCTCTTCGTTGATGTTGGTGAGTGAAGTTGGTCTAGTAGTAGGGCTTATTGGTTCTTGGCCCTTTGCCACGATATTGCCGTCACTATCAAGTCTCTGAAAATTTTCTGATCCGGTCAGGTCGCGGTTGGAGCCAAAGTCCGAATCTCTCTTGGAGTTGTCATCCACAAGACGCATGGAAAATAAGTTCGACGTGTTAACTGTATCCAGCGAGAAGAGAGACGCGTGTTTCTGCTCGCGCAAGAACTGAGCTTTGACATTGTCGGAGTTGTCTTCTGCTCGCCAAGACTTCATTGGCTTTTCCACCGCGTCAAAGTAACCAGAGCTACTAGAATCAACATGGGTTTCGCAGGACAGGATAGAGTTGGAGTCATTGATCTTCAACGCATGCAATGCATTGAGCTGGTGAGCGGTTTCTTGGTGATCGTCTAGATCGTGAGTGACGCCAAAGCCAGGGCCGTTGAGTTCCGGTTCTTCCAGTGCAGATTTTTCTGTGTCTGAGCGCTTCTTTCTGCGGGCTGAGCAGCAGAAGAAAATGAGCGCCGCAGCCACGAGCACCGCAAACAATGGAATGCCTACACCCAAGCCAATGGCAAGTTTCTTGTGGGAGTTAGACAGTTTGTAGACTGCGGCCGCAGCTGCAGCCAGGGTAGTAGCGGTAGTCAGCGAGGACACGGTGGAGGTGGCATATGACGTAGAGGATGATGCAGACGAAGACGAAGTCGAGGAAGTCACTTCTCTGTCGACGCCAACAATTCTGAAAGAGCGAGATTCATCGTCGAAGGAAGAGGATGCCTTGACTGTAACCGAAACCAGATTAAGGTTGGAAGGCGCCTTTCCCACGAGAGACACGTTCGATTTGTGGTACGACAACCACGACGCGTTGAACGACACTGCTATGGTGGTATCGTCGAAGTCTGTGAAGTCTGACTCCAATAACTGGTGGACAAAATACTCTCCTTTGGTGGCGTTGACGTTGGCTAAGGAGTTGACGGTGAACACCGAGCCAATCGACTCAAACGAGTAAGGCAACTGCACCTCGTTGCCGAACACGTCCTCCACCACAACCGTGAAGTTGTCAAACGTGGAGCGGTTGGGGAATGTTCCTGACAAAGAGTAGTCGTCCTCGTTGAAGGTGACGTAGGAAGGCAAGTCGTCTGCTGTGACGGAGGAGATGTTCGCCTGTTCAATCAACGTGTCGTCCAAGTACACCGAGGAGAAGATGGGCACGGTGTAGTCAAAGTCCGAGCCAAAAGTTCCGTTCATCTTCAAAGACTCGTTCTGGCTGGTGCTTAACTCGTGTGCGCCTACAACAAGCTGGAACGTGCCTTCTGCGCCCGCGTAGCCGGCATAGTCGGACGCGATGAAACTGAAGCCGTAGGAGATCGACGGCGCAATGTCAGAAGTAACCTCGGGCACGGTTCCGGAGAAGGTCAACGAGTCGGAGTCGAAGTTGATCCAGTTGGGCAACGACGTGCGGTCCTCCGAGCGGCCGTAGTACGCCACGATCGGCATTTCTGCGTCCGGCTCGAGCGTGAACACGTCGGTGGAGAACTGGATGGAGAATTCCTGGCCCTGGCGCACCACGAGGCCGTCGGCGCCGTTGGTGCGGCCGTACTGCGCGATGGACACGAACATCACGTCTGCGGCGGAGAGGGCGAGCCCCGCGGAGTCGGAGACCAACATCAGGTAGTTGCGGGCGAGGACAGAGGTGTCGGCAGAGTCAGTGCCGGTCAAGGTGATGTCAAACGTGCCGAGGTCAGAGTCCGCCGGGGTTCCCAGAAACGTGCGCAGGGCGCCATCGAACGAGAGCCACGCGGGCAAGTTGGACGCGGTGTAGGTGATGGAGCCGCCGGCGCTGGACTTGTAGGTGGTAGAAGCAAGCAGAAACAGGTAGGTTTGGTTGACGCGGGCCACGTTGGGGAGCTGCTCGTCCATGGGCCAGCCGATGTAGACGGCCAGCGCCGGGAGCAGCACGAGGAGGAGCAGGAGCAACGGTAGCAAGAGCATGGCCGAGCTGGAGGGGGACAGTCAAGGGGAAGACACGAGGTCGGGACGGGGCAGTTGGGAGGAGACGAGAAAGGTCGGGCCAGAGGTACAGCGGGTGGTGAGTTGCGAACGAGGAGACCGATGGCCTCGCCGGACCAGGCCTGCCTACACCGCCTTGTGGCAGGAGAGTCCGTGTTTGATAACAGAAGGTGCGTTTCGCGTATTCGCACACAGGCACGATGCGACGGTGCCGCGCGCACGATTCGCAGTGGAGTCCGAAAACAGAAGCGAAGCGAAGCGGCGCAGAAGCGCAAAGCTGCGGGTGTGGTGCGGTGCTGGGGTGGTGCTGGGGTGGTGCTGGGGTGGACCGCGCTGTGCTGGGGGTGGACCGCGAAGTCCTCGGGGTCTCGGGCCCGCTGTCCTCGGGGTCTCGGGCCCGTTGTGTTGTGGGTGCGCCTGGGTCCTGCCTCGTGTGTTTGGTAAACACGGCCGCGACGCGCGACGCAGGAGCCATTCGCGGTGAGGAATGCGCGAACCAAATAACCTTTCCGTTTGGGGCGTAAATGGCCCGCGTGCACGCGTCCTTGCCGTGCGGGCGGCAGGCGCTACGCGTGGCGTACGCGGGGGCGTGGGTGCTGACGCGTACGTGCTTTCCTGTTTGTGGTTTCGTTTGTGGCTATGGCGGCTCCATCATGACTGTGGGTTGGCACCGCGGTGTAGACTGCCGACTGTTCAGCAGGCTTGTTTGATCTGCAGCTTGTTGCTCTAGATGTTGTGTTGGATGTAGTAGATGTGTTCGTTGTTGTAATTGTTGTTGTACTAGATGTTGTACTAGATGTTGTACTAGATGTTGTACTAGATGTTGT
>JANIJR010000030.1:0-118982 GCA_030557995.1 Clavispora vitiphila
AGAGAGAGAGAGAGAGAGAGAGAGAGAGAGAGAGAGAGAGAGAGAGAGAGAGAGAGAGAGAGAGAGAGAGACATCCCCGATATGGGAACGCTCATACCCTATTGCTCATGTTGATTTACATTGATAATGCTCAACCTCAGAACACACCTGTAGCATTTGGAAGTAACTTGGCGCTGACTGTATCTGCAGCTGAACGGTTGCGGCATTTAGTATGAATGAATATAATCTAGATAATGAGGCTCGGCAAGATTGAAATAGATGCTGACAGTGAGAAGACCGACAGTCGCGAAACTAAGAAACGCCATGGAACTCACAGACATTATAACCAGGCACCCATATAATCCACGCAATCTCCATTCCGTGCAAGCCAAGCATTTCAAGTAGACCCTATCAAATTCATCTATTACCCTAGAATCCAACGATTCGTGACAATACTCTCCTGCACACGCTCTCTCCATCTGGTGAGCGGCGTGCGCGCCACGAAAACACCGTGCAGCCTACTCTCTACAACTACTAACAAAGCACCACCCTCCTCCTCCTCCCCACACCCCCCACACACCCACCCAAACGAACATGGAAAAACCGGCGTCGCCAGACAAAATCGCCCACCGCACGCGGTTTGCCTCGCGCAAGGATTCCGTCTCCGAACCGGCTCCCCCAAAACGGAAACCCTCCGACTACATTGCGCCGCCCCTCCGCCGCTTGGGCCAGTACCTGCACCTTAGCCACGTGGTGCCGTCGGAGCAGATCACCGGACCCGTCGATTTCGGCCTTCAAAAGGCCGTGGCGTTGGTGGTGAGGTCATCTAAACCCAACGTGGGCTACTCGGGCGAGTTTCTCCACGAACTTACCAACTTGGCGTCGGAGTACATGGGCCTGTTGTTTCGGCTGCTCCACGAGTTGACCGAGGTGCAGCGCCACCACCGGCCGGGAATCGCCGACCTAGAAATGTGTTTGGTGCAACACAGGTTAAGTGCGTCTGATCTCGGGCACGAGTACGACCGTGCGGTTCCTGCTGAGATCAAGGCCCACTCTGCTGCGCTCAGTGATCAGATGGACGCGATGTTGCGCGAGTACTACGCCGAAAACTACCATTTGGAGAAGGATGATCCGTCACTAGTGTTCCATGCCAACGAACAGTATGAAGTCGCTGCGCTTGTGCCTCGACAGTCGAAAGAACGCACGTACATCCCATCGTACTTGCCAGACTTGCCACCCGACTTCACCTACCAGTATACCGGCAACTATATGAAGACACTCACTGACCTCAAGGAAATCAAGCTTAAGTTGGTGGACGAGTCGCGGCTCAACGAGGCGTCGCTCTACAAATTGATTGATGACGAGAGCAAGGCATGGAGCGTGACAGACGTCGAGTCGGACGCCGACGATATCATGAGCGAAGTGGAGGCAGTCTCGGAAGTGGAGTCCCCCATGCAAGAAAGAGAGGAATTGTACAAACTGGACAAACTAGACAAACTAGACGAATCGGACAAACTGGACAAACTGGACAAACTCCCTGACGGGTCGTCGGCTGAAATTGCCGTTCAAGGTGCACCCCCGACTGACATTGCACCCAAACCAGACAAAAAATTTGACTTCGTTGCCTATGCTCGTAGCCGGAGCCTCGCGAAGCAACGCCAGGCCAGGGAAATCGAGCTCCGCCGCCAAAAAAGAAACAAGAACGTGTTTATGTGCGCCGAGCGCGTCTTCTCCTGCTATGCCGACACGCCCTCTGCAGCCAACAGAGAGTACATCCAAAAGACCCTCCAACGCGGGTTCAAAAAGGTGATTAACGCCACGCGACGGGCCGAACAGGAAAAGAAGAAAAGAATCACAGAACTTCTTGCGCTCAAGGCCAAGGCCGAGCAGGAGCATGAGCAGAACAACGCAATCGAGTTTGGGTTTGCATTCAACCACGCCTCAAACCTCTCTGATAGTGACGACGACGACGACGACGAGCCCAAGGAATTTGACTTCGGAGACCACGAGTTTGACTTTGGCGACGGAGAGACTGGAGAGAGAAAGGCCAGAGAGGGAGAGGCTGGAGAGGGAGAGGCTGGAGAGGGAGAGGCACTTGATGGCGAAGCCAAAGAAAACAGCGGATCTAAAGACGAGGAATCCACAGCTGGGCGAGCACAGGCAGAACTTGGCGACACCGAGGTATTTGGTGACGACATCTTTGATCTCCCTCAAACGTCTCACGTGCTAGACAATACCACTGGAACAGGCATGGTCTCTGAGCTCGACTCTTCACTACGCGCAGCGCATAGCCCACATCCAGAAACCGTTCTTAATGAGCCGCAGTGGAAAACCGAAGAGCAGGACGATTCGGACGAAGACGAGCTTGAAGACTTGTAAATAACGAATTACGACATCCTTACACCATGACACGTAGAGATTTGACAGCACCGGAGACTCCCTAATCAGAGACTGAACGAGTTCGAGATAGACCGTAGACCGTAGAGATGAGTCTGCATGCCGTATCGCCTGGACCCGGGGAAAACCTTACGACACCCGTACACCGCGTCACATAAACACAAGCGGTTTTTTTACAGATTAACCACTACCTTTGCTACCGCTTCCCCTCCCACCCCGGACGAGAATTGCGAAAAAAGCCTTTCCGGTCACATCAGCGCCCCTAACATCCCCACAAACCCCACACCTCTTTTTTCCAGGCCCTTCTCGCGCCAATTTTGCACCGTCCCCATTATTCCCTATGACTGTGGTGTCTCTACCTCCGTCGGCGCCATTCCCCGTGACAGTTACCGCGGTGTTGATGCGCCCCGGAGACACGATCCAGCGCCATGCCACGATCATCAAATACAAGTACTGGGACTACCAGGACGACCCCAACTCCAAAGAGGACCCCGCACCGAAAATCCGCGTGGAACGGATTGGAACGTTCGAGTCGCCGATTGAGGGCGAGGTTAGCCGCGTGGATGTGGCGGTAAACGACGAAGTGGCCCATTGTGACGTTCAATTGTGCACCATTGACGAGCCGTGTGCACATACGGTGCAGTATGGCGGCCTCTGTGCCCTCTGCGGAAAAGCAGTGGAGGACGAGAAGGACTACACGGGGTATAACTACGAGGACCGGGCCACGATTGCCATGTCACACGACAACACCGGGCTCCGAATCTCGTTGGACGAGGCCACCAAAATCGAGCAGGGCTCCACTGAGCGGTTGGCCGCCGACAAAAAGCTAATTTTGGTGGTGGACTTGGACCAGACCGTAATCCACGCGACAGTGGACCCTACTGTGGGCGAATGGCAGCGAGACCCGTCCAACCCCAACTATCCGTTTGTCAAGGACGTCAAGCTCTTCAGTCTTGAGGAAGAACCCATTCTTCCGCCCGGATGGGTAGGGCCACGTCCGCCACCGACCAAATGCTGGTACTACGTGAAGTTGCGCCCAGGGCTCAAAGAGTTTTTGGCCGAGGTGTCCAAACTCTACGAGCTCCACATCTACACCATGGCCACGCGAAACTACGCACTCGCCATTGCGTCGTTGATAGACCCTCACGGCGAGTACTTTGGCGACCGCATTTTGAGTCGGGACGAGAGTGGGCTGCTCACGCACAAAAATTTGAAGCGCCTTTTTCCTGTCGACCAGTCGATGGTGGTGATCATCGACGACAGAGGTGATGTGTGGCAGTGGGAAGCAAACTTGATCAAGGTGGTGCCGTACGACTTTTTCGTGGGCATCGGCGACATCAACCTGAGTTTCCTCCCCCAAAAGAACGGCCAACTTGTCGGTCCTACAAAGAAGCGAAAGGCGATAGCCAGATTGGAGGCGATGGAGGAGGCGGATGAAGACGACAAGAATGGCGAAGAGTCAATGACCGACGACAAGAATGACGATAAGAGCGACGACAGGAATGACGAACCCATCAAGTCACCTACGCCCGACCAGGTCGAATCCCCCGAATCCGACTCCGAAGCCTCTTCTCCGGTGGAAAGAATCATCGAGATGGGCGGCGGCGAAAACAACCGCGACCTTCTCATTGAGCAGCGCATTTCTAGAAACCAGTCTATCGAGCAGCAACAGCATGACAGACCATTGGCCAAGCTCCAGCACAACTTGGACAAGATCATCCATGACCAAGAGTCCACCCCTGCACCGGAATCTGACCACAAAGAGGAGGAAGAGGACAATCTTTTGTATGACGATGACTCGGAACTTGTGACATTGCAAGCGGCGTTAGAGAAGATACACCGCGAGTACTTCAAGCACTACGCAATATTTCAGAAAAACCCCAATTTCCCCAGACCCGATCTCGCCACCATCATTCCCAAGTTGAAGGCTCCGTGTTTGGAGGGCGTGGTGGTGCTTTTTTCCGGAATTTTACCGTTGGGTATGGATATCGATAATGCTGACATTGTCATCTGGTGTCGCCAGTTTGGCGTCAAGGTAGTAAACGAAGTTTATCCCGAGGTGACGCATGTGGTCTGCCGTGATCCTGATTCGTCGTTCATGAAGCCGGGCCTTACACTTAAGGTGCGTGTGGCCAAGAAAACGATTCCGAACTCCAAGATTGTCAACCCCGATTGGCTTTTTGCCTGTATGAGCCAGTGGCAACGAGTGGACGAGCTGGAGTACGAGATCAATGTTCCCCAGCAAGACTGGTACGTGTCGGATGTGGATGTCAACAAATACCTCAAATCGCTTGAAGCACTGAAGCAAAAGGAACGTGCCCGTGCGCTCGGAATGGCTGGTCGTGGCCGTGAAGGCTCTCTCTCGTTAATTGAAGACTACGATTTCAATACTGCAAGTGCGGAGGTTGACGATTTCTTGGCGGGAATCAGTGATGATGACGACGATGACGACGATGAAAACGATGACGACGAAGACGACGAGGAAGATGATGCCGACCAAAGTAAGAATGGATCTACTTTCCTAAAAGGTCTTTACGCGGCACCTACGCGCAAGAGAAAACTGCTTGGTGACGACGACAGTGAGGACGAATACGAAAACAAGAAATCACGAAAAGAAGAGAATTTTGACGAGCTCGAACAGGAGCTATTGAATGAGTTGAATGGACTAGAAGATTAGTAGGAAAATTGAAGATTGCAGTGCCGATCAGAGCCTTCCGAAAGCATCCGCGGTCCGATAGGAGTATACACAACTCCAGTCAGTTTCTGTTGTCTATTTAAATCCTTTTTGTTTCGGATTTCCTAGACAGTTGAAGGCTATGCTGTGAATGCTCTATTTTAGCGTGATCAAGATCCCTTCCTTGCGGCTTCCGCATCATTTCTTGTGTGATTTCTATTTTTGGCTGATCACACCGCCGTAGCCCTCGTCTACCCGAGCTCCTAACCAGCCAGCAACGCATACTACATGCAGTAATATGTATATGGCGTGGAGAATATATACTGGCCAATTTCCTGATCAGGCCAGCTTGATCTGCCAACATTTGATCTACTTCCGTTGGGTGGAATACTGATCCGATCCTTTTGATCTGTGGAAATATATTTCAGTTATGCTTTTCAGACTATCTGCGCTAATTTTCACCGCTGCCATTACCGTGCTCTCGATTTGGGCATTGGTGGGCTCCTACAAGAACGAAAAGTATCTCACAGGCAATTATTTGATTTCAATCCAACTATCCAACCTCAATGTTTCAGCCCTCGTATCGGATGCCTCTAACGCCAAGCGAGACAGTCTACCCGAAACGTACATTCCCACGCCCACTGAGAACTTGGTCCAGCGTGATGACATCTCATCGGTAGCGGAAGCAATTGCCACCGCTTCAAACGTGGCCAATATTGTATCTTCCGTCACTGCCGCATTGACCCAAACCACAGATGTGAATAATGTTGTCCTGCAATTGGAGAGCATTGCGTCCGCTGCATCCATTCCTGAGTCGGTGGTAACACTAGCCGCAGAATTGGCCAGTAATGCCGAAGACACCGTTTCGTCGCTTTTGAGCGGATTGAATGCGCTGGACCTAGGACTTGCTGACATGTACTCTGTGGGCTACTGGGGCTACTGCAGAGGTTACATTTCCGGTGAAACCGACACGTTTCTTAAGGATTTGGGCTCATTCGGCAAGGAGTTCAACAACAAGGCAGTGACGTACGATTATTGCTCGTCCCCCAAAGCCGGATTCAAGTTTGACCCATTAGAATTGTTACGTCACGAGATCAGCAATCACATCAAGGACACGGCCGATGGCTTATCTTCGGAGGTGGGGTCCGAAGTGAGTGACGAGTTGGCGCTGCAACTTCTTGCTATTCTCGGGTCTCTTACGTACGAGAACTTGGGGTTGCCGGGCGGCTTGAAAAAGAACCTTGATTTGTTGCACAATTTGACTGTGGCATCGTTTGGGCTCATATTAGCCGGCGCGTTACTAGCATTCATTTCGTTTCTATTCCAGTGTGCGGGGCTCTGCTGCTCCCCTCAGAACTTGTGTCTCTCGATTCTTAATTTCGTGCTCATGCTTATTGTTTTCATTGTGGTGCTTGTTGGGTCTGCGTTGAGTACGGGTGCCTACGTCTATGTGCGCAAGGAAGTCAACGATAGCATATCTGATTTTGGTGCCAAATCTTACCTCTCAGTGCAATACTACGCGTTCCTGTGGTCCGCGGTGGCTGCCGGAATTCTAATGTTGATCATTGCTTGTGTGGGTTACTGCTGTGGATGTTACCGGAACAGCGCAAGGTACAACCGGGTGAACCGTCCCGAACCAGAGATGTATTATGACCACAAGTACTGAATGGGAGTACCGGCGATAGGTTCATATGAATAAAAAGGATTATGAGAGAAATTAGGCCGATGAGGGAGATAAGTGTAGATCGTGTACGGAGAGTAGAGAGTAGAGAGTAGAGAGTAGAGAGTAGAGAGTAGAGAGTAGAGAGTAGAGAGTAGAGAGTAGAGAGTAGAGAGTAGAGAGTAGAGAGTAGAGAGTTGCCGAATTCTACTGCAAATGACGGCATTTGTTACGGTGATTTCTACGATTCTCACAGCGTTGCGGCTGCGGGTGCAACCGCACCAATAGCAATTAGCCACACCAATAACAATTAGCCACGCCAAATCCATCACCCGCCACCGAAACAAAAACGCCCCAATCAAAACGCCCGAAAAAAATATTCTCATCAACAACACGTCCCCAGAGCCCAATAGCCAAACCCAATCGCAAACCGCCCCACCGTCCGATTCGCAATCTCCTACTCCATCAACACCTGCAGGTCATCGCATACCAACCACACTCTTATGCTTTGTGCACTTTCGGGCCAGCCCGCGTCGGACCCCGTGGTCTCGCCCCGTTCCGGCGCCGTGTTTCACCGTCCTCTTATAGTGGCCTACATTGCTTCCACCGGAAAAGACCCGCTCAACGACCAGCCGTTGGCCGAGCTGGAGTTGGTGACATTATCCGCCGAGCCCGCAGTGGCCGTGCCCAAACCGGCGGCCTACAACTCGATTCCCACGATGTTGGCCGCGTTCCAGAACGAGTGGGACGCGCTTGCGTTAGAAACCTTCACTTTGCGCAAACAGCTTCACAGTGCACGTGAAGAGTTGAGCACCGCGTTGTATCAGTACGACGCGGCAGCACGAGTGGCCGCGAAGGCCATCCGCGAGCGTGACGAGGCGAGAGAGGCGCTCGTGAAGTTGTCTGCGGTGTTTGCCGAGGCGGACGAAGCGGACAGCGGGGAAACAGATGCAAATGGCGAAAATGAAGAAGGCGAGAAGAACCAGCTTGGAGACGGGGGCATCCCGGTGGCGGTTCTCTCTGCCGCCAGAGACTCTCTCTTCGCTCTCCACAAAAACCAAAAAATCGCTCTTCCTGTGTCGGCATCCACCAAGATCAACTTTGCGCTGAAGTCAACGCCTCTCCAGGTGGACAACCCCACGTTGTTGGCAGTCAACGACACCTGGGTTGCCGCTTCTACATCCCACTATCAACTCGGCACCGGAGCGCCCCAAGAACTCGCGAATATCACCGCGGCAACGTTTCTCCACAACCAAGCCACTCAGTCCACTCCGTTGGTCATTGCTACCGACAAATTGGTAACTTCCGAAACAGAAACCTCGCTTCCTCTCTCAGTCACACACGTGGCGCCGCACCCGACCGAGCCCATTTTGGCAGTCTTGACACTGGATAACCGATGGGCCCTCACTTCGGACAAATCCGTATACTACCAGTCGGCTCCGCTCGAGTCTCCGTCGGCTATCGCCTTGCACGTGGATGGCATTCTTGTTGCGGTGGGAACCGCAGGCGAAGTCCGTGTGTTTGATGCCACATCCACCGAGCAGGTCTCTGTCTTACCCACCAAGCACGCCCATGTAGACAAGATCCAGTTCGGCCTCAACGGGTACTGGCTTGCGGTGGGGTCTTCGTCTGCGACGGAGAGCGCAGTGCAGATTTTCGACTTGCGCAAGAACTCATTGGTGCACGAGCTCAATTTCATGGTGCATTCACTCTTTGTGTTGGATCCGTCATGTCTGGTGTTGACCACGTATGCGGACACGCTACAGGCCCACTTGTACGTGAAGAAGGGCAAAAAGTGGGTCGACAACGTGGCGGAGTTGGAGGTGGAACCGTTGCGCCGGTTGGAGTTGCAATCTACTGCAGAAGAGGTGAGCACTTCAAAGACGGTGGAGATTGTGGGTTTGGGAGAATCCCAGTTGTATCATTACACCATGAGTTTAGCTTAATGAGCTTTGTCGATGAGTTTAGCTAATGCATCACTATTGAAAACGTTTTTACTTGGCGGAGGGTGTTCCCAAGACATGGCTCTACCACATGGATGTGAAATGATGGTGAGCTTGGAGATTTTCAAAAGTTGAAGTAGTCAGGTATCTCCATCCTGTAGTAACTCGGCAAAAACAGTTCACCGTTATCTGCTAATATATATATATGTATCATAGTGAGAGAAAGAGATTCAGTCCAAGACATTTTCCAGCTCCAGTAATAACAAGGCTAATATTGTCTCCAGAATCCACTAATTAGTTTTCACGTTATTTGCAATTAATATAGCGGTGGAGTAGCAATCGCACCAGATGTCACCAACCTGTCGATCTCTCCCCAGCCTGTTGATCTCACGCACTAATCTGCGCAGTATCTCCCCACAATCTTAGCCTCAACTCAATCCACTTTCATTCTCCACCAAAAGCCAATTCTCTGTTGTCACCTCTTTCAACGATCATTTTCTATCACTTTTGACCGTTCATGTCTGAATCTCAAATCAAAATCGACCAATTGGTGTCTGACTGGCTCCGGATCGACATTGATCCAAATTCCCGCCACGAAATCCAAACTCTCCAAAAAAACGGCCGCTACGACGTGTTGGACAAGAAGCTCTCCCACCGCATTGCCTTTGGCACCGCTGGACTCCGTTCGTCCATGGAATCCGGCTTTGCGCATATGAACGACGTCACCATTCTACAAGCCGCCCAAGGTTTGGTTTCGTACATTTTGGCCCAGAAAGGCTCCTCTTTGGTCATTGGGTACGACCACCGCCACCACTCTCAGCGGTTTGCAGAAATTTCCGCCAGTGTAGCGCTCCTTAAAGGTCTTCGTGTGTACTATTTGGGCTCAGTCACCCACCTATCACTTGAATCCTTGAAATCGGATTCTTCCTCCGACGTGGACCGCCTGTATGTGCACACACCCATGGTCCCGTTTGCAATTGACCATTACAAGGCTTCTGCCGGCGTGATGGTCACGGCGTCGCACAATCCCGCCAACGACAATGGCTACAAGGTCTACTATGGAAACGGATGCCAGATCATTCCTCCTCACGACGTGGAAATTGCCGCCAGCATCAACGCAAACTTGGAACCATGGCCACAGGTGTGGAATGTTGCAGAAAATATTTTCCGTGGAGCACAGGACGGACTTTTGGTTTCGGTGAAGGAGGAATTGACAAAAAAGTATGTGGCAGAAGTATCTCGCCAGCTCGTGCGCAACAATAGCCTCTCTTATCAATTCATTTACACCCCGATGCATGGAGTCGGGTTGGAGGTGTTTTCCCGGATTTGCCAGCTCTTTTCGGTGCTGTGTGAAGTGGTTCCTGAACAAGCAGTGCCAGACCCCGACTTCCCCACGGTGAAGTTTCCCAACCCCGAAGAGGCCGGCGCTTTGGACTTGGCCATTTCCCGTGCAAAGGCTTCTGGAGTCAAGTTAGTGGTGGCTAATGACCCGGACGCAGACCGGTTCAGTGTTGCGATCGAACAGCGCAATGGTGATTGGAAGCAATTGACTGGAAATGAGATTGGGATATTGTTTGCAACGTACGTGATTGAGGAACTCACGCCGGGGCTGCAACTTCCAAGAACATATCTTTTGAACTCAACCGTTTCTTCGCAGCTTTTGCGGGCGTTGGCAGAAAAGTCTGGCTGTTTGTTCCAGGACACGTTGACAGGGTTTAAGTGGATCGGAAACAAGGCCATTGACTTGAAATCCAAAGGCTACAGCGTACCTTTTGGCTATGAAGAAGCTATCGGATACATGTTTTCTATCGTGAACGACAAGGACGGCGTCTCGGCTGCAGCAGTCTGGCTCCAGCTCTACGAAAAGTGGTTTTCTTCCGGCGAAATGGATGCGGTAGAAAAGCTCGAGCAGATCTACGCCAAGTATGGCTGGTTTAAGGAGTGCAACGGCTACTACAAGTTGGATGACGTCAGCAAAACCGCCCACATCTTTAACAACACCATTCGGGCGTCTTATGGCGCGGGAAGAGACTATCCAGCCACACTTGGCGACTTTAGCGTTGTTGAGTGGCGAGACTTGACTGTCGGGTACGAATCGGGCACTCCAAACCATGTTCCCATTTTGCCCACGGACGCAACGTCGCAAATGATCACTGGGTTGTTAGAATTGCCGGGCGGATCAAGGGTGAGATTCACATGCAGAGGGTCTGGAACGGAACCTAAGCTCAAGGTCTACATTGAAGGAACGTCCACAAGCAGCGGGAAAGACGCCAAAGAGTCGGCACAAAAGTGCTGGGCCACGTTGAGGGCGCTTTGGTTCAAGCCCGAGGAGAACAATCTTCTAGAGGTGGTATAGGACTATGGCAGGTATAGGACTATGACAATGGAAGTGTGACAGCAGTGTTACAAGTGGCTACAGTCGGTCATAGTCATAATTGGTTAGACTCATACTGGGCTTTAGTCATAATTGGTTAAAGCCATAATTGGTTAAAGCCATAATTGGTTAAAGCCATAATTGGTTATAGTCGTAATTGGTTATAGTCATAATGGGTAGAATCATAATTGGTCATCGTCATGATTGTCCTGCTACTACAATATAGACATCAGCGTCTGTTCATACTCGAGACTAGACTGATCAAGAACTTCTAGGGCTAGAGTATAAATTACAGTTTAAGTAGCGATTGCGAAAACACAACCGGTGCCAAAAGGTGTGGCTTGCGCTGTGCAAATTTTGTGCTCATCAGCGCTTGGTGTTTGTTATGGTGTGTCTATATCGGGCACAATCGGTTTGGGCAACGTGTCGCACTCGACCGGTGTGATTTGAGATATCGCAAGGGGAATTGAACACCGTCGCCAGTTATGTACAGGCGAGTCGTCCCTGAGCACTCTCGACCATATTTTTTTTCCTTCGGTTCCACCCAACCTCACCTCACGCCCCAAAGCTTTCTCTCGCTTTCGCTTGCTCGAGTTACCATGGCTCTTCTAAAGCGGACAAAGTTTGATTTGCCTGTGTATGTGTCGTTTTGCCCCGTTGGCCCCGGCCGGCTAATTGCTGAGCCTCTATTCATTTGTGGCGCCTGATCCAGCCGTTTTGATTCCGTACTAACAGTTTTCTAGACATAACACGCTGTTCCGGCCTCGCAGACCCGGAAAGGGCCTTACCCGCTTGCTCGGGGTCGCATGTGTGTGCCTACTATTGGTGTGGACGATACTCCGCCAAACTCGCACTGGTGGCATCTCTTTCCCGGCTACCGAGGCGCTGATGCACGAGGCAGAGGAGGACGACCACCAGCTATATATCGCCACCAAGGACGGCATTATTGACGGCACTGCCGAATTGACGGAAGAACAGAAGGAGAAGGTTTACCACGACACGGTGGAGGTGTACGATCTCAACCAGTTCCTGGGCAACCCGGAAGGCGGCAAGATGGGCGACGCGAAGGGTGACGTGGTGTTGTTCTTGATGCCGCTACGCAACGCCGAGCACGTGATGCCCATGGCGTTCCAGAACATCATGAACTTGACCTACGACCACTCGTTGATCGACATTGCATTTTTGGTGTCGGACTGCCTGCCGGGCGACACCACGTTGCAGACGTTGTTCGAGTACTCCATTTTATTGCAGAACGGCACTTTGGCCGACCACTTGTTGGCAGAAGAAGAGCGCCAGCGCAGCGCCAACGTGAAAACAAACAACGACTTGTACAAGATGTACATGGACCAGGGCTACATGGACAACGTGCGTAAAGCATACAATCCAGAGTCGCACCACGCGGGCTACAAAACACCGTTCCGCTCGGTTTCGATCTACGTGAAAGATTTCGGCCAGGTCATTGGCCAGGGCTTCAGTGATAGACACGCAGTCAAGGTGCAAGGCATTCGCCGTAAGTTGATGGGCCGCGCACGGAACTGGTTGACTGCTAGTGCGTTGCGTCCGTACCATTCGTGGGTTTACTGGAGAGACGTGGATATCGAAACGTGTCCAGGCACAGTGATCCAGGATTTGATGAAGTTCAACTACGACGTGATGGTGCCGAACATCTGGAGGCCGTTGCCCACGTTTTTGGGTAGCGAGCAGGCGTATGATTTGAACTCGTGGGTAGAGTCCGAGCCTGCGTTGGAGTTGGCCAAGACCTTGGATGAGGACGACGTGATTGTTGAGGGCTACGCCGAGTACCCGACGTATAGAGTGCACTTGGGCTACATCCGAGGAGAGACAGACAATCCCGATGAGGTGCTTGACCTAGACGGTGTGGGTGGTGTGTCGATCTTGGCCAAGGCGAAGATCTTCCGCCAGGGCGTGCATTTCCCTGCGTTCACCTTCCGCAACCACGCTGAAACCGAGGCATTTGGCAAAATGGCCCGCGCAATGGGCTTTAGTGTGGGCGGCTTGCCCAACTACACCATCTGGCATATCTACGAGCCCAGTGAGGACGATTTGAACAAGATCGCGGGCATGGAGCGCAAAAAGAGACGGAGAAAGCACACGCGCTGAGTCTAACACTGGCAATACGCCTTGGACGTCTGGGCACGGGCAACATATATACAATCTTGACAGAAAGTACTGACTGTGACAACGGCATATCATACGGGTTTTTAGGTAGACGGTCACTGGAGAGTGATTTTTGCTTGCAATGACTATGAGTAGCTATTGGTGCAATGACGCTCGCTTTAACGGTGTCATCATATTTTTTTATGTCCTGTTGTCATCATAGCGTTCTTCTTACTAACATTAGTATTGAATACTCATCATCGGTTGATACTGTATATTTCTTAGACTGGTCATTAAGGCTAATACAATCATAATGTATATTCTTCTTTTCTATTAAAAAAAAAAAAAAAAGAAAGAAAAATGAAACATTAATCAGTAGGAAGGCAGGTTTTGTAATCTACGTGGAGCGTAAGCACCACATTCAGAGATTGTTCACATCCGTTTTGATCATCATTAATGTTGTTCGCCGGAGGAATCGAACCTCCGCACGCCGGTTCTGCGCTCGCGCGCCCCAGCTTGGCCACAGCAAATAGAAATAACAACTTTCTTCTCCAGCGCAAATGACGCACCGAAGGATTTCTTTTCTTCTGGTATTTAGAAATTGGTCTTGAAAGGCGAGTGAGAGTGAGCGAAAGAAGTAATTATGTGATATCCAGGGGATCCGTAAATTTCAGTGCGATTGTTCTAACGTAATAGCTTGAGATGTTGCGGTGTATAACTGCTGACCCAAATAACCCGTTGAGGGTATCCAAAAGGGCAGTAAGCTTGAAATTATCGTTGCCTATTTAAATTCAAGATCATATTCTGTGGTGTTTCTCGTAGCTTTGCGTTTTGTATCAACTTTTTTTGTGTCGGACCTCTGCCTATCAGTCCTCTGCCTATCAGTCCTCTGCCTATCAGTCCATCTAGTCACTACATCGAATGTCACAGATCAAACTACAATCAATAAACTATAGGCTCATCAAGCATACATTTTTTCAGCTCATATCAGGATTCAACACGCAAAACGCCTATTTCACATAAAACAAGATTCAACCGAAAACATGCGAGGTTGGTTCTGCTCAGGGTTATAAAGATATTGGAGCAACAACTAGGTCCAGAATACAACAGAGGTGGCTTAACAGCAACTCCGAGAAAACCCAATTCTATTAGGCTTTTTCGGTCAAATATTCAGTGGACCACCGTGTCAGTCGAAAAAGGTACCCACTATTCCAGAGTGCCCCAGTGACTAGCACCAGAGACCAGGCAACCACCTTTGTCAACATCAGTTCATGGTTACGTCACTACCGTGAGGTACGCCAACACCGCATACATCAACGCCACCGGGTATATGGCCAAAAACACGCGCCCCGGCAACACCCCCAGGCAGCGTAGACTCATACCCGCAGCATAGACACTCCAGACCGTTAGCACCGTCATTATAATGAGCCGCAACCACCTCCACTTGACTGCAGCCGTGTTGACCACGGCGCCCACCACCACCGGGAACATAGAGTAGCCGGACGCACTGACGGCCGACAAAAACGAAATGGTGCCACCCAAAAGCTGGATATTCAACCCCACAACCAAGTAGAACACCCAGATGAACAGAAACGTGCCGGAAAACACCATGTTGGTCTGGGCCTTGGGCGCCGCAAGCCCCAACGCGACTGAGTACGCCAACGAGAATATCAACGGGCCCCAGAGGTCCCAGTCCAACACCGGCGCCATACGATTTGCCTCCTCGTCATCTTCGTCGGGAACGGGCCGCGAAGCGTCCACAATTGACGCCGGTAACCTGATTCCGTTGTTGGCGGCCAAGTCAAGAAGACTTGCCTGGTGTTTTTGCGCGAGCAGCTTCAATTGCGCGGGCCACACCACAATCGCTAGCCTCTTCCCGATCTGGACAAGGTCCCGCTTGAGGGTGTCCCACACCGGCTCGTCCAAGGTGTCGCCGCCGGAGTACTGGCGCTCACTGACCTTGTTTGTGGCAGAGGAGGTGATGAACGGAGTGAATGCGGTGGAGAGGTCCACCTTGGGGGTCCAAAAACTGCTGGAGGTTGCGGGCTGCGGCTCGGGCTGAGAGTTTGTGGAAACCTGAGGTTGATGTGTTTCTTCGTCCGCGACGATGAAGTCGTCGGAGGCGTTCGTTTGCCAACTCATCAAGTAGTAGTAGTGGTGTTTAGGTGAGGTGTGTACTGAAGTGGGTGCAGGAGGCACATACAAATCAGAGTCTGATGTTCGTGGGTGTTATTCTACATTGAAATTGGGGAACACATATTCTGGGGACCGTTGATCGAGAATTAGTGTTACACAAATTTCCGGTTTGACGGCCATTCAAGTAGGTGAGAGTGTGTGCCGAATGCAAGTCAGACTGCAACAGGCTGGAGGTTCAACGAAGTGTTTCGCAGTCTCAGTTGACGTATATACGAATGGTAGTGGTGCGTACTTAGCTAGCCGTTAATCGAGCTGGTCACCTTCATGTCAAATTCTAGAACAAAATACAAAGCCCCAGGTGTCAATAGAACCACTACTCGGATAAGTGGAATTAGTCTGACACCTGCTGGGTATTTATGTGAACACAAGTGGTTCTCGCTACCTTACCAACATTCTATCATAAATTCGTGGGCATAATAACATGCTCAGTTCACATCGGCAAACACCTTGTTTTTGTCATCTCGAGGCGTCAAGCGTTTAATCACTCGCGCGGGCGAGCCCACAACCACCGTATTGGCCGGCACGTCTTTGGTTACAATGCTTCCCGCTCCCACCACCGAACCGTCGCCAACCTTCACGCCTGGCAAAACCACCACGTTGGAGCCAAACCAAACGTCGTTGCCCACGGTGATAGGATGGGCATACTCGATGCCGGCTGTTCTCAACAGAGGATCAGTGGGGTGTGTGGCAGTAGTAAACGTACAGTTGGGGCCGATCAACACGCCGTCACCAAAAGTGATGAGAGAGCAGTCCAAGAGCGTCAAGTTGAAGTTGGAGTAAAAATCCTTACCCAAGCTGATATTGCATCCGTAATCAACGTAGAACGGTGGCTCGACGAACACATTGTCGCCAAGCTTTCCGAAAATGGTAGCCAAGTAGTCACGACGGGCTTGGGTGTGCCTGTCAAAGTCAAAGTCATAGTCTTTCATGCGGATTGCTCCGTAGTCCATTACCTCTTCGTGTGCCAAAGTACGCTTGAGCAAGAGCTCGCGAGCCATACCATCGTACCCCATGCCCAGAATCATTTTCTCGTACTCAGGGCCCTTAGGGACGTTGTTGAGATGGGTGTAGGCATAGTCCACGAGCTCCATTTTGGGCTGGGAAGGGTTTGACATTATGTGTTTCTTTCTGTGTGGGTTTTGTTTAGTTTTGGTGTTTTCAGTTTTTAGGTGCAAAAACCGATTTCATAGTGGGGAAAGTGTGGGGCAAACAGTATCGCAAAATGTTTTTGAGCCGCTCCGCCCAACGCAGCAGCGCTTCCATAAATCTATTTTTAATGGAGCCAAATTTATTACTGTGTACGGATTTTTTTTTTTTTTTTTTAATCTTCTTTTTGAAGTTATCTACGGTTTATCAACAGTTGGTCAAAAGAGTAATTGATCATCGATTGCTCGGATTGAAGTTATAACTTCATTGTATAGATAATGATAGTACATTCCATTGAATATTGAAGATAGTTATTATGCCCCATTGTATTTTGTGATGACTACGCTTCAGCAGTTGAAGGTTCCGCTACAATCTGCGTGTGAGTACATAGGGTCATTGAATTAGTCGATATTAAGTTTTGTGGAGAAACTTGTCCAGTATGAACTGGCGGTGGTCGAAATGGTAAGGTTTAAATGACTTTGTACTCATCACTTGTACAACCATTGGCATTGAAACTCACCGCTTCTTGCGGAGACCAAAAAACCCCTTCTTACCCGAGTTCTTGCTTGAACCCGACACCATGCTGGTGGTCAGTTCGGTTCTCGAGAGGCGTGCGGGATCTGCCGTAGCCTGCGGATGGATGATTCTGTTTCCAATCTTTTTAAAGAGCCCCAGCTTCACTGTCGATACACTGATCAACAGCTCAAGGTCATCGTTTCTCATTGATACCGCGTCCAGGTCATCGCGCCCCTTCCTCTTCGTCAGCTTCTCGAGCTGGTGCCGCTTGGCCTTCTCCTCCTTGGCCACCTTCTGTTTCATGCGCTCGTCGTGCTTGATCATCTGTGTGATGCGCCGGTCCACCTCCTTGTTGCTCTCCACCGTCTCTGGCTTTTTGTTGTACGGTGTGAGCTTGAACACCGTTGGACTGCGTGTGATATCCGGCTGCGATGCACTGCGCCCAACTTCGGGCGTTCCGGCCCTGCTGGAGTTCAAAGTGAGCGCCAGAGTTTGCAGCAACGACCGCGGCGGATCAATTGGAGTGGACGGGTTCGACATCACTATGGTGGATGCAACCGAAAGCCTTGGCGTGGTTCCGGGCGTGCCAAACTGGCTTCCGTGAGAATCGGGCGAGCACGACTCCATGTGCTGGATATTGTGAGCAAGCCTCTCGTACTCCATCTCCGTCTGGTGAAGCGTTTCGGTCATGGAGATCACGTTCAACGACCGCAACATCAACTTGACGTCGGAGCAGAGCGACGCGGTCTCGTAGATCAAGCGGATCACGTTGTTGCTGGGCGCAGGTGAACTGGCCGAAACCAACTGCTCGATAGTTGCGTACACCGACGCCTCCTTCTCGTCCTCGTCATCCTCGCCTTTGGTGACCATAAACCGTGTGACCGAGTCGTATGCCAGCCTGTCAAACACAGACCTGGACCGCGGGCCAAACGACGTCTTTTTCTCGCGGAAATCCCGGAGCCTCGACAGAAGGTCGTATCCTTCTTCTCCATCGCTGCTCTCGTCGAGCCGCTCGTCGTCGGAGTCGGCGCCTTCTGCAGAGGACTCCGACCGTTTATCATTTTTGCCGCCAGTAGAGTTGCGGTTGGGCTTGGCAGTGGAGCTGGAGGCGGTGGACGACCGCGCAGTTTTGGTGCTGATGGTCGAAACAGAATTTTTGTGGATCCGAGTGGACTTGCGAAGCAACGCCATGTCCAAGTAACCGTCGTCCACAGTGTTCATCAAGCCCTCGTAAACGTCCAACGGGAAGTAGAACTTCGGCTGCTGCGTATCGTCGCGCTGGCGGAGTAGCTCTACAAACTTTTCCTTGAGCTTCCGTCCCTCGCGCACCAAGTGTGCTTCTTTTCTTCCGACAATTCCAAAAAGAACTTCGCAGAGAAGATCATAGAGGTGCGGGATCTCGTAAAACCGCGACATGAGCAAACAGTCGAGTGCACATGGGTGGAGTGCCCACTTGTTACCTACCTGTCCCGTGTACAAGTACTCTGTATATGCTTTCAACGATTCAGTTTCGCATGGGACGTACAACTTTCTCGGAATCAAAGATGGCTCCATGCGGAACGACGATGGGTCGATATCCTGGAAATTCAACAATGCGTGGGTCTTTTCCGGTTCGATCTCAGTTTCCTCTGGACTTGTTGTTTTCTTCTCCTTGTCAGAAGCGGACTGCCCGAAGGTGTAATTCTTCAACTTCGACATGGGTTTCTTCACCGGTTCACTAGTGGCCAGGCCGGCATCAGGGAAGCTGTCTCCACTCTTGCTCAAATCTACCTGCTTCTGGTTGTTGAGCCGAGGAATGCTATCCATACTCACAAACGCCTCGGGAGCATGTGACACGGATCCTCGAGGTGAAGCAAATGGCGACGCTTTAGGCGAGCGGTTGAAATTGGTGGGAATACTGCGGAGCGCAGTCAAGGTGTGGATCAACGACGCGCGTGGAGATTGTGCGTCGGTGGAGTTCTTCCTCGACGAAGATCTGTACGAAAGCGGAGTGGCAGGAACAGCAGGAATGGATTCGTTGGGCAATGGCAACTGCGGAGGTATCTCCTGCAAACTCGACGCCAAAATCGACGGCTCAGACGATACCAGGGTGTAGGAGTTTTTTCTGTCGTACGACACATTGTGCGGGTCTACCGATATACCAGGTGCCACTGAGCTTTCTCTCGAATTAACAGAAGAGCTCGATTCTGTGTCCTGGAAGGGGAGTCTGAATTGAAGCGTTTCTTTCTGCTGAGACTTGGTGAATTTCATAGAGTGGAAAGCAGGTTTGTCATTGTTGTCGCTTCCCCGAGCACTTTCCGTATCTTCCGGTGATAGAGGGCTTTTCTTCTCTCCTCGGGAACTCCAGCTGCTTCCACCGCTGCTTTTGGACGACCTGACGCCGTGCACAGTGTTAGTCTTGAACTGGCCGCTCTCGAAATGATCAATTGCCTTCACATACGCCTTTGAAAGCAACCGCACAAAATACTTGCCCCACCGCTCAACGAGAATTGATAAACACACGGGGATCCGGTCCCCTGTTGCCGAGATGAGCTCAAAGTCAGATATCATGTCTCCGTACCGATCAAACGCATTTCTTCCCAAAGTGATGGCTGACGCCGGAAATACTGACCGAACCTTGGTGAATTTGGCTTTTGGGGCAGCATAGTGTGTGTAGTCACTGAAGGAAATGGCATTCTGGGGGCCCTTGCCTTCACTTTTTCGTGAGATGGTCGAATACTTTCTCAGGGCATTATTAGACGTCGGAATCTCAACATTTTCCCCATCACTGGAGTGCAGAACTGAAGTGCTGGTTTCGTCCTCAGTAAAGGAAGAGCTGGTAGAAATCACCTCTTCCGACGCGTCAGTTCCAACTCTCAAATCATGGTCGAGCTTGTGTTTTTTATCGCTATCCAACTCAAAAGAAGCGAGAATGTTGGTGACGGGCAAGCTGACTGTAATCAATGAGGAAAAGAAACGGACACTGCTTGTGGTTCTGGACGTAACATTGTTTCCCAACAAAATCACTTTATGATGCGACAGCCAAACAAAGCCGCCCCAGAATCTATGCGACCCGTATTCATGGTGACAAAACACATTTAAACGAGACCAAATACCAGTGGGCTTGTTAAATATGAAGATGGAAATATCAAGGTCGTTTGGGAGAAATCCCGTAATGACAACGTTGTGGCCAAATAATCCACCCGTAGGATAGCGCAAGTTCAACGGAATGGTGTGGCGCTGAACTTGGTATGCCAAGGAATCATCGGTGCTTTTGTGCTTTTGAAGGTTGATCATCTTACCCTTTCCAACTTTAGGGCCGATTTTAAACGATAATAAAGGGTTAACTAGAGCAGTACCCTCTGGTTGTACCACAGGAGAGTAGATGATGATGGATTCTTCCTCTTTAGTTGCGCTTTCCTGGATTAATTCTGGAATCTGCTGTTCATTGTCTTTTTGAGATTGATGTGGATTGATTTGTGGATGCCTGCTATCTTTACTGTGACGATGGGCATCGACATCTTCCTGAAAATCAATAATTATGCTGTTGAGGTAGTTGACATTAACGTTTCCATTCTCGTCGGTTGCAGAGAAATTCTCGAGCTCCTTTTTCCCCCTCCTCTTGTCTTTACTGGTGCAAAACATCAAAGGCTCGCTCATCTTCACGTACTTTTTGTCAATCAAGTCAAAAATCACGTTGGAATACAACGGTTTGGAGGATGCATCCATTCCACCTGCAATGATGAGTCCGGGATGGTCTCTGTTTTTCGAGCTGGGGAGACTTTCAATCAGTGTCATTTTAATACAATAACGACTACATGGAGCCGAGGGGTCATTGGTACCGTCATGAAGAAGAATCCATTTTCGTTCTTCCAAGTTGAATTCCCAGAGATCATTCAAAGGTTCCAACTCAACTGCTTCCGGGCCGGCCGAATCGTCTGGAATTGCCAATCCACCAAAAACGTACACGCAACCTTTTCCCCGGGTCAACTCGTGAAACATCCTGGGTTTGGGTCGAGCGGCATCAGAGGAGAACTTGATTCGCGTCCATTCCTTGCCAATGAGATCAAGACAAAACAACTCGCCCGACATGTAGTGATTCAAGTCCTTGTACTTATTGTTCGCAGACTGTTGTTTGAACGCTTGGAGAATGTTGTCGATCGAAGCGTCATCCTGTAGTTCTAGTCCAATGGTCAATCCTCCAAAAGTGAAAACAAAGGAATTGTAAAGTGTCGAGGCAGAACCTGTTCTGACATTCAAGTTAAGACGGTCGTCTTTTTCGGTCCGTGGTAACTGCAATGAGTGGCAGGCACTCGAAGTAGGTAGGAAGGTCGACATCGAAAAGGATAACTGATAGAATTTAGTATCTTTTTTGTTTTAGAGCCATTCTCTGTCGCCAGTTTCGACGATGTTGCTAGGGGCAAGACCAATAAGAATTGAACAAAAAGACGAGATGGAGAGAATCCTTCCTTGCTGAAGAATGTTGCGACCTGGATTGAAACGAATAAATAGTTAATGGCCCGCGTATCTTGGCTAGTCTGGACGGGGAAAATTTTCTCAAACTATGATTTTCAGCTTAGAGCAAGGTTTTTTTTAAAGCGATGGAGTTTCAGCCTCTGGTGACCTTGATAATCTATCATGTATCTTCCGCGCGTGTACCCAAATGCAGGGACTAGTCGGGTTATGAGCTTGCCATCAAACCTTAGTATTAGGAAGACGGCGATTGTTTACTATCCGGAAAGCCCGAAAGAGCCACAAGAGTATGTGCTTGATTGGTTTCACTCTGCGATTGATTGCTTTTCATGTTTCAGCTATGTTCAGAAGTTTTGATGCTTGAACTATTGTTTCCTTTCCTACGTCTAACATAAGGTCTATTTCCATCCGGGGAGTGTGCTCATGCAGGAAAGACAGTCTATTGGATCGTCCGTGAAAACCGTGAAGATCAGCTGGTCAAGTGTGGGTGCTTGGATATCGGCGATTTTCTGTCACATTTTCGTCTAGTGATAAGTTTAATTTTTTTGTTTTCTAGTTCTACCAATTCGATTAAATTTTGTCATTTGAGTTGGCACATGCGTCAACAGGCGGTGCATGGAAAACATCTGGGAATTAATGCGCTGTGAGGGTGAGAGATCACACTCGACGAAAAAAAGGGGCGCCAGGTGTAATTTTTGTTTGTAAACAGCAAATCATTTCCCAGTTTGAGCTGTTTTTTCTTCTTTGTTGGAAAGTGGGGGTTTTTGATCTGGCCATTATCGCATGCAGTTGCCAAATTAGTGAATTATTTCCAAATTCTCAGATTATTTTTTTCCGGTTGCAGATGTAAGCGTCGTCGCCAGAAGAAATGCAACCCCTACTATAACAATGGAACTCCTTGAAAAAAAAAAAAACAAATGCTATACAAATCATTTTTTTTTGCTAAGTAAATAAGAGCACATTAGGAGATATATGGCACCAATTTAATCTTAACACAACGCACAAGATGGTTGTTTTACCTGTTTAATCAAAACTGGGAAGACCCACAATCTTAGAGGAATGTAAGAGGTCCCTTGGCCCAGTTGGTTAAGGCGTGGTGCTAATAACGCCAAGATCAGCAGTTCGATCCTGCTAGGGACCACTTAACACAGGGCGTGTGGCGTAGTTGGTAGCGCGTTTGCTTAGCATGCGAAAGGTCTCGGGTTCGACTCCTGACTCGTCCATTCTTTTTCTTTTTTTGTAGAAAAGCAGAAGTCAAGGGGGAATGAACGGCTCTCGTGTGGAGCCCTCCTAAGTACAGGACATGCAAAGAAACAGGATTTGGTACTGCACGGTCTCATTTTTTTCCCGGAACAGTTGACGACTGTATCTCCACCTCCGGAAATGGCGCGCGTGTGGGTATAGGCCACACGTGACCTCCTATCTACAATAATGCATTCCGAGGGTGCGAGCCACCACCCCTGCTTGCGGTTATTGACTTGCTGTGATCTTTTTCCCCCACTACAATCCAGTCAATTCACTCTTTAACAGAATCTAATTCGTACGTGAAATATGCTGGGAACAGTTGAACCAGCTAAAGATGCCAATGTATCTACATTGAAGAAATTGGCGTCTTCGTCCACCTGGACCTCCCCCTTTAGGGCTGGTGGGAAGAGGAAGAACTTAATCGAGGAGTACAAAACCAGCAATAAGGTTTCCAATGTTCTGATTCCAAAAAAGTTCACTGAGCATGAAGTCTTGAAGCAAGAGGAGGCCCGTGAGAAGAAGCGACTTGAGGAAGAAAAACAGGCTTTGGCCAAGCAAACCGAAGCGGACGCCGAGGCAAAGCCAGAAGAGAAGGAACAATCTGAGGCAGCAGACGTTTCCAACGAAGCCGAAGTTGCTGAGGAAGAGCCAGTTGCCGAGGAAGAGCCAGTTGCCGAAGTCGATGAAACTGCCGAAGAGGAGGAAGCCGCTGAAAAGGAAACCGCCGAGACTGTGGAGGAGGCCAAGCCTGACGCGGAAGTTGTTATTTCCGACGTTGAGTCTGAAAAGTCCGAACGGCCATTAACTGAAACCGACGAGGCTGCAGCTGAGCCAATTGCCGACGAAGAAACGGAAGTGGCCCAAAACGGTAAGGATGACGACGATATTGCCAAGCAAGTCAAAGAAACTCCAATTGAGCTCGATGTCGACCCTGAAACCAAGTACGTTCTGGTGGAGAGACCTGACCAGGCGGTTGTGGAAAGCTTCCAGGATAAGCCCAACTTATTGAACAGATACGAGGCGTTGAATGCCGCGGCAATTGGGTCCGCCTCTAAGAGCTTGGATGACCCCAACAAGCGTATTGACTTGGGCGGCGGTTTGTTTTTGACCCAGCAGCAATTGTTGGACATTGCTGCCAAGCGTGTTGCTCCAGTCATCACCAAGATTAATCAGGAGGTGGAAAAGACCCGCGAGGAAGACACCATTTTGGAGAAGCGTGAATTGGACGCTAAGGCGTCTCTGCATCAATCTAAGCTCGATAAGGAACTTGCAAAGTTCAAAGAGAAGCTTGAGAAGGTCAAGACCAAGTTCAACAAGGATATTCAGATGAAACTCGACAACGTGGCCAAGTCGTCGGCGTTGGCCACCACCACCGCAGAGAACTTTGAAGCAACCACCAAGAAGGAAATTGAAACCGCCAACACTGACTACGAAGACCGTGAAACGAAGGCGGTGGAGCAGCATGAGGTGGACAAGGAAACCTTGGTCAAAAACCACGAAGAGTTGGAAGCAACCAAGAAGCAGGAGTTGGAGGATGCTAAGACCGGCCAAGAAACCACCACTACCGAGATAGAGGAGTTGGAAGAAAAGAAAATCGAGGTTCAAAACAGAAACTCCGAGTTGCTGAACGAGATTGACGAGTTGACTCGCCAGCTCGAGGAGCGCACGCAGGAGTTGGCTGCGTTGAAGGAAAAGCACGCCACCGAAACTGATGCTGTAGCCCGCAACACCTCCACCCAAGAAGAATTAAACCAGAAGATTGCTGTTGTGGAGAAAGGTGTCAGCGAAAAGAGAGGCAAGCATGCGAAGTTGGCGGCCGAAGTGGGTGTTTTGGGTGCCGCTATTGGTGCTTACGCTGCAAAGTTGACCAGTTTGCACTCTGACAAGGCTGCTCGCCCTGGAAGACTCGAGTCGGCGAAGCAAAAGTATCAGCAGTGGCAACAGGAAAACCAGGACCGTGCTGAGGCAGTGTACAAGGAGCACGAGCAGAAGCGTGTGGAAGCCAGGGAGACTGCCGCTACTGAGAGGGTGCTCCAGGAAATTGAAGAGGAGAAACAGAAGTTGATCGCCCAGAAGGAGCAGGCCGAGAAGGAAAGATTGCAGTTTGAGCAAGAGGAGGCCGAGAGAAAGGAGGCGCAAGAGCAAAAGCGCCAAGAAGAGGAAGAGCGTCTTGCGGCAGAAGAGGAAGAGAGAGCTGCAGCGGCAGAGAAGAAGCGCGAGGAAGACGAAGAAAGATATCTTGCCGAGCAAGAGGAGAGAAAGGCTGCTCATGAAGAAACTCTCACGGCTTTGCAAGCGGAAGAGGAAGAACATGCTGCAGAGGCGGAGAAGAAACGCCAGGAAGACGAGGAGCGGTACTTGGCGGAGCAAGAAGAGAAAAAGGCAGAGCACGAGAAGGTTCTTGCCGCTCTTGTTGCTGAGAGAGAAGCCGAGGAACAGCACCGTGTTCAAATTGAACAGTTACGCCAAGAGGAAGAAGAGAAATATGCTCTGGAGCAGAAAGAGAGAGAGTCTGCACGCGAGCAAGCCCTTCAGGCACAAAAGGAAGAGGAGGAGCAGCGCAAGGCCGAACATGCTCAGAAGCTCAAGGAAAGCGAGGATAAGTACGCTCAGGAGGAAGAGGAATTGAAGGCGCAGCACGAAAAATCTCTTGCTGCGCTTCGCGCTCAACAGGAGGAGTACGAGCAACAGAGAATCGCCAAGCAGAAACTCATTGACGAGGAGAACCAGCGCTTGAAAGAAGCCAAGAAGTCATCCGGCTCCAAGTCGGCGGCTGTTGCCGGATTGGGAGCCGCGGGTGTGGTTGGCGGCGCTGCTGCTGCATCCAGTGCGGGCGCGTCTTCAGCCGGAGCTTTGGGATCTGGTGCTGTCAATGCTGGCAAGAGTGTGCTTCCGGATGCTGGGACATCCAAGAGTGCTGCTGTTACCTCTCCAAACAAAACCCAGACAGCCGCTGCCTCTCCATCCAAGGAGAATTTGAGCAAGACCAAGAGCCTCAAGCGCAAGTGGAAGAATCTCATTGACGGAAACAAGGCTGAGGCGACGGAGCCTGCTGTCGCCAAGGAGGATGCGCCCACAGCTGCCACCACGGCCAACATCAAGGCGGTGGACACCACCAAGCAGCCCAAGACGCTTGACCCTCGTGCCGAGTCGAACGATGTGATTTCTTTGTATGAGGAAGTGTCTGATGGCGAGTACGAGCGCAACAAGCACGATCCCAACTACCTTCTGGTGGCGGAGGACGATGCCAGCGATCTTCTTGTGAAGAACCGCGAGCTTCTCTCGTCGGATGTTGAGTTGGTGAAACAGTAGGATTGTTTTATGTATCAATAAACCACTGGGAGCGAAGCGACCAGTGGAGCAACTGAAGTTCATGAGGAGAGCGTAGGTCAGTAGAGTCAAATCTAAGAGTGTTTACGGCATGTATTTGCTAAGCCACTATGTCTGCAGAGGATGAGAACGGAGCAAGACCCGTATATTAAGGCCGAGCGGATCACGGGCGTAGCTACGATCAAGCCTATCGAGACCGCTTGCGACTTTCAAGACCACATGGTGCCCACGCCAGTTTAGTACGACGTGTCCACCACATAACGCCCCATCACTGCGCCCGAGTCCATTTCCTCGAAAATGCGCGGCAACTCAGACAAGCCTGCCAACTGGATGGGTGAGTGCACGAGGCCCCGCGCGAAAAAATCAAGCGCCTCGCGGGTGTCGGCGCGGTTGCCCACATACAGCCCTGCAATATTCACCAGCTTCACCACCGCGTCAAACACCGGCATGTCAATGTGGGCTCCCGCAGGCATGCCCACCAACACCACCGTACCCGTGGGCCGCACGTACTGCGTGGACTGGCGCATGGCACCTGCGTCAACCAGCACGTTGATCACGCCGTGCGCACCGCCGTTCGTGGCCCGCACCGCCGCGCCCACCACGTCGTCGGTCGCCCTGAAGTCGACGTATTCGTCCGCGCCCAACCCACGGACCAAGTCGCCCTTTTCGGCGCCACCGTCAATGCCCAACACCATGTAGCCCATGGCCTTGGCGTACTGCACCGCCAAGGTGCCCAAGCCACCGCCAGCGCCCAGCACCGCCACCCAGTCGCCTGGCTTCAACGCCGCCGTCTTCAAGGCCTTGTACACGGTGATGCCCGCGCACAAAATCGGCGCCACCGCCGCCAAGTCAGAGCCCGCGGGAATGCGCGCTGCCTGCACCGCGTCCGCAGTGGCATACTGCTGGAACGACCCGTCGTGGGTGTAGCCAGACAAGTCGGCGTCGGCGCAGTTGGCCTCGTGGCCCGACTCACACAACGCACAGTGCTGGCACGACCCGTTTAACCACTTGACTCCGGCATAGTCGCCAATCTCCCACCCGGTCACGTTGGCGCCCATGGCCACAACCACGCCTGCACCTTCGTGGCCGCCCACCAACGGCAACTTGACCGGCAACGGCCAATCGCCTTTCCAAGCGTGGAGGTCGGTGTGGCACACTCCCGAGTACTTCACGTTGACCAACAACTCGTTGGGCTTTGGCGTGGGGACCGGGATGTCCTTGTACGTCAACGGCCCGTTGTGAGCATCGAAAACCACGGCCTTTTGTGTGGTCGGAATCAGAGGCGACTGGCGGTGGGAGTGGAAGCGGCGCGGGATCCGCGCGATCGAGGCCGGCGCAAGCGAAACTGGCGCGCGCGTGGCCCAGGCTCGGGGAAGAATTCGAGAAAAAATCATGGCGGTGAAATGCGGGGGGAAATCGCCCGTTATATGTTGCAGTGCGTCGTGCGGCTGCGCGCTGCTGCGTTAATGGGGCCGCCTGCCCCTCTTCGAGTTGCCTCTATTTCTCTCTATTCCCATGTCTCTGCTGCATTATTTCTCGGGCGCCATATTCGTGTTTCCACTTCAGTCCATTGTGAATGTGTTTTGCATTTGCTCGCTGCATCCGTGTTTGGTATTTTACCATCTGTGGCTCCTTTGTATCCAGCCCATCTGCATTATCTCTACGTGACTATAATCCTGAACGACCGTATAAATCTATGACTCTTGTCCTCGCGTGTTCTCGCCATGCGCTTGTCCCTGTCGCAGGTTTACGTCCGAGGACTATGCGCTTGTCGTTCCACATTTAAGTCCGCGGCGTATGCGGTTGCGCGGACGCACGGAAAGCTATGGCCCGCATTGCGCCGGGTTCGAGCGGTCCCCGGGCAATGTGACTCCATGCTGGTTTCGCGTTCTCTTGGCTTGCTTCTCTACCATTTCCTGCGGTTTGCTCTGCATCTGTTCAATATTCAGTTTTTCTCTTCCTACGTAATTCCGCGTTGTAATTCTCCATCGTCTGTCGCCCTCCTCGATCTTCCGCTCCGTAATGTTCAGCTCCATCATCTTCATTTCCATCCACTTGGATTTCTCATCTCTCAGTTTCCCCTCCTCATCTCTGCTACGTCTTTTCCTCGTTCATTCTCGACTCCGGTTGCGCGCCCCGTCTCGGCGTTAAGCTATCTTATGCGGCCTGACTAATCTGGCGTAATCGCGGCTGTGGCCTGACTACATCAATGCGGACATGTGTCACCGATTCTCAAATCGTGCCAGCTACGGTATTTCTCCACTTTTGCTCGCACCACTCAGCTTGCATTTCTCTTTGATATAGAATACTTACTCTGGGTATCGGGCTTTGCAGGGGTGCTGTCACGCTGGTCCAGGCACTACTTTCTCTGTCTTTTCTATTTTCTCAGTCTTAGTCTTAGTCTTCTCGGTCTTCTCGGTCTTCTCAGTCTTCCCCGTTTTCTCAGTCTTCCCCGTTTTCTCTCTTCTCTGCAATCTCCTATTTTCTTCTAGTTTTGCTCTCCGTCATCTCTACTGTCTTACTGTTAGTCCATAGTTCCTACCCTACCAAGGTTGCCCGTGTTAGAGTTACTTAGTCTTACTCAATAGTCTGTCCCTATTACTATACACTTACCCTCCTTAATCAAATGTAGTTTTCTTTCCCTGGGATGGAACAATAGCCGCAGAAGCTCTTTGCGCTGTAGCCAAGGCAATAGAGGACTTAACTCTCTTTCCTGGTTGTTCGTAGTCGTTAAACAGCCTCTTTGGAGGTCTGGCAGGTCTCTCTCTTTGAGGGGTTTCTCTTACGTATGGAGCACTCTCTCTTGCACGAGGGGCTTCACTCTCTTCTCTTTCTCCCGAGTCTTCTCTGGAAGAGCCTTCTCTGTCCTCTGCGAGTCTCTTGGGGTTTCTCTTGGATCTGTCCTCACCAAACTCCAATCTCAAAGGACGATTGATGAGCTTCTTCGCAAGCTTCGACTTGAGCGCCGCAGTAGGGCCGCTCTCATCCTTGAAGTCGATGAATGCAAATCCTTTACATTTGCCAGAATCCTGGAAAGTGGCCATACGGATTCTAACAATCTCTCCGCAGTGTCTGAAGTGCTCCTCGAGATTGTCCTCAGAAGTGTCGAAAGATAAGTTTCCAACAAACAAAATGCGCAGCGGTGGGTTCTTCAGCAATGGCTTACTGGAGTCACCTTCTGGTCTACCTTCGAACGAACTGGAGTTCTTGATCAAAAGCTTTCTGCCGTTCAACACAGACTCACTGAGTTTCACAACGCTGGTGACGTGCTTGAGCGACGGAAGATCAACGTAAGCAAAACCCTTGATTTTGTTTTCCTTTTTGGGAAGGTTGACACGGCTGATGTCCTCTTGCGTCACAGGCACAACGTCTTCGTCTCCGTCTTCACCGAAACTAGCAGTCTTGGCAGTGATGAAACGCACAATGTCCTCTTTGCTGGTGTCGTAGGACAAATTGCCGATCCAAACACCAAATTCGGATCTGGCGGATTTGGTTTCGGGTTCTTCGTTGGCGGGGCGGGGCGCAGGGTGCTTCTTGGTGAACTTTTCCATGTCAAACTTACCCTTTTTCAAAAGACGCTGTTGCTTCTTGGATAATGGCACCAGTGCGGTCAAATCGATTTCCAACTCGTCTGTTTTGGTGCCCTCACCTTCGCTGTCGCTTCCATCATCACCAGAAGCATCGCTAGCAACGTCAGCAGTTTCCTTTTCTGGGATTTCTTCATCTTCGACGGAGCGGTCACCAACAACTTCTTTTTTTCCCTTCTTCTCTTTCTTCTCCTTCTTTCTGTCTCTCTTCTCCTTCTTGGACTCCTTTCTATCCTTGATCTCGGCCATGATGTGATGAGAATCCTCAGATGCGCATCGTGAAAATTCAACTGCATGCACTGACTGTACTGTGTATGCACTCATTGTGGAGTCTATGTCCACGAGTGCCATAATCAACTACCTCAGGTAGAGTAAATGCTATAAAAAAAAAAATCGTTTGATTGCAGGGTGCAATTTTTCGTCAAGAGTTCCATAGCAAAACGTTTCCGTGTGGAGACCATACTGGGGAACTTGATATGCTAAGATAGAAGACACATTTACTGCTCTCTAGATACTGCGAATGTATTTTACTGGTCTTCTGTGGCATGTTTCACTCACCTTTCTCTTCCTTTCTTTTTTCCTCCGCATTCTTCCCACTGCTTCTAGTGCTCATTATATCAGTGTATACTCGCGCCCCCAAACCATCACCAACATGTCATAATTTATAGAGAAGCAATAATTGATCACTGTGGATTCCTCCGGTTAATCTGCATTGCGTCGTAAATCACAATTTTTCAAACCTTGCGCTATTTCTCATATTGAAATAAGCAAAGCATCAAATCAAGTATGAGAAATATTAACCAACCGTGAGACTTAGCAAGTACGAGACTTAGCAAGTACGAGACTTAGCAAATTAGAGACTCAGCAAGTAAGAGACGTGGCAACTAGACGTGGCAACTACGAAACTTAGTAAGTACGAGACTTGGAAATACGAGACTCAGCAAGTAAGAGACGTGGCAACTACGAAACTTAGTAAGTACGAGACTTCAGAAAGATCTATCCTTCATGTCTTCGGAGCCCACGGTGTAACCTGCCTATAATTTACCACGTGCCAGCGATAACACAGATAAAAAATCCGTAATGCAAACCCGATCCCCCTGAAGTGGCGAAATTTGCAAGGTTTATTATTATTCTAGCCTCTATTTCTCCTTCTAATTACATCTTTTACCGAGTCTGCGATCTCTTCCCAGTCTTTTTTTGACCATATTCCATCTTCTATTTTGATTGCGCTAATGGCTCCTTGTGCACACTCACAGAGAATCTTATCAACACAATGACTTCAGTTCCTCCACGAGACAATCTGGCGGTATCGACATCTGCCTCGATATACCAAGAGGAACACGTTCCTAGCGAAAAGCAATCGGGCCAATCTCTGTCTGACTACGGCCTCAAAGATGACGAAGAATTGGATTACGATGAAGGAATAGTGATGGGAGGCACACGCATGAACCGGAGTGACTCTACACTGTCGCTGTCACTGTCAGTTATTGATTTATCCCTACTCTTGTTGATCCCTGAGTTTGATTTTGGGTTTGACCGCGTCAGTTCGACAAAGAAGAAGTTCAAAGACATGAGCGATAAGACCAAAGCAACGTTCCGCCGATTCAAGGAGGACAAACCAAACGGATCCAAAGCAAAAAAGTTCACACAGCAGGAATTAATCAAAATCCAAGATCTGGTGAACAAGAGATTGGCGATCTTTGACGAGCGGGTACAGAGAAGCTTGCAAAGTTCGGAAACAGAGAAACTTTTTTACGCCTTTGCCGTGTCGTTGATTGCAGGCGCAGGTTATGTGATTGGAAAGTATCCCAAGCACTTCCCACTATTTCATACTATTTTGTTTTGTTTGTTGATGCCAATCCGGTTCTACACCTACTTCAAAATCGGATTCCAGTACTATTTGGCGGACCTTTGCTACTATGTGAATGTTCTTCTTCTATTGTTCCTCTGGGTGTTTCCAACCTCCAAATCCTTGTTTATTTCTGTGTTTTCTCTCACGATGGGCACTTTATCCTTTGCGGTAATTACCTGGAGAAATTCATTGGTGTTGCACTCGATTGAAAAGACAACTAGTTCCATCATCCACGTGATGCCGCCAATCACAATGTTCGTTCTTGTCCACCAGATTCCGAAAGAGTATATCCAAGAGAGGTACCCTGCAATCTCAGACGTTGAGAACTGGAACTTTGTTAACGGAATAATCTGGACTTCCATCTATTACACTGTCTGGCAGGTCACCTACCACTACTTCATTACGGTGCGGAGAAAGGAACAAATTGCAAAGGGCCGCATGACTTCATTCACTTACTTGAAAGAAAAGAACAAGAAGAGCTTTTTGGGCCGCCTTGTCAACAGCCAACCATATGCGTGGATGCAAATTACTTTGTTCACTCTCATCCAATTTGGGTATCAGATTTTGACCATGCTCCCGTGTCCAATTTGGTTCCGCTATAAGCACGCATGCGCCACATTTGTGAGTTTCATCTTTACGTGGTCGGCGTACAATGGAGCCACATACTATATTGAAGTGTTTGGCAAGCGGTTTGAAAAAGAACTGAAGCGATTGAAGGCAGAATTAGCGGAGTTGGAGGAGACAGTGGCACGCCAACAAGCAGAAAAAAGCACACCAGTGCTTTCAGCTGCTTCCGAGTCAAGCCCTCTGGGAGAAAGTTTTACTGAACTCAAGCTAAGTGACAGTCGTAAGGAAGGCTTGGAGTAGGGACTTATTGATGGTGTACGGTAATAGAGGTCGGGTGGAGATAATATGGAAAATATGGAATCATGAAACAATCGATATAACGCGCTGTGTACGAATTGATTAGGCTTTTGCATGATCAAGATACTATGTGATTACGGTAATACGATGAATATTTAAAAACAAGGAAATGATCGCAGGACTATGCCTGGCGAGTACCACTAGAGCCTACTGTATGCCGTACCAACCACTGGAGAAAAAAATCGCACTCGAAAAAAATCACAGATTGTACTTTTCAAACATTATCCCCATGTTCAGGACCACGCTCAGCCGCCTAGGCCCTGCTAGCAGGTGTCTCTCCTCCGGGCGTGTGATGATGCAAAATGAAAACAAGAAAGCTGCCAAACACATCGACTTTTTGTCCAAGTTCTACTCGCCAGAACTCTTGCAAAGCATCAAGATCACCGAGTCTCTTGTGGATCCCAAGGACTACTTGGAAATGAAGAAAAGAGGCAGCCACGAAGTGTCCAAGGTTGGACCGGCCGACAAGTCCAACGATTTTTCCAAGACCGATCCAAAATGGGACGAGCCCATCTTATATCCCAACCAAGCGTCTGAGCGCACTCCATACCCACGTATTCCGCAAATACAAGGTGCCGACAGAACGGATTTGCATTTGAGATTCGACTCCGCTGTGGCGAAGAACACTCGTGGCGGTGGACCTGCAGTCAATGACCAGTTTTTCGACCAGTTGCACAAATTGACAGGAATGGAACCTTGGTACATGAAGAAGTTATACGTCAGACCTATTGTCATGAAGAGAGTGTCGTGTCAGACATCTAAGGGTAAGATCCCCAACTTCTATGCATTGACGGTTGTTGGAGACAAGAATGGTATGATTGGGTTGGGTGAAGGTAAGTCCAGAGACGGCATGAGAACCGCCTTGTACAAGGCGCACTGGAACGCGATCAAGAACTTGGGCCCTATCCCTAGATACGAGAACAGAACCATCATTGGAGACATTGACTACAAGTTCCACGCCGTCAAATTGTTCATCAAGTCTGCGCCTGAAGGTTTTGGTTTGCGTGTGAACCCCAACATCTTTGAAGTGTGTCAGGCCGCCGGTATCAAGGACTTAAAGGGTAAGGTGTACAAGTCGAGAAACCCCATGAATGTGGTGAAAGGTTTTGTTGAGGCGTTGACCAAACAGACTTCGTTGGAGGACTTGGCCGCCGGTAGAGGTAAGAAGGTGGTGGACTTGAGAAAGGTGTACTACTCCGCCTAGAGTTTTCATGTATATATTGCGATTACATATCGACCGGAAATACTCGTATGACACATGCCCAAAGACAACAGGTACTTGGGTTGAGAAACCGTGGAAAACCACGCCCACTAGCCTCCTGCTAGCCTTCGCTCGATTCAAATTTCGGCCTCTTGCAATTTCCCCACACCGCCGCTCTCCTTGTTTCCATGCAATCACTCCTCTGCCACTGCAAAGCGCTCGGTCCACTCCTTGGCAACGGCGATCGCACGCTGCTCGTCTTGTTTCCACTCTTGCGCCACATCGTTCGCCAACGGGTCGTCCGGGTTGGGTGCACCCAACAACGCCTGGATACTCAAGAGAATGGTTCTGATTTGCAACGCTGGCGACCAGTTGTCTTTCAAGACATCAAGGCAGATGCGGCCCAACTTGTCGATATTGGGGTGGTAGATCTTGGTGAGGAAACGCACTTTGGGCGCACACATGGGGTAGTCGTCGGGCAAATACAACTCCAACCGAAATTTGCCATTAGCATATGGGGATGACGCCGGGCCATCGATGGTGACTTCAAAGTAACGCAAGTTTTCCTCGGAGGGAGTGGCAGTGATGCCGGGCACCGGATCGCTGACCAAACGCTCTGTTTCCTTGATGATTCGCTTGGGCAATGCCGCCATGGTTCCAAGTAGTAGTAGTTAGGTGAATGTGTGACCAGGTGTGTGCAGGTGTGGATGTGCCACGGCGATGAAAGGGCCCCACAAACGGAAATAAAAAGAGAGCAGAGTCAAGAGCGATTGTTTCGCGGCGACAACAATGCATGCGACGCAGTGGTTGAAGCAAAACCGGAAGCGACGGTCCATTATGCTGACGGTGACATTTTCCCGAATAAGGGAACCGTGGGGTGCGCGATTCCCTAATTGGTAATGAAGGCGACGGCCTAATACAGACCACTGAAGGATGATTCCATTCAGCACTTTTGCAGGGTATCCCTTCGGCATGTTTGTCGATTTTCCGGGGATGTTTTTCTGGAGAATCAGTTACCAAACCAAGCAGACCAGCTCATTTCATCTACAGCGTTGCACAGTAGAGCACTCACATCGCACCGTGAATTGCACCAGTAGACGGTGCCACAAGAAAGTCATCCCATGGGAGACAGCAGAACTGCTAAGAGTGTAACATAACGCCTTGCGCTTTGAGCGTTGGTACTTTTTTGCTCGGGAAGCATCAGAGCTGTTGAATTTCTTGACGCGGGTTGACCTACTTTCCTCATCGGGAAAAGATATTGAAACTGAATCTTTTCCAAGCACCACCCGTTGCCTTCTCGTCCCAACCTTACCCAAATAGGCAAATGCACTTTCAATCTGGAATTTGTGTTATGAACTTACCATATCTAGAATACGCTAGCCAACGGCTGCTAACGGTTAAATAGACGCGGGGCCGTCGACCCATTTTGGAATCGGCACTTTTCGCCAGCCTAAGACGGAATTGCAGGTTAGGATTCATGGTTTTCGGGCGAAGGAGATTATCGTAACCCTGGCTTTGACTCACGTGTCATTCACATTAAGGTATCCTACTGTTAACGTCCACTATTGACGTGATGCCAATTGACGCAGTGTTTCGGGCCGCAAGATACGAATTGAAAGTTCAGGCCCTCTGCAGAAATTAAGCGGCCAGAATTAAAATCGATCATATTCCTCCCATCAGCTTGAATACTGTCATTGGTGCTTCGCTACAAGAGTCGAGGTATTCCTAGCATCGCAGGCGTGCGAGATCTGGCACACTGCAAAATTTACGATATTGAAAACCCAGTTGATCTCACCACACTACCACCTTCCTCGCCCAACCCGTTCAACGATAATCGCGGGTACCCTACTTTACTAGTTCCAAAGCTTCTTAAAAAAGTCCTACACATGTCCAAGCTTCCTCCGTCATCTCCCATTTCGCATAAGATTATAGTGGGAACTATTGCTGTTGTTGCTGGCGCATACGCCTTTTGGCAGACCGGAAGGGATTTCCAGTTCATCAAATATGAACCCAGAAGTGCCGAAGAAATCGAAGAGCGCAAAAAGGAGGGGCTTGGTTTCCAGATCAAGCATCTCGAAACGAGAACTCTTGATTATACTCCAGAGGCAAAACAGAGAATGAAGCATGAGTTTGAGAAGTGGAGCTCAGAGCAAAAAGAGAAGGGACCGGACTCCAAATGAGGCCACGTATTCAAGTTTGTGAAATGAAGTTTGTGAGATGAAGTTTGTGAAATGAAGTTGCATGAAGTTGCGGAAATGAAGTTGCGGAAATTATCCGACTTGTTGACTGCCAAAATTATCAGATTTGAAGGTGGAACCATAGCAGTTGCGCCTGTTTTAATTGTCACCTCGGTCGTGAAATGTGTCCGTTGACAAAGAGGGGAAGTTTTCGATGCAAATTTGCAATAGCAAACTCGGACGAGCGGCGACTGGACACCCATTCGCTTACTTAGACAACACCACGCCATTGCTAGCAGGAGCAAAATAGAATCCGGGGCATTCTATCAAGGATGAGCAAATTGCGGGGGTGGGGGAAGAGATACGAATGGGCGCGAGGTCTGGCAATCGAGCTCAGAAGCTGAGCCACTATTTCCTCTCCGCATAGGACACTCGATAATTATGACCACTCCTAAAAAACATTGCTTCTCTTACTACTTTCACCACTTTTTTACATGATCCAAACTGATCCATCTGAGGGCAAAGAACTGATGAGACACTTTCGCGTCAATAGACCTCTCCGCATTGATCAACTCCGTTTGGTGCTGCACTTAACATGGTCCGAGGTCTGACGCTCGAAGTCATATAGACACCGTTTATGCGAAGTGCGGAGAAGGAAATTTCTTGGCTGGGGTAGAATAGGACCAAATGGCGCTGGGGCTCTTAATTTTTCCCTCATTAGGCACATATTTTCGACGTAAGTTTCACATAGCGTATGCTGCAGCGTTAATGATCCCGATTTGTGCATAACCTTCTACAACTGACGTAATAACATCTCCGGGCAAAGGGCGAAAATTGATAATTCCTGAGCTGTGAACGTCGGAAGTAACGAGTCTGGGTGTGACAATCGACGCAGAATTTGACGATCGTGGTTGCTATCAAACGATCAACGTCTTCGAGAAACCGCTGTGACTAGTGGAAACCCTATTGAATGGCCAGAGCCTAGATAGTCAAAGCCTACAAAGTGAAACCACTCATAACGGGTTATACGGGCGGAAACAAAACTAATTTTGGACTAAAAGGGAAATTATGACTGAGGTACATGCAATTCTCATCTGTCACTGAAAAATCACTGAAAAATATCCTCGTGCGCATACACCTCGTGTGCACAGTATCAACAACTTTTCCCATCGACAGCCACAGTGACGATTCTGGCATCGCAAGTATTTTTCAACAAATATATCATTTTCGCCTTTGACTACGTTAGGGTAACCGTAGGCATGCGGATATTCCGGATTAGAGGTCACGGACGTTTTTTCTCTATTGCAACGTTCGTGTCCGACAATTCGCTGCAGTCGCACATGGGCCGTGCTTCCCCTCATAACTGCATATCATCTTTTATCAGCCCTGCAAATGCGAAACACTTGCAGCGTTCTGGAGCTTGTGAGTTCGAGACAACGTGAATGGATAGGAAAGAGAACAAGGGCTCAACATGGAAAGTAGTGAAACTCGAATAGAAGCGAAACCAGAAAGGACTGGAGTTGGATTTTGCAGGCGGTATCAGCTGGAACTACCTTAACATATTATTGCACAGGAACCAATCAGGCAAGTGGCTTTTGACTCGACGCAGTTCTCCAGTTGATAGAATAAAGTGAAGGCACCGGTAGTGTTGCCGTCGTAAATATGCACAAGCGGTGAGGAGAAATGACTAATTAGGAAGGCGATATGTTCGCGCTCGTAACAGAGGTGCATTATCCCCTCAGTGGCCACTTTAGAATACACTAGCAAACTCAAATGTTGCAAATTGTCAGACAAGTCTCTCCATTGTGGTGCTACCAACCAACTTTAAACAATTGTCACCGGTCGAGTACCTTCTAATTCCCCTCAATTGCCTGTATTGGCGTTTTTGCCCTGTCCGGATCCCATCGCTCAAACACCGTAGAACAAAATCTAATACAATTGAGATGGGATGTAACCTCGGATTAGACAATACTCCTCCGCATTCTCTTTTTTTTTGTTTTGCTCTTGCCGCTCCCCGGTGACTAAAGCGGAGTCTGCATTCCGACCTGCATCCAGTTTTTCCTATTTGGGCAAACATCATGCATACCGCTTCTCCGCAAACTATCCGGACCTCTCATTGGGGAAAGTCTTCGAAAATAAAGTTTCTATCTGGTACCATTCAATTGCTACCATTCCCACAGTGCCGAGAGGGGGAGATAGCTGAGGTAGCGTGTAAGAGGTATACACAAAAGACCATTCGAAGAGGAAAAAGATTTCAATCTTTTGCAAATGTGCCCTTTGCCCGAAGCTGGAGCCACAGAACGAAGCCCTTGGTTATTCTATACCCATGCTCGTTGTGTACAAAAGACTATGAAAAAAAATCCGGGGTAATTAAATATAGCCCAATTAGGAATTTTAACTACATTTGTGACGCACGGTGGGCTGAAGTTTGATGGACGATATTGCCTATTTCCACTTGAGCTTCCTTTTACAGAAGGCATCGCTTAAGGCATGTGGCACCTAACGTCATCATTAGGATGCAGCTGATTGTATCTAGAATTATATCACCTACTCCTGCTAAAAAAAATTGCGTTCCCCTCATTACTTCAACTTATTATAAATATCTTTCAATCCCACCCGATTCTTGACTCATTTTCCAATAGCTCCACTGCCTGCAAGAGAATTGAGTACTTCCTTTACACTCACTTACATTTTTTCATTACGCTTATAATCATTGAGTTATAATCATCAAGTATGTTTCAACATCCTCTCGCTGCTTTTACTTTCAATGCTGACCTTTACAGAATGCAAGTTGCTCCTCCTGCTAACGGGAAGAAGTTGTGGCGGGTTAAGAGAACATTGTCAGTCGGTGCTTCCACTGAAGCTGATCTGTCTCTTGAATGCTTGAACAACTCTCTCAAGATCTCTGCTGCTGGCAGACTGGCCTTGGGAAAAAGGCCTCCTGCTAAAAGACCAAAGTTGAAGCCTGGCATGCCCAAAGACTTTGTCTTTGTGGATTTGTCTCCAATCAAGTCAAGCGCCGATGAAGAAGCCACAACTGTAAACATTGCTACAACCCCTCCGTTGTCGGACTCTAACCCGCTGTCGCCGTTGTCTTTGGGTAATTACTCATTCAACGGAACCAGCCTGGAGGAAGATTTTTCCCAGTGTGAATACGAAACCACATTCCTGGACTCTTCCATGGCCATGAATGACAGTGTTGTCTTTGGTTTGGGATTGATGAACCTCGGCTACGAGTACCCACAACTGCAACCACAAATGGATGCCGACTGCTTCTTTGACTCTCTTCAACAGCGACAATTACAACCTTCATATCCTACACCAGAATCAAGCTTCCTTTCCAGTTCAGAGAAGGCAAAACCAATTCTGAGAAGAGCCAAGTCCGAAGTGATTTTCCCTAGAAGCAAATCCGCGGGCGGATTTCAATTCAAAACATACAAGGGTCCGAATGCGGTCAGAAAGCACCCTAGAAAGAACACGAGGGCTGCTCTGGAATCCAGTATTTCTTTCCGTTCTTCTGTGGATACGGAACTCACATCTCCTCACGTCTCTCTGGCTGAAGCTATCTCCTGTGACCGGTTCTTGGAGAATTTTTTGCACATGCCTTCCACAGAGACCCCAGAAAGCCAGAATTACGGATTCTTTGATCTTGACAATGCAACTGTTATAAACAGAAGTAATCCTGTCGAGAATGATGAGTGTTTGCAAAGTCCGATCGACTTTGGTTTTCCGGCTGCAAACGATTTCTTCAAGGACGACCTCAACGCATTCTGCTTCCCATGCATCTGATTCATCACCACTTCACGACACTTATGATACCCATCGTTTATTATTGCAACTTCATCTAATTGATGAACTGCCTTTGTTATTACATTTTTCTTTCGTTGCTCTTCTTCGGGATTTCACTTTTCGATATCACTTTCCATCATCATACCCTTTTACTTTTCGGTTTTCACTATTTGGTTTTCACTATTTGGTTTTCACTATTTGGTTTTCACTATGACTTTCATTTTTCGTTCGATACCTTTCTTTCCGCTATTTTGAATATTTTGATTATTTTTTTTTTTGACACCTTTCTTCGGGCCCTTTTGGATTTTTTATTTTCATTGGATATTTACTCAACTTCGCGAGGCAATTTACCTCTGTCCTCATGCAGCAGTCTGCTGAATGAGATTTTTCTTTTGACTTTCGACACTTCCGATCTTTCGCCTTTTCGAGCTTCGGCTTTTTTGGTCGTCTTTGGCACTCATAGCATATAACAACACTGGATACCCACAATATAACAACATTCCAATCCACATGTACTCATTGCCCACCTAGTAGTAACATGCCACTATCTGCAAGACATTTCACCCGCGAAAGATCTTCGTCTAACTGTATACGAACATCGTAAACTTTCGCGCGCGATCGACCTCCTTCTGGTTCGCGGAGATGTGTGGACTTCTCTATTTGGCTTTCTGTAAGAATGGCGGCCAAAAATATTTGTCGAATTTCACATCCGCGTTATTATACCATAAAAGGAGACATTATCTTTGTGTTGTCAAGATAGAAAAAAGAGTATTTCATTGATGACTTACTTAATTGAGGGTTTCCTAAAATTCTACCATCACCTTTGGATGCAGCAAATCACCTGCATATTTACTTTCTGATCTATAGTTTCTGGATTCCCAGTTCGCATATAGTGCAGTAACCTTGATCTTCTCAGTAAATATTCACTCTATCTTCCACCAACTCCACGATATACTTTGAGTGGTTGCTACACTCACCACGTGCCATTTGTAAAAGAAAATACAATGTTTTACTTACCCAACTTTTGTACTGCAAGGTTTGCTGACGTCACCAGTGGTATGTTGAGCCCGCTTCATGGTGTGCATATTACTTTTCACATATTCTTCACACGTACTGATTCACCATTCCATTTGCGAAGGTGAACCGCCGTATCCACCGCTTTATCCCCATATACATACCCCTTGTATCTTGGTGTTATTGAGGAAATTTTTTAGGAATGTCCTGAATCGGTATTCGAAAATTGGGATAAAGAAGGTCGTATCATTGGCACAAATTGTGTTACATGTAGTACCATTGCAAATATTTAACTCCGCTTCGGATATAACTATCCGACTCTCCACAAGGAAATATGAAGCGAAGCAATAGATACTTCTTCTGTGATCCGTGAAGAGGAACCGCGTAACATGTAGAGGTCTTTCTCTTTATTTGATCTATATTTTCAGATATTTGTTTGATTATGTTTTGGCACTGGAATATTTTGCTTGTTTCTTTTTCTTTTTATTTTGAGTTTCTTGGTACTTTTTTTTTTGATTTTGATACTGTTTCAAAGATTATTATTCATTGTTTGCTTGTTACTAATTAAAGCTATACAGTGCCCACGGTGAGGGGAGATTCCAGTCCTTGGGACTATACGAGCATACACAGGCATAAACTGGACCACTGGGTAAAGGTCGTTGCAAATTATTATATGTAAGAATCGTTTCACGCTTTCACAACGCTAGAAGACAGCTGTGTTTCTATTATTAAGGTCTGGCATGTAGGAGCCGATTGGAAAGCCACGTTTGTGAAACTGTTACGATACCCTGGGTTGAAAACAAGCGGAATGTTTCATCACTGCCGTACAATAGAGACGGATTAGTTTCAATTGTCAAAACAGTTGTTTCATCGAGGACGCATGCAGAAGAACAAGTCCATAGGTTATGATGATTGGTTATGAGGCCAACTTGATTGAACGCTTCAATACAAAATAGAGTTTGTGTAGGAGCCACGCCGGATGGACACTTGGCTTGATTCAGCTGTAGTTGGACTGGTGGAGAGAATGAGCTTCCACCGGTTATGCTTGAAATGCACATTGGCGACGGAAAATGAGGTTAAAATATTGCGCAAGGTTATTTGCAATACATTTTGGGATAGAGGTTTGCACTAGGTATTGGAAAAACAGTTGTATGATTCCGGTCTATTGCGTGCGCAGCATTTTGCACCAGATGGAGCAAGATTTTGTTGTAGGATTCGGCAGTAGTGCATCAGAATTTGGCAGGGTTGGGGCCAGAATCCGTGGCAGGATTTCGTCAATGTGCCAAAGTTCGCGCCAGCTTTTTTTGCCACACAGCTCGCAGTTACTCGGTGTCCTCGCTTGCGGCTTCACGATGGGGTCGCGCGTTTTATCGCGACCCTTTAGGCGCGGCTATCGGCATTGAGCGTAAAATTACCATGCATGATGTGGGAGTGTCGCCATGCGACTTATGTATGGCGCGCTTCTCGTGCTCAATGCAAATAAGCGCCGTATCTCAAGAGGCAACTATACACGCACCGCCGTCACTTACCAAACATATTGCGGCAATGGAAGCAAATGGCCGGAGCCGGTCCAAAGTGGCGCCTGCGCCACCTGGAAGGAACGGGAGAATCTCGAAACGCTTGTTGCACTCATTCAGTTGAGAAGAACCTGGATGGAACCCAGGAGTCGTTCCAGGCGCGGTGCGCGGTCTTTAGTGTCGGTGCCGGATTCGGTTCTAGCAGCTTGTGCAGAATGTGTATGAATAGCCGTGTCCTTAGGCAGTCTCGGGATATCTATATTTGACAGAGACCGGTCAAGTACGGTGGAGCTTGAGGTTAGAAGCATCTCGAGCTGGGCGTATTTTTCGGCCATGCGCGATGAGTGTTGCCGCAACATGGTCATAGACTCACTGATAAAAGCTGCGTTCTCTTCTTCCAAGTCGCGTAACCGGCCGATGATCGGTGCCACCGATACGGGCACCTGGTCTGATATCACCGAGTCGTCGCCCAGATCTAGCGTGTGCTGACTTCCAGGAGACTCGGAGCCGCGATTGCCCGACACCAGCTCGGGCGACATGTCGGGCAATGAATTCACCACATCCGGCAATGGCCCCACGGTCTGACCCGTCTTGTACGCCTCAGACACGTTGGACAACTCGAGCACGGCACGCTCCAAGTCCGCGAGAGGACTCAGTAGCAGTAGATTGCGAAACACCTCGAATGGAGGGTGAGGTGGGTCGCCCAAATCAAGCATCTGGGCCTTCCTCAATGCAGTGGCCATTTGCCGTTGGAGCGTGCGCACTGTGGGCACGGAGATCGCTGACAGGCCGTCATTGAGCTTGTAGCGCTCGAACTTCTGCTGGATAAGGTCCCATTTGCGCGACTGGGACAAGGTGCGGTCGCCCACGTACTTGAACGGCTTGATTTGGGCAATGAGGTAGAGAATGAGCTTAACGTCGGAGTGTGAAAGCCGAGATCGCTGCCGCGTCGTTAGTGAGGATGAAGAGTAAGACATACCGGCGATTTAGACAAGCCAGCACAGGATGAGGGTGGAAATAAGCACGGGTGTGGCGGCGGGGAAGGTTGTGTGGAGACGTGTGAGGTTGTGTAACGACGAGGAGAAGGAAAACAGCCGCAGCAGTAGGAGGACTGGTTGCGATAGGTCACTGTCTCGTAAAACTGGGTATCGCCAGATAGAGGCCGGCAATGTTGGAGGGAGAAGTACCGATTAGGTGACTCGAGGACTGAGAAGCCGTGGACCTGAAACAGCCAGAAAACGAAAAGAGACTTGTATCAACGGGTGGCAGAAAATAAGCCGGTACAAACGCCGAATAGTTGGCACAGAGGTGAAAAACGTTTTGAAGAATACATATAGGCACAGGCGATACTCATGTACTACAGATATTGTCAATTTCTTGCGCACACATCGACAAGTTCAGGCGGCAGCCGTCTCGTATTTATCCTTCTTTACTGCAGTGTTTGCCTGCTATTCCAGCCCCACTTATTTTTCGGTCTTTTTGGGCCCCGGTGGCCTATATAGTGTCCTTGGGTACTCCTCTTCCTCAGGTACCGCGGTTGGTATAGAAAGGAGGTTCCCGGCAGAATTATGCATCTCTTACACAATCGGCAAAATTGCACACACCGCCTGAGAGTAATTTCTAATACGTCGGACCTTTCCTCGGGCGTGCATATTCATAGGCCGATTAGAATTCATAACACTTATGGACAAAATAAACCAGAGGTGCCATAATTAATGATAGCAAAAAAGACGCATGGTCGAGTCAAACCTTGCTATACTATACACTGGTGACCATCTTACATCTCTCCGACACTTTCTCTACTGCAACCTCCTCTGCGACTGTTTATATTCGTCCCTGACGATGGCTAACTTGATCAAACCATGCAACATAGTGTGCCTTGATGCATGCTAATGCAGTGAAGTGCATATACGTACATGTCAATAACCACGAACAACAAAGTGTGACAATGTTATGTACAGGCATTCTCTGCGTTGAAGTAAACCTAGAGTGAGTTTCCGCGTCTTTTACCCTCAGTACGCTATATAAGCATTTTCTTTTCGTGGGAGCAATCTCTTTCAGCTGCAAGATGATTCCTTTTATGCACTATCAGCGCATTATGGGCTACACTTGCTCTACGCGTCCGAGTTTTAAAACAACGTTAAATACCGAACCCTTAAGCACTAGCAAAAATTAACGTGGTTATAAAATTAAGTTCTCGGTTATCACATCTACTTCAAGGAGTAGTGGATAATGTAGGTGCTAAAGGCCATAGCACACTTGCTTGGTAAATAACAAAGAGAAGAAGAAATAGAACAAGCCACTCGATGTTCTTTGGCGCTGTGACCTAACCTAATCGTAATTTACGCGATATTACTTGAAAGGTGGTATTACAGCCTAGAACCTGCTGAGGGATTATCTAATAGTTAGCCTCCTATAGTATAGTAACTGTTGGTCTTGCTGTCGTCAATAATCGTATAGTATATTCCCTGGCTTGGAGAAGTGGGCCAAATGCCGAGTATGCATATGCAGGTGGCAGTATCCTCAAACTTTATGCACGGCGTTCGATAAGCGTAACACATGCACGAGGCCGTGAGATTTCTTGCGGAAATAGCACCGGAGTTAAGTCACACTCAGCCTGCAAGCACCATATTTTGCGCGGGTTATTTGCTGATTTTCACACGGCTGGCTAAAATGTATTACATGTTGGCAACCGGGTTTTTACTGTGAAAAACGGTAAAGCGACCGCATAGCGAGCCAATCGAAGTATAATTCGTGATTGTGATCAATATTTGATCCTATTTACTGAATAAGCTATCGAGCTCGTGCGGGTTGAGCCTGTTGCAACGCTACAGATTACGTAGCTGAAAATTAAAATAAATCTGCAAAGATAGTCAACCTTAACTTCACTTGTACACCTGGTAATTAATATTATTATTTTTCTTTTCATTTCAGTCGGCCCACTCATAGATTGAGACCACTTGCAAAAGCACTCGCAAATGCCTTTAAATCATCTTCTGCTATTCTTGGTAAACTCCTGGTCTGGCTCTTTTTCTCGTCCAATTTTGATACTTCATTACTCGAAAGACTTGGCCACGCCGCATCATCCCCGAGTGGCATCTCCTGAGGATATGGAACATCATATTGGTTAAAATCGTCCATAAAATCGTTGTCATCAGGAACATGGGATATCATGGAATGGGTATCGAAATCTCTGGGCTTGGTGCCGGATGCAAAAAGGGGCACTCTTGGCGCATCAGTCTGACCCAATGGAACGAGCGAAAACTTCAAGTTGTCCAACGGACCTTCCACAAGGCATCCTCTTTCTCTATAGTGTACCAATAACTTGTTCCATAGCTTATTTTTACTCAAGGACCGGGGGTTTCCCAAGATCACCAAGCCATATTTTGCTCTGGTCAATGCAACATTCAACCGGCGGGAGTCTTTAAGGAAACCGATACCTTGAGATTCGTTAGCACGGACACACAGCAAAATAATGTAGTCTTTTTCTCTTCCCTGGAAGGCGTCGACCGATGAAACTTCGATTTCCACCTGCTCTGCCATTGATTTCGGAGCGGAGCTGTTCAAGCTTAAGTATTGACAAATGTACACCCTCTGGCCCTCGTATGGGGTGATGACACCTATTTGTTCGGGTCTGACACCGTCTTTGAAAAGACGCGAGATGATTTTGTCGACATTCATCGCCTCCACACGATTTAAGTAAGAATTGCCGTTGCCGCCGATTTCCTCTTTACCGTAGTTGGCCCAGAACATCATGGGCCGGTCAGGCACTGGCCACGGGAAGGACGGGTTGACCCTGGTGCGGTCCTCGCTGGTGACACCGTTTTGGAGCAGTCCCTCATAAAAAACGTTCGACGCAAACTCCGAAAGTGCCGGGTGCATCCGGTATTGCACCTCAAGACGTAACGGGACGTGTCCCATGGATACAAGACGCTCAAAAAGCGAGTGGTTGAGGCCCGCGGTCTGGGCCTCCTTGTTTACCACCACTGGTCCCAACTGCTGGTGGTCACCAACTAGAATGACCTGTTTGGCACCGAGGGTGATGGGAATCAATACCTCGGGCTCGGTGGCCTGGGTGCTCTCGTCCACTAACACGATAGGGAACAGAAATCCCGCCAAGCGAGCATCGCCAGCACCGACACACGTCGTGCAGATGACGTCGGCGCCGTTAATGATATCTTTTTCGGCCGCTCTTTGAGCTCGCATGAGCTTGCCTTTTTCCTTGGGTGAAAGGTCTTTGCCCGCGTCCTGTTTTTCCCAAAGGCTTAGGATTTTTTTCGATTGCCTTGCGCGCAGCTGGATGTGGATCGCTAAAGGCGACACTTCGGACTCGATTCCCTCGCGCGCGCGAGCCAAGATGCGCACCACCTTTAGCCCTGTCTTTTGAATGCGCAGTGCTAAGTTGTCCACCGCTACGTTGGATGGGGCGCACACCAAGATGCGCTTGCGGTGGATGCGGCTGAGGTGGTAGACAATGGCACTGGAGGTGACGGTCTTTCCTGTTCCGGGAGGACCTTGGATGATGGACAACGGTTTGGCGAGCGCCGTCTCCACTGCGTTCTGCTGCGACTGGTTCAACGGCGCCAACCCTGGCACCGTATGTTTGAGGGACGGTACCGGGAATTCGACCTCCGCTACCGAGTGGCCCAAGATCTTCAGGAAGATGTAGCCGCTCACCAGCTCCTTCTCTGTGGCAAAATCAAGCAATGCCTGTTGCATGCGGTGGAACGCGGTGCCCTTCCACACAATCTCGGCCATGTAGCCGTTTACTACGTGCGTGGGCACCAGTTCCGGCAGGCGTGCCATTTTCAACACGTAGCAATCCAGCCGCGCGCTGGGTAAGCCCACGAGGTAGCCGGAGCCGCGCCACTCGGTGTCGCCGTCGCGGAGGTGCAACACCATCTCATCCCCCACGGCCAACTCCAAGTCTGTGGGCTCGTAGGTGGCCAACGCAAACAGCGCAAGGGTGATGTTTTCTGCCAGCACACTCCATTCCACCGAGAGCCGGTCCAACACCCGCAGCTCGCGCAACTGGCGGTTGTGGGATTCCTCGGCCTCCACGAGCGGCGCCAACACGTTCTGATACTCGATGGCATCGGCATAGCGCAAGAGAGCCGTGCTGAGTTCCGGCACTGGCTCCAGGTTTGCGAGGTCGGCGAACGTGGCGTTGCGGTTGATGCGCCACTGAGCCTCGAGGCGGGAAATCTGCGCGCCCGTCACTGAGCGCGGCGCCGGCATGGCAGGTGCGGCAGCCACCCACGGAAGGAGCGCGCGCCCGTCAATGAGCGCCTGCCACTCGTTGGTGGCCCAGTTGATGTCGCGCGCCTGGGCGCACGGCATGCGGCACAAGAGCACAACCACCAGGTCCTGCTTGGCAGCCACAAACCCGAGCATGAACACGTTGCGGTTGCCGCAGTTGTAGCACTCAAGCGTCTCGGCGCCCAAAGCCAGCTCCTCGTGGAGCGACACCTCGTTGTGTTTCAGATGCACGAGGTGCGTGACAATGTGTGACCCGGCACTCAGACTGGCGCCGTTGCAAAACCACCGCGAGCACTTTCCACAGCGCGCCACCGCGTTTGTTTCGTCAATACCGCAGTAAACACATGCGTGTTCGGCCTCTTCCGGCTGCGGTTCCTCTGGCTCCATCGGGTGCCGCCACTCAGGCTCTCTTCCAGCTTCTGGTTCGGTTTGCGCACCGAGTTGGGTGTGGCCCGGCGAACTTCGGCCGCTTCCATTTACCGCGATTTCGGCGCCGTCAAGAGCACCCATATCTACTTCTCGGGCCATATCTTCGTAGAACGCCTGGTTGGGCCGGGTTTCTGCAGCCATCATGGGGAAGAGAGTAGTACAGAGAAAAACGTGCGACAGTGTGCACAACGGGCAAATGTATGAGTATTTTGGCCATGGCTGGTCGAGGGCACCGCACCTACAATACGAGGGCCAGATTGGGCTGTAGCGGGCTCTTGGCCGGGCCAGAGGCCGGATATGGTGTTTTTTGTGCAGTACGGTCGTTGGTGGTGGTGATGATGGGTGATGATGTTGGTGATGGTGGTGCGCGTGCAGACGGTGGACATGGGAAGGAGATCTGTAGAACAACGGTGAAAATGAGAAAAAAAGAAACAAATGGGAAATCAAATTAAAGAGACGTGTGAACTGTGGGCATGCTGTGGTTTAAGAACATGAGCACACGCAGAATACGAGGACATTGTGTGGTTATTGGCCATGTAACATTGTGCGATAACGGGGCCGCATGGGCTCATGGATGGTATTGAGTCGTTGAGTGAATGAGTCTCGATCGAGTTTATAGCGATTTAGGGCTGTAATCTGCTGTGCTGTTGCTGAATATAAAGTGGTTACTATTGCATACTTGGTGGTTATTGTCTTGGCTTCACTTTGGCTTCACTTTGGCTTCACTTTGGCTTCAGCTTGGCTGTACTCTGACCTTTGACATCGCTTTTGACTTTACTTTGGCTGTACTTTGACTCCGCAATGACTCTACTTTGACTGGACCGTGACTTCAATTTGACTTTCAAGTTGTGACATTCGACTCACGCTTTTGTGACTTGTTCCCAATGTTGACTTACTGAGCGGGCCTCTTCAGACGTTGATCCGACAATCGTACCTCGCATACTTTCGCTGATGACGCGCCATAGAAAGCTTCCGATTTGCGTCGATGATATGCTATCAACAACAATTTTTAAATAAATCAATTGCTAGCATTGTATCTCGTGAAAATTACGAACATACTCTAATCCACTGGCATAAATCGAGTAAAATTGTGCAGATATCTGTAAGGCAGGTGTAGTGCTAACCGCTTGGATGGCCCAGCTCTATAAAGAGTTACGGATTCCATCACTCACTTGAATAAGGTCCGACTTGGTAGATCTGCGCCATTTGTCTCACTTTCCCCAACGGTTTGCATCGTACCTGACCAATTTCGTGCGTCGCGCGTTTTTCCGTCAACTGGCGCATTTGCACCAGACTGCAAAAGGTCACAACATCACACCAAAATCCATATCCTGGAAGGAAAAAGCCACAAACCTTCCATGCTCGCATTTCCACATATGCCTTTTCTCTTCATTCCCCATTTCCTTCCTACGCTCACCCCATTATTTCCCCATCTGGTATTTACTCTCGCGTAAGGACCACCACGTCAATCCTGCACCGCCGCGTTGACGACAACAGTGCGGCAGCTACCTCTTCCACAAACTCTAGTTACACCCACTTGTCTCCACTCCACCCTCCGGCTTCCGTCCGATTTCTGCGCCGCTGACTCCAGAAATCCCCCAAAACTTCCAATTGAAACGCCAATCGTTCGCCTCTCCTCTCTCGACCCAATGAAGTCGTCGCCGTTCCGCAAGGGTCTACTAAGAGATAAAGCCACCTACCAGACCCACGGTATCCACATTTCGCGCGATGCAGTCACCTGGACACAAACAGAATCGTTCATGATCACCGCCGAGGGCACCGTGATGGTGCAGTCGCCCGGGGGCCACGTATCGCTCCTCGTGGCCGAGCTCCAGTCGTGCCAAGTGCACATCTACCCCCACATGGCAGGCCTGTCGGCTGCCCGGCGGCGGTTCGGAAAGAAGGACGCGTTGGCCGGCCCCGCCGAAGAGCCGCCAGTGATCTTTGTCCGCTCGTACGATAACGCGCGGTTGTACATCAAGATCGGGTCCAAGGCGCAGTTCGGCTCGATTTTGCAGACATTGCTCGCGTGGCAGAACATGCGCCCGCTGGGGTTGGCCAAGAAGTGGTTTGCGCAAAATAAGTTCCGCTCGGCGATGGCGTCTGCGCCCATGCCACACGAATTGCTCGTGTGCCGGTTCAAGGTGTACGGCCCGCTTCCGGCCAAGGCCAAGAACATCAAGGTGGTGCCGGGCCCGCGCCCGCCACTCTTTCATGAGTCGTTGGCCGACATCTCCGACCCGAACGGCGGCTCGCTCCCGCTGCCCGTGGCAATGCACTTTGACCCGGCCGTGCCCGAAGGCTGGTTCTACACCATGGGTGTGCTCAAGTCCAACGGCATGCTCAACTTCATCACCGAGTTGGACGGGACACTCTTGTATCTGATAGACATCAAGAATGTGTTGAGCTCGGAGATCCGCGAGCTCCATCACTCAATCTGCGACGCACCTAACATATTGTTTCTCGGACACATCAAAGAGTTGCGGTGGAACAACGTGTTGAAGTCCACCTCCGCCCTCACCGCAGACACTGTCAATTCCCAGCCGCTCTTGACCCGCGACGACCGCCCAGTGGCGGCTAACCTGCGTATTTTCATCGAGTTCCCGCTCCACATCGACTTGGAGGACTGGTTCGTCGGCCTCAACTACTTTTGCAAACGCGAGTACATTGGCAGCTACAGTGACCGTTCCGTCATGGCCGGTACTCCGCCGCTGTCTCCACCGCTATCGCCTAACGCGTCTCACCCAGACCGAGAGTCCCTCATTGACACTAGCTTCGCCTCCAGCACGTCACAAACTGCAGAAATGGGGCTACTGTCATATACCACAGCCACAAAAGTGGCGCGGCCCGAGCTTGAGCGCTACACCCGCGACCACTTCCGCGTGTCGAAGAAGCTCACCATCGACATCATTGAGGCCAAGTTCGACGAGCTGCCGCTCCGGGAAAAGGTCAAGAACTACATCTACGCCGAGGTAGTGATGTGGAACTTCCCGTGGGCCCGCACCGCATTGGTGCCGTTCAACCAAAACCCGTTCTGGAAGGAGGAATTCGCCACAGACTTACCCATTCTGACTCAGATGATCCACATTGTCATAAAACGCAGCGTCGGGCCCGAGCACTCCGCGGGAGATGCTATTGTGGGCACTGTATACCTTACGCCGGACGTGTTGACCCAGCACTTGGTCACCGCGTCTACCATGACCATTGATTCCGGAGCATCGGGCATTTCTCTCCCAGGATCGCTGTCTATTTCGCAGGCATTGAACGCGGCTGCGCTGGCGCCAGCCCAGAGCAACATCGTCCGCTTGTCAATTTACGACTCGGTCAATGTGCCGATTGGAAAGTTGCTCTTAACCGTGGACTTGAAAGAATACTTGATTCTACCGCCCGTAGACTTTCGTCCATTAGAAGGTATGCTTTTGAACTGCCCCATGAAGGAGTTAATCGATTTCTGCAACTCTACAGTGATGACTTCCCAGTTTGGAAACGTCAGCTTCATCTTATTGGACATTTTCCAGAGCCTTGGTATAGAGGATAGATGGTTCAAGACTCTTATCGAGGCAGAATTAGTGACGGTTGATAATGCCACTAAGAAAAACTTTTCTAACAAGGCCTCTCCGGCCAACTCTAGCAACGTGTTTAACACCCTTTTCCGGGGTTCGTCCATCTTCACCAAATCGCTAGAAAAATACATTTTGCGTATTGGCCAAGAGTACCTCGAAAAAGTGTTTGGCGACTTTTTCGAAAAGGTTTCCCGTGAAAAGAAAGCGTGCGAAATAGACCCCAGATATATTCGGTTGCAAGAAAAGGCCAAACGCAAATTCGGCAACAGTGCTGATTTTGTAAATGGCGATATTGACGAAGAAGACATCGACAGTGACGATGAATACGACTCCGACGCTGAAAAGGAACTAGAGGGCAGAGTCCAAGAAATTGTGGAGGAGAACTTTCAAAATTTGTATTCTTACACGGAGGAAATTTGGGCAAAGATTTATTCCACGTCGAATGATTTACCAAAGCAGATAAAGTCTCAGTTGAAAAGTTTTCGGACAAAGGTCGACCTAGCCTGTGACCCGGAAGATAAACAGACGTCATTGAATTGCTTGAGTGCTTTCATCTTCTTACGGTTCTTTTGCCCTGCAATTTTGAACCCCAAGCTATTTTATTTGACCAAAACACACCAGACTGGTAATGCACAACGAACATTGACTCTTATTGCTAAAATCTTGTTGAATCTCGCTAATCGGCAGGAATTTAACACTCACAAGGAACCTCATCTTGTGAAGATGAACAAGTTCTTAAAAAAGCACGAGCACGAGGTTTACGAGTACTTTGACAGAATTACTGGCAGAAAGAACGACTTCAATGAAAAAGTACTCAATTTAAGTCATGAAATGAAAAGATTCGATCTTGGACTCAGTGACGATTCAAGCTCTAGCGAGCTTCCAACGACACCTTATCTCATTGACAAATGCTTGAGGCTTACCGAGTTCATCCACTTGTTGCAATTGAATGACAACCGGCGCGCCAGTCAGTCTTCCATGATAGGAAAGTCAGTATCATCCACCAGTATCAACAGTACTATCAACCTGCCACGGTCCAATGTGAATAGTCCTATGAGCAGAAACAACCGGTCAACCATAGTCAATGAAAGAGATGGTATTGTGGACAGCGGAATGGACATCCAGTTGAACGAGGCAGGAAATGTTTACCAGATTGGATCACTTGAGTTTGAGAAATCTGAGTTTTTAGACTTGGTGGGTGACAACGAAACCGAAGGATTTATCAAGTCGCTTTGCCGGAGCAACGAAGACATTTTTTCCTTCATCACCTCCAACATCACTCTCCTTGACTTACAAAAACAAAGCACCAATATGGTAAGCAAGATCAACAACCTTGCACTACAGCTTCAATATCCCGAGCTCTGCCGCAACTTGCAAGGAAACGGCAAGTTATGGGAATTGTTCGTCAACAATATCATAGACAGGGCATGTTTGGACAGTAACCGAAACCTGATAGTGTTCCTGGATCCTACATTTCAAGATGGGTTATTCCCCGGGCAAAAACGACTCACGGAGCATGCGTTGGCTTCGCTCAAATTGAAGTTCCCCACTGATTACAATAGCGGGGACACCATTCTGATGTCGGAAAGTGTGGGGTCGAGGTCAAGTTTGCTTCGCGGAAGCTCAAAGAATCCGTTTAGAAAGTGGCTCAAGCGAGACCAGAGCTAGTGTATAGTTATGTACCAATCTCACTGGCGGTGTATCTTTAATTTGGAGTAGGAGGCAAATTGTACACGTAGCGCAATCTTAGGAACGTGGTGCAAGATAGACGTAATGCCCGGGTCGCTCGCTTACATAAGCGGGGGAACCGAACAAAAGTCCGTCGGAAGAGGGCGGTGTCGCACTGGCAAAAACAATCCAGAGGAAAAAAAAGAACACCTCAACTGGACCACCGTCTGCCGTCTGTACTGTCTCTACACCGATTTACTTCGACCCAGTTAGACTATAATCCTGTCAAAATGCCTACTGAAGCAGAAATCTTGGCCTCATACCCGCAGATCTCCGCCCCCACCTCCCAAACGGGGTTCACCTCCAACTTGACTGAAGAGCAAAAGTCCATCTTGACCCAATTGAGGGAGGCATTGGTTGCTTTGGGTTATAAGAGCAGATTGGATGATGCGTCGTTGCTTCGTTTCTTGAGAGCCAGAAAGTTCGACTTGGAGAAGGCCAAGACCATGTTTGTTGAGTGCGAGAAGTGGAGAGAAGAATTCGGCACCAACACGATCTTGCAGGACTTCCACTACACGGAGAAGCCTCTTGTGGCCAAGATGTATCCTCAGTACTACCACAAGACCGATATTGATGGTCGTCCTGTCTACTTTGAAGAGTTGGGCAAGGTTTACTTACCAGACATGTTGAAGGTCACTACCCAAGAAAGAATGTTGAAGAACCTCGTGTGGGAGTACGAGTCGTTCACGCAAAACAGATTGCCTGCGTGTTCCAGAAAGCAAGGCTGCTTGGTGGAAACCTCCTGTACCATCATGGACTTGAAGGGTATTTCCATCAGTGCTGCATACCAGGTGGTGGGCTATGTTAGGGAAGCGTCAAAGATTGGCCAAGACTACTACCCCGAGAGAATGGGCAAGTTTTACTGTATCAACGCTCCTTTTGGTTTTTCGACTGCCTTCAAGTTGTTCAAGCCCTTCTTGGACCCCGTGACTGTGTCCAAGATCCACATTTTGGGCTCGTCTTACAAGAAGGAGTTGCTCAAGCAGATCCCTGCGGAGAACTTGCCTACCAAGTTCGGTGGTGAGTCCGATGTGACTGAGCAAGAGTTGTACTTGAACGATTTTGGTCCATGGAGAGACCCACAATTCATTGGCCCCGAAGGCGAAGCACCACGTGCCATTGCTTGAACAAGCATTGTCACTATTGATGACCGGAATCGCGCTGGATTCTACTTACCTTAAGTTTGGTTATAGATTGCTGGGAATAGATACTTTGTTACGTAATGCGTGCAGGGCGATATACAAGCACAGATGATGGGGCTTAGCGGAAACCCGTGGATGGGAACTCGAAGAAATCAACACTTCCCAAGAAGTTTGTAGGTATGCGTTTGTCAAGAAAAAAAAAGTATTACGAGTTCTCCGCCAGGAGCTTTGTTACGAATCTAGCCGTTGGCGAACGGTCGAGAGTGACAAATGGAGAGAAGCGCAAGGCTGGAAAAAACGAGTAGTACACCCAGAATCAAGAGTCTTCAGCAATCATGGAAGAGAAATCAGAGCACACACCGCAGATCGTGGCGATCGACTGATTGAGCCAAGACAGGCGGTGAGTGAGACAGATCTTGCATGGAGAGAAGAGGGCCCATGCACACACTAATGAGCAGAAACCGGAAATGTCCTCAATCAAAACTCACAAACAACGAACGGGATCCGGAAAATAGAAGCCAGAATCAGAATCCGGGTCCGCAGTCCCGGATGCAACCATGATCACACATTTCAACTACATTCCAACCATAGTCGACTGGAGCGCCGAACCAAGAACCACGATCCACAGAATGCATACTGGTGCACCACTTAACGCGCTGTGGTGATACGCGTTCAACACCATGGCTGATTCGTTTTCTTTTGCAGACTCGCTCCTATTTGCTCCTACGCAAACAGAGTCCGCCACGCAAGAGGCGCACAACCCAGGTTTACAGTTTGCTGACGAACTTGGGCCGTCCCAACCCGTTCCTGCGGCGCCAATTGGGCCCGGCTCGACCACAAAACCTGAAAACGAAAAAGAGGTCCGTCTCTTCGATGGAACCGCGCTCCGACTCAAGCCTCGCGCCAAACGGACACCTGACGTGTCGTTTGCTGCGTCCGATTCAATTCTAGATATGGACGCACTCTACGAGCGAGTACGGCAACGAGAGGCACTTCGAACCAGCCGCAACGAACTCCGTCGCCGCCAGCCGCCAGCGCCACAAACAGAAACGCCGCAAATCTGGGCCGACAAGTACCGTCCCAAAAACTATTTGCAGCTCTGCTCTGCGGGAAATGAGAAGCAGTACCGTGCCATCATGCACTGGCTCCGCAAATGGGGCGCGGTGGTGTTTGGACGGCCATCCGACGATGACGCGGTGGACCACTTGGGCCGCCCGCTCCGCAAGCTCCTTCTTGTCCACGGCCCGCTGGGCATCGGCAAGACCGCGGCTGTACACTTGATTGCCCAGCAAATGGGGTATGCGGTGCAGGAGTTGAATGCCGCCAACTCCATGGACGCGATGCACGGCGCCGAAGCCCTGGACGCCGCCGGGCGCTTTGCCAATGCTACCGCAGCGCTCCGGCTCAAAATCAAGAACGCATTGACCACAAACTCCATCACCGCCAATGGCAGGCCCACCTGTCTTGTTATTGACGAGATAGACTGTAGCATCAACGCCGCCGATATTATCCGCGTATTGAACGACTTGGTGAACCAAGACCTGCGCCCCGCGCCGGCGGCAGATGCAAAAACCACAAAGAAGCGATTTCTGCTCAACCGGCCCATCATCTGCATCGCCAACGACATCTACTCCCAGAACGTGCGCGCGGGCCCCAACCCTATGGACAAGCTCCGACCGGTATGTGAGCTTGTGCCGTTCCGGCGTCCAGTGGCCACCAAGACTGTGGGCTCGCGGGTCAATGTGACAGCGCAGAAAGCGGTGAAGGATCTTTTAGCCACCGTCAACGTCAAGGAAGGGGTGGGTCTTGACGCCAAGGAGATTGCCGAGGTGTTTGAGGTGTGCGAAGGTGACATCCGGGCGTGCTTGAACTACATGCAATTCTCCAGCCGGCGGCTTGACGCAGACCTCCACGGCTCGCCCGAGGCGCACGCGCTCTCAAAGGACACAGAGATGTCGTGGTTTGCGTTGGTGGACCAGCTCTTCCGGCGCGACCCTAAGGTGTCGAAGGACGAGAACTTTGCCGCCGTGATGGAGCTCTTGCTTTCGAATGAGGGCAAGGCTGCCACCAGCACCACCCTCGACAAAGTGATGCGCGGCTGCTTCAACCGCTACCTCGATGTGGTGCATCTCCAGGATGACTCCAACGTGCGCGTGGCCCAGATTAGTGACTGGACGTACTACTACGACTTGATGACATCGGCCCACATGGATATCGGCAATTACCCCACGCTCGCGGCGTTGAAGTTCTGGTCATTGTTCAGCGAGATCAACGCGTACAAGTTGAAGGCGGAAAACAGCCTTCTTCCCAACGCACGCGCAGCCGAGTTTGACGCGCTCGAAACCTTGAAGCAGAATAAGGCTGTGGTCAAGCACGTCAGCAGCCTCCTCCCAGTGGAGGTGCGCATGGCGCTCAGTGGATCTTCTGCCAGCCCGGAGGCTTACGCATCCCAGTTCCTCCCGCTCTTGGACAAGATGTTGTCACCCGAAACGGGCTCAGCCAAGGCGAAACCGTCGTTGCGGCCACACGAACGTGCCATGGTGGACTCATTGGCTGCGATTGTCAAAAAATGGGGCATTGGCCTTGAGACAGTGCGCGATCTCGAAACCAAGCAGGTTTCATTGGCGTTTACCCCCAACTGGGACTCGCTCACTGTTTTCGACACCGAGTATGCGCCAGTACCGTTGCTGGCGCAAATTCGCACCATCGCTCGGAGACGGCAGTGGCTTTTCCCCCTTCTCCAGGCGGAATTGTCACTCGGGCTCACGGAAACAAAACGGCCGCGTCAAGATACCAGTGCAGACGACAGCGCCGCCAAGGCGAAAAAAGCGCGCATGGCGTCGTCGCTAGATTTCTTCAAACACCGCTACGACCACATGAACAGCCAATTGGATGTGGCGGCCAGGCCGGTGGCGCACACAGTGCTGCGGATCTGGGTGAAGTACCACGAGGGCTTTTCCAACGCGGTGCGGAAGAACATTGGGTGGCAGGATCTCTGGCAGGGATAGCATATTACATGGGCATTTACAAGATGAAAAACAGTAGAGTAATCAAATTTACATTATAAAACCAATCCCTTTTGCACCTAGTGCTGCACCTTGTTATCTCCCTTGAAGTCAGCAGGAGCTGGGGTGTCCAACTCTTGGTACTCAGGGAGAGCCTCCGAGCCGGCCGCAGTGGAGAGGGTGTCCTCAGTAGCCTCAGCGTGGTTGACTTGAGGTTGGGATACTGTGCGACCAGCAATTGGCTCGCGCTCTTCATCGTTGAGAGGGAAGTAGCCCTCCTTCTTCGACTCAGGGAACCAGACACACACAAAGTAGATGGAGTAGATCACACCAGCAAGGCACAAGAGGATGGTGAGCAAACACGAAAGGAAAAATTCTTTGGTCTTGATGGTATGCTTAGGACCAGTCAAGAGATAGATGGGCAAAGGAGGCACAAAAATGGCCATGAGCACCAAAAGGTACTTCTGCGAGGTGTCAGGCAAAGGCGATTCGGCAAAACGGGCAGAAATAGGCATGTTGATAAAAGAAGTGCTGTATGAACAGTAGGTTTTAGACAAGGGGTGCACTATGATTAGAACAGCACGTCATCCTGCGCACACGACTTTGCCGCGGGTGAACTAAAATAGGTAAGGCTGAGGCGGACAGAAAAATAAATCATGACAGTCAGGACAGTCAGGACAGTCAGGACAGTCAGGACAGTCAGGACAGTCAGGACAGTTGAAGAGGCCAATTGGAGAAACAATAAAAAAATGTTTGCAAATCGTAAAATGCCGTCAGAAGTGGTGGTGGTTTGAGCTCCGATGTACGCACCGAAAAAGCTCATTTAGGCGGAGTGCGGACTTAGCCCAAGACGACAAAAGGTAGAGTTGACGACAAAGGATGGAGTTGAGTCGGAAAAATCACTAGTGTAGTAATTCAAATTATCAACAATATGGCATCTTGTGCGCTGATAAACCCAAGTTAATCTACGGCCAAAAGTTCATGTCACCACTTGTTCAAGCGCACCCCGCTGGTCCGCAAACGCCCGACTCTTTGACTCAGTCTGCTTCTCTCAGTTCCCTTGCCAACGTTTTATCCTCGGCTCTCATCCACCTGTCATCCAATATATTTCTTGCTGACTCTTCACCCATCCACTCCACCTTACCTGCACTCCTCCTACTACTTATGCCGCTCTCCACACTCTCTCGCACTCCATGAGTGCTTATCTATCCAGCCTCATTGGGAACCTCAGCACAGACGCGCGAGCATATGTACCCGCTCTAGCATTGCCCGAGGCACCGAAATGCATCCCCCACATAGCAACCGTGGCGATGTTCAATCCGTCGTGGGTCGCTGAAACGGAGGATTTCGAGCTTCTCCGGCGCCAGATCCTCTTTTTCGACTCGGACATCGCAGACGCCAGTGACTGTGTTGGCCCAGAAACCGCCGCGTTGAATATAGTGGGTCTTCTCCGTGGAACACAGGCGCTTGCGGCGGAACTAGGCGGGGCCGAACAAACCGCATCCGAGCCACAGAACTCCCCACCCCAGCCGCTAGTAGTGCTGCTTGCCGGCGGCGCATTTGTGGTTTGTGAAATCGAGCCCGGATACTACTTGGCGTGTTTTGCAGCCATCCCCGAGACCCACTCCGCGCGCCATGAAGCAATGATGACACAAGTGCAGACTGCAGTTGCGGCGGCCCACGCAGCATTCACCGTGCTCCACCCACCCGTGACGCGGCTCGAGGCACTTCTCGGGCGCGCGGGCGTGAGCGCGTGTTTCGAGCGTCACTGGCTGCTGTGGCGCCGCGCATACAACAAGGCGGCACATTATGGGCCGAACGAGCTCGCGTGGCCCAATCGCCTCAACCCGCGGGGGTTCTTGGGCATGCTTCCAGACTTTCCGTTCCAGCGGCTGGCCGTGCGCGTGAGCGAGGCGTTGGAGGCTGCTGTGGGAGAAGTAGTGACAGAGGGAAAAGAAACAGCTCCGTTGGGCATGCTCGTGTTTCACACCGACGTCTCAGTTCCAAAGAGAGCCGGTCTCGTATACCTGGAAATGAAAGGGTTGCTGCTGGCAGCGTTGGGCGCCACATGCCATTTGGTGGAGTTGTTCTTGGCCCATGGCCTTGACCCAGAAATCCTTCGCCGACGCGAGCCATTGGTGGAGATTTACACTCGCATGGCCGAAGCCACTTCTTCTGAGAGAAGCATCACTTCGGACGAATCTGACGCACAGGATCGGACTCCAGAGCCAGAAATCCAAGCTCTGGCGGCATCTTTGGAGGCACTTCACGGAGCTCAAGGTGACTTACTCTCCCCATTGTCGTCTATGGCCCACTTTCTCCACCCTGCGACCATCACTGACGCACTCGTGGTGCTGCCGTTGAACTATTCCTTCTCTGGAATTAAGTCTCTAGGCCTGGCAGTGAACGAGCAAATTTCGGGAGTGCTGTGGTGGTCCAGTGCACCCACCCAAGCGGAGCCAGCAGAACAGGAAACAGAGGAGCCAAACCGCTGCGGGCGATTTCTCTCGGGGCTGGCAGATGGTCTGACCGGGCCTCTTCTCCTATACTTGTCTCACAGCCAACACTGCACCACCGAAGAGTACCTGCTTGTTCTCTACCAGGAAGCAGATACGCTTCTTGCATTCATCTACGATTCCGGACTTGAACAGTTGGGAAGAGCAGAATTTTATTCGCGCTTACACCACAACACCTGCGAACCTATAGTCGATATGACGCTGGAGTGTGTCAATGGAGGTACCACGCTAGGTGGAAGCATTGGCTCGCTACCAATAGCTGGCCCAGAAATAACGATTGCTCCAGATACAGACTTTTTCTATGTAGTGTATGACTGCAAAGAAAAAAGCTACCAGAGCTCACTTCCGCCGTTGATGCACAAACTGCCCCTGGAAGGACTCCAGAATGCACTTTTTCACCTCCATGACCAGCTTGTGGATCACTTCTTGGTGAAATCCACCGGAAGCATGTTCCACGATACCAGTGACGTGGAAGAACACCTACACAAATTTTGCAGTAATAAGAGCAATGACTGGTTGTTCTACTTGATTCACCATAAGCACAAACGCATTGTGGTGATACGCAACTACAACAAGAACAAAACGAAGGTCGAGCCCAAGATTGACGAAACATACTTGCGTGTGCTCGCGGATAGCGTGTACGACTACGCCCATCTTGGGTTTTTAGACAGTCTCGGGGATGACGTGAAGGTGTGGCTCGAGGGATTGACGCGTAGCGAGGGTTGACCAAAGTTTACAGATGTTTACCAATAATATGCCCTGGATTATTTTTTATCAACCCAGGTGAAGAAATGCTCCACGTCCTGGGCAACTACAGAGTTCATGGACAATTTCGCAAGCCACTGCGGCACGAGTCCCTTTGCATCGGAGCACGTGGCCATGGTCCACAGGAGCTTGTCGGCGTCCGGATCGTACTCCACATACTCCACTGCAGAGTACTGCGCCTCCACCGCGGACACGGGTTGTGCGCCGGCAACCGTGGGAGTAATTGCCACGGAGATGACGTAAGCAGAATGACCCAGCGTATGGCGAGCCACGAGAACCAAGTTGCAAAAGCGCCGGGGCGACAACGGCCACTGCAAATTATAGTGCAGCTGGGCAATGTAGCTGAAGCAGGAGTAGTCTGCAGGGGCGGCGTCGAGCGCGACCGGCGTGAGAATCGACAGCGCGAGATCATCAATGTAGTGGCGCTCGTACTCGGTGTGGCAATGGGCGATGTCGGAAACCGAGCCGATGCTGTATTGCATGAGATTTTCAAACGCAGCCCGACGGCCGGCGGCGTCCAACTCGAGAAAGTTGTTGACCCGTGCAACCCAGTAGTCGTCGCCCTCCACGCTGTTGCCGACATAGGTGGAGGTGGCCAATTTCTGGCGCGCTTGCGGCACGGCGTGGCGGAAAACACGACCTTTTTTCCACGACGGCACGGCGCGCGCGATGCGGCCGGCGGCGGCGATGAGAGAGGCGCACGTCACGCCCTCGAGCGACAGGCGCGGCGTGGAGTTCATAACACAAGTGGCGAGACGCCGGGGGAGAAGCGAGGAGGGCACACACTCGAGCACAAACCAAGTGCGATCGCAAATAAAGTGCAATCACAAACCGAGGGCAATCACAAACCTAGGGCAATCACAAACCTAGGGCAATCACAAACCAAGGGCAATCACAATCCTGGGGCAGCAAACACGTAAAACCACACCGCGTTCAATTACAAACCTTGTACAAAGAGCAGTAGTTTCAACGATAAAGCAACAACGGTGCGGATGGGTGGGGGACGTCCTTCACACAAGCCGGCGGAGAGGCAAACCCATTTGGATACCCGCACGTGATCCCACCGGCTGCCCTGGGCCCGAGCCACCGCCCGCCACCGTTGCCCCACCACCGACGATGTAGACCGCGTGTCGTGCCACGCCCGCTGCACATGCCGCGAGGGTAGAGCGCCCGCCATCCGTTCCCAAAACGTGACTCACCAAAACGGAGGCATGGCGCCGCCGCGCGCACGCCCCACCGCACGTGACGTGGCAAAAGGCTCTCCTCAAAATCTCTACCACGGAACCCAACCGTCTCCAGTAACGCCACCTCCACCAGCGCCACCGCCTCCGACATTCCCAGGCCCCGCCAACTGTCCCAATTTTCCCCGCTTGTATCTCGTTCGTCGTATCGACCCGCCCCTCCACCTATTCTTCTTTGCCCCCGGATTTGTCCTTGATGTTTTTGTGAGTTTTGTCACTTCCCTATCTCCTCCTGCTTGATATTGTCCCTGTGTCGTTGCTGCTCTTCTACAAGCAACGCCTCCTATCCATTATCTGTTTCTGAATCCCTTTGTCACTCTCCATCCCGGTATCCTCTCTGTATCCCGTCCAAGTTCCCGAATTTCCCATGAGAGACTCTGACTACCGGTCCATCACCAACAACCGTGCGGCCGTGACCATCACCACCAGCCTCTACGACCGGCGCGCGTTGGACGTGACGGCCGACAAGCCGCTCGTCAACTCGTTGAACCACTTGACCTACCTCGTGTCGTCGAGTGCCAAAGTGCGTGACACTTTGTCCAACGATGGCGGCATCGAGCGCTTGGTGGAGATTCTCCACGAGTGCCACAACACCACGTTCAACGTGGCCGACACCATCTTCAACAGCGAAACCAAGTTGTTGACCGCATGGAAGTGGACGTTAGCGTTCCAGTGTCTTGTGCTCGTAGGCACTCGCGGCACCGAGAAAATCCGCCAGAAGGTGGTGCGCGCCGGGATGCTCCCCATCATTGCGACGGTATTGGACAACTACATGACGCTCCACGAAGGCAGCTTTGTGGCACTTCTGTCTGCGGTGGTCCAGGACCCGCTGCTGTGCTTGCATCAACACCAGGCAAACTATATCAATGCCTTTGCCGACGACGCTCAGGGCGCCATGTTCATGAACATTCGCAACGATACCACGCCGGCGCCTACCGCACCTCCACAGGCGCCAGCGGCCACGCTTCCGGCGCCCACGATGGGTTTTGCTGCGCCGGTTTTTGGCCGGGTATCTGATAGCGACCGTTCTCCCGCGGCCCCGTTTCCATCGGGAACCGCCCGTGCGCCCCTGGATATACCGCAGGAGCAGTGCGAGCGCAGCTTCACTCCCCCCACAGGGGCGTACTTTAACAACAATCATATCAACAGCTTGAACAGCGAGGACTATGACAGCCTTACGGTGGACCAGCTCTTCAAGCTTATCCGTGGCAACGTGGGTGGCGCCAATACTGGAAAGCTTTACTCGCCGCGAAACTCCGTTAACAACGATATTCGCAGACGGTTCCTCATCATCACCATCATCAAGAAGTTGCGCGAGGAGAAGGAATGCGACTACCTCGACGTGCCCATCTTCAATACTCACGAGTACGACATGGACAACAACTTGCAGTTCTTGTCGGACCTCTACTTGCAAGACGAAAAGTCCACCCACATGGCCAACGCCAATCACGCCAAGATTGCGCCGCGTAACTTTACCGAAACCGGTGTAGTCATTCCAAGGGACGACGATGTGGTGTGGTGTTTGCAACTCCTCGCCTACATCTCCAAATACCCTTACCTCAAGGAAATGTTGCAAAACACCCACTTGGTTATTGACATGAGCATCAGAGATAAACAGCTACGTTTATTTGCTCAGCGCCAGATGAAGTCTAAGCTAAGACCTCAGATGGACATCGCTTCGAGACAGACGCTCACGCCAAGATCAAGAAAGGGCAGACTCTTTCCTCTGCGAATGACGCCGCACTCCTCCGCAGCCATGAGTGCGACTTCCGATACCTACATCGAGCGCTTCAATCCATCGCCGTCTAATTCACCACAAATGTCAACGGACTTGAACATCCGTAATGACAACTTCGACTTAGGCGGCGACCAGCTCGATTTGTACGATAGAACGGATGATAAGGGCCTAACTGAAGATGCCGAAGCAAATGACTTTGAAGATGATTTGGACGACTTTGACGAAGACAGTGACCACCGGAAAAAGGATTCCGATGACGAAGTAGACGAGTACTTGTCTAGCTTCAACGAAAATGTCACCATGTCAGCGCAGAACTCCACATATTTGAACAAGTTGTATGACTCGATCATCGACGCTGAATCCATCACTAATGACTTGGACAGAGAAATTGCATTGTTCTCCCTTAGCGACAAGGTCAACAAGTACATTGAAGCAGAGTGTAAATCTTTGAGTTACACTGTCACAAAAAAGCGCCAGGAGCAAAAAGAGTATCTTTCCAGGAAGTGGAACTACGATACTTATCAACACTTCGATATTGATGATGATGACTCGAAAGAAGATACCGACTACGACGAGTCGCTACTTGAATACAAGAAGGTGAACCTATTCCCCATGGTCGAGAAGTTCACTTTCTTGGCCGGTACAGACATGTACTATTGGTCAGGTGTCATAATGAGAAACTCTTGCCGCCGTAACGATTTCAAAGGTGGTGTAAGACAATGTGGCAATCTTGAGTGTGGCAAGTGGGAGAAGTATCCGAAGGAGTTCAGCAAGTGTAAGAAATGCAAAAGAACCAAATATTGCTCTCGTGAATGCCAGATGCGTGCCTGGCACTGTCATAGAAACTGGTGTGTCCCTAGCAATGCTTCATCTAATTCTACCACAACTGTCGCGTCAGGTAATACCAACTATGAAGTTGGCCACGAAGTCGCTACTGTCAATGCCGCTCCTTCTGATTCAGAGGGATTGAATTCAAATAGTGGAGACTTATCACAGTGATAACGCTATTTGCAAACACTCAAGCTGCGGCTTTGCTGCTTGCTTAATCTTATGATATGATGTCTAATCTGGGTTTTAGGATATTGTTATAGTTCCAGTTATTTGGAATCCTTACGCATGGGGGAACATAAAAGAAGAAGGTAGATTGTGCGCCATTTATTATATAGTCCTATAGCTTCTAATACCGGCCCATCAACTATAGTTGAAAGGTAAACCATAAACAATGGGAGCGGCTCCATTCAAGTATCTCAAGATACAGGTGTTTCTGCTGTTGGATATGGCATTGCAAATGTTTTCCGTTGGCCCTTCATGTCCGGCAAAAAGGCCCCACCGTCTGAGGACCGCCAAACTGAATTTGTCAATATCTTTATCTGTGATGTCCCACAAATTGGACACTACTAAAGGCGATCCGCAAGAGAGCCAATTGTATATGTTACTCGTAGGCTCTAATTGGCCATTCTGATGAAAAGTACCAGAAGAACAACCCATGAGAAGAGCAGGTGGTAGCCTTTTCAGTGGATCATCTGCATGGGTCTTCATCAATAACGAAGCACGCGCATATTGTTCACCACCACCATGACCCAAATACAAGAAGAGCTTACTGCTGTACAACAGGTCCACCATAAGGGTTTCTTCAGGTCTCCTGCCACATAAACCAAACGCATTATTCATGCCTTTTAGAATAGGTCCGAATTCCGCTTCTGTTTTTTTAAGATCTTTACCAGGATTCACCAAGTAAAAGATTTCATTAGTGAGAGACTGCGGGTAATTCAAATTTTGATGACACTCGAGTAAATGCATTAATTGTCTGTCACTTGGCATGCGACTGACAGATTTATACCGTAAACAATCCATCGACTCCCAGGGAAACGATGCACATGATTTACCCGGGATCAAAACAATATGCTCATCTTTCACATGTGGCTCCTTGGTGTAAAGACGGCGGATTTCATCTGTGAGCTTCTTTGTCTTCCCGAGGGACGTGGTTGAAAAATCTGGATTTCCTGTCAACTCGGTATATGTGTAGCGGATCAAATTATCAAAATGATGGTCTGCATTTTCATCGGAGAAACTAAAGCTGTAAAACAAGTCAACAAGACCTGTACTCAATTCAAAGTCCAGGCCATCAGGAATGCCAATATAAGAAGCCCAAAGACCTGACATGCTTCTCTTGAAGTCATCGTAGTATTGTGTCAGTGAATCGACAGAACTAAAAATGCCTCTGAAAGCTCCTATAAGTTCGTGCTCAACTGTATCTAATAATTCCTTCAAACGTTGATCCAATTCAAACCGTAATTTCCACCAATTTCTACGGTCTTCTTTCGTTTTGACTTGTTCCGTAACTGCTTTCTTCGTGGATAGGTTACTCTCCTCAATAATAATCTCAAGAGATGCAATAATATCATCAAAGGTTTGAAACCGGCTTGTTTCCTTGATGGGCAACTTATAATAAACGGGAAAATCGTTGCGGGAATCAAATTTTGAAAGAACAAAGTTACCAGTAAGTTCACAAATATCCAATGAAACCACAATCCATGACGACGGAAGCAACTGTTTTAAACGGGTATGCAACGCTTCGTTGAAGAAAGCACAGCTCAGATTTTCGGATTTAGCTGTGGGTAATAAATCAGAGACTGCTGACCTTTTAGAGAGCAAAGTCCTTTGGTTTTGGCCAGGCATATCCTTTGCTAAATCTTGAAGGCAGTGTAAGCTCTCGAGTAGAGTGGAAGCCATTTCTTCTTTCATCGTAGAAACAAAAGAAAGACTGAACACACAGCACATCAATAAATTCGAGACGTCGGATAGCTGACTCACGCTTAAAAATGCTATATTTTCCCTCTCAGTAAACTTTAGCAATATCTCTTTACACTCAGAGAGTTTCCGAGAGATATCTTTGCAAAACAAACTTGGGTGGGTTATTCCCGGTAATACCTTGGGTTTTGAGCGTAATTGCACGGTAGAATTATTTGATAATTCTTTTTCCAAAACATAAATCTTATGTTTGACTTCAAGAGCCGTTTTCAATAACATCTTGCGTCGGTCATTCTTGAAATTTATCAGGGGAATTCCCGAATGTTTCTTTAGAAAGAAATACTCAAGATCGAGAAATGATTCATTTAAGTATCTTGAAGAAAGGCACGAAATTTCAGAAGCGTTTGACTCAAGACTTTTCATGTCACGTTTCAACTGAGTGTTTTCTTTGTCGATTATTTCCTGGTCAATTTTCTCCCCCAAGACTCGGTATAATAATGCAGATATATTCATGCATAGCCTCAAAGTTTTAAAATGATTTGTCTCAGCGATCTTCGATCCGGCTAAAAATTCATCCACACTCTCCTGATACTTCCCCGTAAGACAAAAATAATTCGCAAGTTCAAAATGGTAGAATGCCCTCATTATAAGATATTGGTTGCATGAATTAAGGGTTTGTAGTTCATTAACATAGTGAATTGCATCTTTCGTTAATCCCAAGTGACGAGAGATCTGGAATGCCATACGATAAGACTGCAAGAGAAAATATTCCGTATCTTTTTTTGTTTCCTTTAATTCGCCTCGCCGGTCTAGTTTGCGCAAAATTGAATTCAAGAGCTTTATCGCAAGCTTAATGCTTTTTAAGCCAGCCATAAAGTCACCGGTAACCATATTTAGCTTTGAAGACAAAATCAGAAATCTTGCTAGCACCAAAAAGTTTTCAAGTTTTTGCTCAATGCTCAAGTTTAAATCTGTATCTAGATAATTGTATCCCGGCTTTGACTGGAGAAATCTGTTGACTTCATCGAACTTTTCACTCGATTTTGTGATATCTTGCATCGTGATAAAATATTCAAATTGTAACAACTTCCAACTCATTACTTGGTTATATTGAATTTCCTTGCCATTGGCATTTAATTCCTTCATTAATGAGCCTGAGCGTTTCAAAACCGTAGAAATACCGTCAATATTGAGATTCTCAATCCTGGAACGACATTGGAGAAGCTGAAGTCTTAATGCCACTTGTGTGGTTCTTTTTCCAGAGACCCTAGAATATTCCTCGATAATCTGATCCACCATTTGGTAATGTGAGCAGTAAAACAATTCATGAACAATATCACTGAATATTTGGTCTTCTTCAGCATTCGCACTATTGCCTCCATAGCCAATCCATTCCCTTATATACTTTTCAACAAGCCCTAAGTTCATTGTATATGAGTTACTAGTTTGACAAAGGTTGGAGGCGTGAATACCGGCCATGTATAGCAACTCAACTGATGTATGATCTTTAGATATAGAGATCTCTTCGGTTGGCTGAAAAGAGAAAAAAGATGCTCTGTATATCCGCCGAAGCCTTTCTTCGTTATTTTGCGGTTGATAAATTTTAACTAATGCTTGAATTAAGTGAGAGTTCAGTGATCCTCTAGCTGCTGCTTCGTTAAATATCTGATCATACAAAGAAAAATCAGCTTTAGATTTTATCTGTTCTTGTTCAAATATTCGCGCGATGCGTTCTGTCGAATCAGCTAAGCAATCAACTAAAGAGCTTATTGCCGGAATTCCCACTCTTAAGTTGGGACACACCTTTCTGTAGTCAATGAATACAGTGACAGATTCTTCGAAGGCCCCGCTGCTGGTTAGTTTGCAAATGACGAATTCTGTACGAGTTTTAAGCTTAGATAATTCCTGCTTGGACAGAGACTCCGATAAAGTTAAAATATCAAGCTTTGAGGCATGTCTGAGCGCGTCAGAAAGCAGCGGGAAAAAGAAACATGCTTTCGAAAACTGCCTTAATCTCGCAGTTTGTTTTCTTTCCAAATAAATGGCCGAAAGAGGTATCAAACATTCTTTTAAAAGAACAGAGAAAACGTCAGCATCAAAATTTTTAGCTTGGCTGACTATTTTGTCAAAGACCAGCATTATAGTTTGAATTTTTTTTTCAGATATGTTGTCCAATAGCCCGCGTAAAACCGACCCCAATACACGTGCCGCTAACTCAGGATTCGGCAGTACCGCCAAAAGCTGAGGGAATGCGGTCAATGAAGACAATAGTTCGTGCAGAGGAACACCTGCGAGCAACATGTTGGCCTTCCGAAGAATTATGCTATCCTTTGAGGTTTTAAGTTCTTCGATAACAGAGGCTATAGTGTCCGTGGAGGATATAGACACCGTTGAGTCTGGATGAGAGAGAAAAAATGCTTCAATTTTGGGAAGCGCAGAAAAATGAGGGGATGAAACAATCTTGAGGTCATTTAAGAATGGAGCAGTGAGCGGCGTATAAGTATAAGTTTCCAAAGACTTGTCCTGCAAGTCACGCAATTTCAAAGATAGTTCAAGAGCTTTGAGTTCAAGGAGAGAGAAGCCAAGGTTTAAAACATCATTTGAAGGGATTTTAGATTGAAGAAAGCTTGCGACTTTGAGAAAGCCTGCCAAAACCTTAGCACCATTTAGTTGATATTTGCGAATCGCGTCTTGGTCAGAGACAAACTTGCTTATCCATAGTTGGTAGTTTGACGTAGACAAGAATGTTTGCGCGACCTCTTGAAATATTAACAATGTTATGGAAGATGTTCCCTTCACCACCGACTGCAAATTGGCCGACAAAAACTGGAGGATCGTTTGGAGAACCAAAAAATGGTGTGAAACCACCGTCGATGGATTCACATCGCTAGAAGGAGAGATACCGGCCAATAGAAAAGATAAATGAGACATTGAAAATGGACTCAACTTACGGGAGCCTTGCAAAATCAGTGCCACCGTCCAAAGCTCTTGGAACGCGGCTCCGCAATTTTTGGAGCCAGACAATTGCACAATATAGCGCTGGTGAAGCAGAAGAAGCTTGTGGGTATTTGAGGTAGTTTGCAAATACAAGCATTTGTATGCCATCGACACCACTGCGGGGTCTGTTGGAGCGTCTATGATTTGGGTGCAGATCAGATCTATCGATTCTGCTTTTTTCAGCCGCATGGAGTTTGAGTTTGTGGCTAGCAGCAGCAATGGGTTAAGGTGGCGTTCCACATGTGCCGTAAGCGTTGCTAGCAAATCCAGACTGGACAGAGATGCCTGAGCGGGCATAGAGAAAGAAGGTGGTATTCGCAAAAGCACTAAAAGACAAGAATGTGTGGATACATAAACAAAAACTGCACACATAAACGTGCATTTGGTGCGATTGCAGAGCCAGTGAGAAGTCGCACCAATATGGTAACATCCCCCGGAGAGAATATTGCTTGATATTAATACCGTCGCATCCGTGTAGTAGTCTAGAGCTTTTGAAAATTTTCTTGCTACTCATTCAACTTTTTTATCGTTCGTTGGGACTGTTTCTGGCTCGTAAACAGACGAAGATCGCCTCCGCATTCCATCCAAAAACCACTGTGCAAGACCTCGAAAAAGACGTACACCGCTACCAAGAGACTACCACTGTTTCACAACCGCCGCGACTTTTACAATAACGGGAACTTCAGGCAAATCCAATGTTTCCCTCTCGCTTGTGTATGCTGGCCAGTCCGCACCTTCAACTGCTCTTCCGCACGGCAATGAGCCGAATAGCGTCTCAAGCCATGATTCTCACGGCCGGATGCAAGAACAGCGGAGAAATCGCTCACGGCATGACGCTTTCCTCCGTCAGTTCTCTCTCAGTGTTTCCTAGACCACTCTTACAATTCAACTTGCATCTTCCTAGCTACACATCGTCGTCTTTGCACCAGAACGAAGGCTATCTCTGTCTCCATTTGATGCCTCCATCGGAGAAGGCGGTATTTTTGAGTCGGATCTTTGCCAGCGGCGTGAAGACTGATCCAGAACACTTTGAGTCGAAAAACGACGATGGCGAGGTGTTTCACGAAATGACTACGCCCTTCACTCATCTTCTGCTCGGTGATTACTACCATCACACGGTGACACCTCACTCCATAGTGCAGGTGCCGGTGCTCAAGGAACTGGAAGTGGCACTCGTATGCAAAAAAGAAAAGGTTGTTGAAATTGATAACCACGAGGTGTGGATCGTCAGCGTGCTCGACATTCTATCGCCAAATGCCGCGTTTGCTAACAAGAAGTCCGGTGGCCTACTATATTTTGACCGAGCCTTCCACCAGATTGGGCCCTCTCTACGTGAAAATTAAATGTCATGCATCGTATCATTATGTAAGAAATCTGCTCTTGCTCTCAGTCATGGACCGATACCAGGTGTGGGCCGAGCGTTGCTTCGGGGTCGATGCTGTCGAATTCTTCCTTCATTTCTTCAATGGCATCTGCTATTTTAGGTAAAATGGTGTCAAACCTCTCTTTAGCCCGGCGCTGGCGCCGTTGGAGCTTGCTGAGCATAGCCTTTTTCATCGACTTCAATTCCAAGTTGAGTTGATTGAGCTCATCTTCCCATCCGTCAAGCTTTGCGGCAATCTTCTTCTTCTTCGTCTCTATCAAATTTTTCTCGTTTTGCACCAATTTGACTTCACTTTTGATTCTTGCACCTTCACGCTCGTTTTCGCGAATCGCGGCATCTAACTCGGCAATCTGCTTGTTGTAGCTCTCCTCTTCTTTCTTGTAATTGTTTTGAACCACGTCATTCGTCAGGTCCAACTCTTTCACCTGCTGTTGCATTTCATCAATTTCATTTTCCAATTGAGTAACCGAATACTGCAACCCTTTCAATTTTCCACTAACGCGACCCTCTTTCGCCTCACGGTTACCATACTTGTCGATCTTTGCTTTCAAACTCTCGATCTGCTTTTTCAAATCCGTCACTCTTTTATGCTCATCTTTTTTTATCTTCTTGAAAGTGGTTTTGAGGGAATTCAAGCTTTCAATAGTGTGTTTTAAACTGGATTGGAGTGTTTGAAGTGGTGAAGCTTCCAATGAGCAGCTGATTTGTGATGGCTTTCCTGTTGAGGTAGTATTGACGAGATGGTTACTCACGATATATCCTTGTGAGCTCAATTCAATTTCATACTGGTAAAGTGGCGTTAAGCCATAGATGCAGAGATAGACTTTTCGAGAGGTTTCATCAACAAGTAGCTTCACATGTGGCCAATACACGGTATTGACGCTCACGCTGAAACCGTCCAGTAAAACTTTTTCAAATTGGTCTTGGTCAAGCACCTCAAACACCACTCTCGACTCTTCTATTGAAGCAATCGCGAAAGGAAGGCTGTTTCGACACGATTTATTTGTGAATTTTTGCCCATTACTTTTGTGCGTTGTGGGATGGCCTGAAAAGAGCTTGGGTGAGAGCAAGAGAACTTTTATAGCTGCCAACCAAGACCAAATCGGCTGGATCGAAATAGTAAAATATTTGTCCATTATGGTAGTCGAAGGAGTGACACTGCTGTTTGATCTCTTACGGTCAATGATTGTTCTGTTGTGGTTGGTTTTGTTTCCTGAAAAGGTTGACTTGTTAGTGGAAGGAACCATGCAAAAGATTTTGAAGTTATTGGCCGAGACGGAGTGGGAGGCAAACAGAAAACTGAAGTCGCTGTTGGCAATTGCGGGATCAATCTTGAACTCGAGCGGTTCAGGGTGGCCCTTGAGTGCCATCTGATGCTGGAGTTGAGCTTGTTCCAAATTGATAACCACGGCGGAGTCTGTGGTGGTCGATTCGCGCGATACGTTGGGGACTATGCCATGCTTTTTAAAGGGGCTGTAGGGAACGTCGGGTGTCAATGCCGACAAATGGTCCAACGTCTTGGAGTAGTCCTTGAGGATAAAAATGCGCAGTAAGAAAGGGGAGATGGTCAAACTGATGACATGGATGCAAAGGACCAAATAGGCGTAGTTGATGACGACGTTAGTTTCGCGCAAGAGCACAGATATGGTCTTGATGGAGGTTTCGCCCAAGTTGAGGTAGTTCATGCAGATGTGGATGACCAAGTCGGAGACGATGGTGTTCCTTCCGAGGAACACGTGCTCGTCGAGCATAAAACGGCCACTTTTTCCGCTGGCAGAAGAACGCGGCGATAAGAAATACAGTGACTGGGCAAACATGGACAGCACGATGCTGGAGTAGCTGAACGGGTGGCCATTCTGATCACCAGTGGTATTGGCCAACTTGCGGTTGAACTTGGAAAAATCGTTGAGCACAAGCGGGAGGTTGAGCACCAACAGCCAATGTCTCATTATATAGTTGATGGCAAGCACACACGCAAAGCCAAGCAACGAGTTGAGCATGCTGGAGGCGTAGTAGCGCGCATCAGTGCGCAGCGCCAAAATCCCGCCCTGAACGAGGTTCAGTGCACCCGGATATGTGGTGGTCGTGGTGGTAGAGCTTGCGCCCGACGCAGAAACTACCGACACGTACGTGGTGGAGCCTGTGGTGTAGGAGCCAACCAAGTGGCTGGCGATGATGGACTTGGCCAACACGATCAGGCATTGAATCCAGGAGGAAGGTAAGGTGTAGTGGCACACCAACAAGATGAAAGAGTTGATGGAAAAAAGCTGTAGCACGTCGCCCATCAACTCGGAGCGGTAGTAGTTGTAGCGCACCGTGGGTTTCGCCTCGAGCTCGTACTCCACGCTCGCGTCGGAGTCGCCCAAGTACTTGGAGATGGTAGAGCCGGCAAAGGCGCGGAACGAGCCCAGAACAATGTATCCCATGAGCACAAGACACGATACGCTCTGTGGGAGCGCCAAAAGCACGAGCAACCACGCCAACACATCGCGGTTGGTTTTCGGCGTCAAGATCGAGCTCTGAGCAATAGCAGGAAACGGCGATTGCAGAACCGGCGCAGGTTGCGCTGCGGCGGCCAGAGACACCGCACTCGGGCCAAAAGGAGGCGGCGGGATGCCGTGGGTGAGTTCGGCGGGTTTTGGCATTTCACCTAGAAGCAGGCGGCCGGATCGGTAGCCACTGGAGTAATTGGAGAATGGGCAGAAAGATCGGGGCAGCGGAAACGGCGGAACGGTTGAACGACACAGGAAAGGGGGAAAATGGCAGTTAGAAGAGAGGGCGCCAGTTTCCGGACAAAGTGGGCCAGGGTGATTGCTGAAGAGCTGAAGAGGTGGTGCACTGATTCGATGCGAAGGTGTTCTATGGGGCGCGCACGCCTGTTGGGTTTATTTTCGGCACGGTGTTTGCGCGCATGCGAAGAGAGCTTGCAAGCGGAAGTGGAGGCGGGGGAATAGGAGCCGGGAATAGTGAAGGTAAGTGGAGGGGGCTGGTTGGGCATTTTTGGATACGACGCGACAGTCTGGGTAATCTTTTCTCGGTGAATAATGGGGGGTAGGGAGCCGGTGGAGCTGGAGCAATGGCTACGATACAGGAGTGGAAAGACCGGATGCAAATACGACACAGCGAACAATGTGCACCGTCAGGGTCCAGTGGGAGAGTGCAGTAAGTGAGGAGAATTGGAAAAATACATAGGACCGCACAATGTCGATATGAGATCGTAGAGGGAATATGGTTCTAGTAGGACGGACCTGAGGATGTGCCCTAAGGGTGCTCCGACAAGACTGCGTACCAGAGAGCTATGTCTGTGCGAAGAAGCGTGGATTATCCAGATGTGCCAAGTCGCATCAGGAACAACCTATGCAGATCTGAAAAATGATGAGCGAGCTAACATTCGAGGTCGGTGTGCGAAAACGGTGTGGGTGGTATTGCGTGTTGCCACATAGTGTGATGAAATGGTGGCAATTCGACCTTCTGCTTTTGTTGTTCTGCTTTTATCGCTCTGATTTTATTGTTCGGGCACATGGTTTTAATTTGATGTAAATTGGAGGTGGATGGCCATCACGGCCCCGGGCAATGCGAAATTGCACCACACCAGACACAGGACAACAACCAACACACTCACCACCTCTACGACCCACACCAATAATTTTCTTGGGGAAAAACGTCCCGCAATTATTCTCCTAAACAACATGTATCTCCTATATCGCTGGTTCACAGCCCCGGTCACAGCCGCCTGACTAGACTCTCCGTAGACTCAGCCTCGCGCGCCCCTCTATATAGCCTACTTCGCCCCTCCGCTACTCTTCCATCTCGACTAGTGTACATTCGTTCAACTACCACGCCACTCGCTTCCGTTCGCCATGAAGCTCACCTCGCAACTCGCCCTGCTCTTGGCTGTTCCCGTGGCCCTCGCTGCGTCGTCTACCGCGGCCGATTCCGCTGCCTCCGGTTCTGCCGTCGACAAGATTGTGTTTGAAAATGTCGGCTTCACCGGCTACTACTTTGACGTGGAGTCGTATTCCGATATCACCTCCGATAACTGTGAGTGTAGTCTCAGCAGCAGCAAAACTGTGTTTGAAGGATCCAACGCCCCGCTCAACGAGGAGCTCTCGGTCCACTTGCGTGGCCCTATTTCATTGAAAACGTTTGGCTACTACGTCACCGATGATCTGTCCTCCGGCACGTGGGAGAGATTGTCGTACTATGACGCCGAGTCGCAGAATGCCACCAACGTGACGTTCATGAAGAACGGCGGAGATTACTCTCCCTGTGCCGGTTACGCGTTGTCGTATCTTTCCTCCAACGGTACCGGCACTGCGTCCGAGTCCACCGTGTTGGAGAATGACAACTTGATTCAGTCGAATGAGGAGTACGCCATCTTCTCTTCTTCCAAGTGCGGAGACTCCAGCGCGCTGGGCGACTGTGGGTTCTATCGTTCCGGAATCCCTGCGTACCACGGTTTCTATGGCACTACCAAGATGTTCTTGTTTGAGTTTGAAATGCCCGAGGCCACCGACGATAAGGACACCACCTATCACAACATGCCTGCCATCTGGTTCTTGAACGCCAAGATTCCTCGTACCTCGCAGTACAATGCCAACACCTCGTGCTCGTGCTGGACGTCTGGCTGCGGTGAGCTCGATATCTTTGAGGTTCTCAACAGCACTAAGCCACTTCAACTTGATACCACCATCCATGACTACCAGGGCACCGACGATATCCAAACCGGTTTGGAGGCCAGCAGTTATTTCACCAGAGACACCGAAAGCACCATGAAGGGCGGTGTGGTGTTTACTAGCGACGGCACCATCACCGTTTTCATGGATAGCAAATTGTCCATCGATGATTCTGTGTCTGCGTCCGACGTTTCCAGCTGGCTCTCCTCTGCCACCTCTGAAGACACAAAGTCCTTGTCTAGTGTCTCCGCGAACACCTCCTCTTCCTCTTCGTCGTCGAAGAAGTCGGATGCAGCGGCGGTTGGGGGCTCGGGCCTTGTTTTCACCGTCATGACATTTGCGTTGCTGATGTTCTTGTACTTGTAACGGTTTTAAACCGCACATATTTAGTTAATGTATCACACAATTGTTTGTGATCAACGTAGGAAACGTAGGAGTTCGTAGTGAAAAACGGGCCACTGATGTTGTACGTGCCATCTTCCCACCACCCACTTATTGTAGGGGAGGGTGAGACCATGATTCCCGATCGATCGCTCCGACCAGGCTGAGAGTGACCAGGCTGTCTGTGCTGGTCCTCCAAGAGGTTCTGGATCCGCTCTAAGAGCATCGAATCCACTCTCTGCACGAAATTCTCTGCCACTTTGATCGAGTTGGCTATCGCCGGACTCCGATGCCGATACTTGAGCGGAATAGGCTTGAAGTGTCTTTGTGAGACAAATTCAAGGTATGCCTGGTTCGTAACCACATAGCTCGCAGGGTTCTGGCCCTTGGTTGGTTTTTCAAGCACGGGAACAAGGATGTAATCCAGATCGCCCTCCTTCTGTACCACCACCTGAGTCATGTTCCCAAGGGGAAATCGAGTACCACTCACATCTTTGCGGGTAGACACAAGAGCACGAGCGAATGGATTCGCGGCTAGCAATTGGGGATCATAGAACGTTTCCTGGTACAATGAGGAGGAGTGCCCCTTTTCAACTCCGCGAAGCCATTTTGCGGGATTTCGTAGAAGTGGGTGCTTCATGGTCTGTAGCTGGCACTATAGCTCATCAACTTATTTAGTGCGACATGCAAGACTATGGACTATTCTCGATTTCATGAATAGTGTCAGAACAGGTATTATTGCTCTACTCTAGTTTGACTCTTGGGATGTATTATTTACTGGCAATGGCATACAGCCCATAGTCACTTATAGAAACTCTAAGTTAATCTCACCCCAAATTACACCCTAATTACACCGCAAATTTCTGTAGTTAAGGTTACATTAATCAGAACATGAGAGTTTGCATTACGTCTACAATGTTTTCGGGCACAGTTATTATAAGACATGTCATGCATTATTCCCCTATTAATGCCGCCCCCGCAGTCTATAATTTGTCACTAAAGACGATCTATTTGCTGACATCGAAAACTTCTTCCACAGAAATCACGTCGCTCTTCTTCTTGATCCCCACAAAATACATCTCCCGCAGCTCTGCCCGGCACGCTGCTGGCTTTGTGATGAAAACTTTGTGAAACACCTTCTCGAGCTTCTTCTGGAGTAATTTCTCCTCCTTCCCCGTGTAGAACTTCATCACCAAGCTGCCGTTTTTCTTCAAAAGACGACACGCCAAGATGAGGACACCATCGCACAAATCCATGCTTGCAAAATGGTCGTTGTCTTTGATGCCGCTGGTATTCACCATCATGTCACTCAAGACGAGATCCAAGGGCTGGGAATCCCCAATGCCATCGAAAAACTCCACAATCTGCTCGTGTGTCTTCTTCGAGAATATATCTCCCTGAAGGAACAGAGCTCCCGCCGGAGGCGAGCAATTGATTAGATCCACTCCAAGAATTTTGGGGCTGATGCCTTTGCTCTTGCACAGTGCTAAAGCCACCTGAGTCCACGCACCAGGAGCAAACCCCAAATCCACCACATTGCGAGTATTTTTCCCAAAGATCCGGAATTTGGCGTCGATTTCAGCAAGCTTGTATGCTGCTCGCGACCTGTATCCCTCTGCTTTGGACTGTTTTGTGTGATGGTCATCTACTTGTCTCGCGACCCACCTCTTGGAGGAAGTTCCGGACTTCCATCGTAAAAAAGAAGTCGAGCTCACAGAAGTGAGCGGCAGCCGTCCCCATGTGTTTGCTTTTACTATATTTGCTAGTAGCATGCCGATAACTGTGTATTATTTAGTGATGGAGTGGTGAAGATGGTGGTGGAGATGGTAATATCCTGCACTCGCACTAACGCTCGATGCTCATCTAGAGGGTACGAGTTTTTTTCTTTTTTTCAATCCAAAGTCGAAATAGCTTCACCGTGGGGACCCCCAATTTGACAGAAAGAAATCAAACTCGGCTTCCATCATGGAATTTCTAAAAGTGTTGGCCGAAAACCCGGCCGATATTTTCAAGCTAGCCAAGCAGGAAGACACTGTGGATAGGCTTAATGCCATCACCAAGTCTCTATTAGATCCTATTGCCCAGGAACACTCAGTGTTGGATGAGATCTATGTGGATGGCCTAGATGCCACCCAAGTTTTTGGACAGGCACAAATGATTCTTCTGGGCGTCGGTGAATCTCTCTTGTTTGACAAGATCCCCGAATTGAAGAAGAAATACGGCGCAGGCGATGACGAAGAAGGCAGTGAGAAACAAGACGATGATTCCGATAATATCAGTGATGAGGAGTTCTTCCTGACCGAAGAGCCTGAAGATTTCCCTGAAGAATCGCTAGACAAGGAGGGCAATGAAGCCGAAGAGGAGGAAGCCGAAGAAGAAGCCGAAGAAGAAGCCGAAGAAGAAGCCGAAGACGACCTTCTGGATGCTGAATCTGAACGTACTAAGGTTCCATCTGATGATGAAGCATTCGAACCAAAGAAGGATGCTTTCGGTTTGAACGATGAGTTTTTCGATATTGATGACTTCAACAAGCAAATCATTGCACTTGAAGATGAGGATGATGACAATGATGAAGAAATCGATATGTTCGCCGATTTGAGTGATGGCGAACAGAGTGAGGAACAAGAGATGGACTACTACAATGAATTTTTCAACAAGCCGGGTCAAAAAGCTGAAAAGCCGGCCAGAAAAGAAAGAAACAACAGCGACGATGAGGATGAGGAAGGAGATCGCGAGCTTGAGGACAAAGACTACGACCAAGCTGTCGATTCTGCCATGTATGACCTTTTTGCTGATGAGGATGAAGAAGTGGAAACTCAGAAAGATGCAAAGCCAATGTCGTCGTTTGAAAAGCAACAACAGCTGCTCCAGGCCGAGATTGCCAAACTTGAAGCTGAACTTGTAGCAGAAAAGAAATGGACCATGAAGGGTGAAGTCAGATCCAAGGATCGTCCGACGGACTCGCTTTTGGACGATGAAGAAGCTCCATTGTTGGAGTTTGACCGCACGGCTAAGCCCGTCCCGGCCATCACCGAAGAGGTGACAGAAAGCATTGAGGATTTGATCAAGAGAAGAATCCGCAGCGATGAGTTTGATGACTTGCCTAAGAGACTCTTGACCGACGTCTCGAGATTTGTGCAAAAGAAGAAAGCTGAGGTGTCAGACCAAAAGAGCTCCAAGTCTTTGGCTGAAATATACGAAGACGAGTTCCACGGAGTTGACCCCGAGGAAAAAATCACAGAAGAGCTCCAGGCAGCCCACGACGAAATCAGTGACCTCGTGACCAGCCTAAATTACAAGCTCGATTCGTTGTGCCTGGCGCATTTCATTCCTAAGCCACACCAGTTCAAATCTCTTGAGATCAAGGTCACCGATGCCGCTGCGTCGATTTCCTTAGAAGATGTGCAGCCGGCACACGTGTCTGATGAAACAAAGCTTGCTCCACAGGAAGTGTACAAGATTGGTGACGATAAGGTTAAGGCTGATGGTGCCAAGGGTGTTTCGCAAGTGCAGTTGAAGTCTGGTTTGGCATATTCCAAAGATGAGTTGAGCCGAGACGACAAGCAAAGATTGAGAAGAGCCAAGAAGAGAGCCAAGTCCAAGCACTTCAACGAATTGAAAGAAACGAGAGAAGCCAGAGAGAAGCAACAACCCCAAGGCGGAGATCGCAAACGTCAAAAGGTGGGCGAAGTCATCGACACCTTGTCTCGTGCGAAGAACGTTACTGTCATTGACAAAAAGGGCCAACTTACAGACGCCAAGGGTAATGTCAAGAAGGCGCAAGGTCCTCAGACTGGAAGTGGCTTTCTCTTGTAGGTTATTTTGGAAATACATGCATTCGATGCACCTCCCGGTAGTACTGCGAAAGCCACACAATAATACAACGAGCATTGAACAAGTGACCAAATACAGTGAATACTAGACAAAACGCGATATACCATATTTTACACGGACCGTGAAGACTCCAATGTAATCTAAGAAGTGGTTGTGTATTCCCGAAAGACTAATCGCAACAGATTGACACGGTTGGCGATTAGCTATTTGGACTTCTGTCCCCTCGGGCGCCGACTGTATAGATGCATGGCGGGTCTAGCATGGACACGTACAGGAATGTCTCAAAGGCAGAGGAATATCGCTAACTCGGGAGCAGCCCCTGTTGGAAGTGTTGATCCTTATCAAATAGTATAAGAGCCAGGGATAAGAAAAAAGAAAACAGCTTTCTAAAGTGTGAGTGAGAAGTGGGTAGAGGTGAGAAGTGGGCAGAGGTGATGAAGTTTGAAGATTAAACTCATCCTGTGATTAAACTAATAGTGACACCTCTTTGGCATTTATAAACTCTCGATTGGGCAATCAAGTCTACACGTTTACCATTATTAAACTTGAAAGCTACCGAAGCCAACTAAGACTACATACTGGCCAATAGAAACACGCTTATATACACGGGATTTTGAGAGGTGATGGGCGACTTCGTGATTTTCGCAAAGGTCAGGATGCAAGGGAATCTGCACGGAGTGGTAAACCGAAACGCTTTAAATCGCGCTGGAACGCGAACATAAGCAAGAAACCGAGAAATGAGAATCGAAAGCGTGGCGTTGAGAAGGAAAACACGTACACAATGCTCCACGCTCTGTGGCTCGAAAGTGGTATACGGGCTTTGCCGAACGAAAGCATTCCCTCGACGTCCAATTTACGAGCTGTCTGTATTGCATATAGTACGGTACCACAACTCGGCATAATTGTGGAAAACATATCGCAACCTGGCTTATTGGTTGTTTTGCCTGTCGTTCTTCCCAATGATTTCCCTTCGGTTTTTGAAGCAGGTCTTGACTTTACCGGTGGCCATCGTAACTGCCTTGGTCAAGTACTACACTATTGGCACGGTTTACCTGAAAACAAACAGGGAGTTTTCCAATTCTCTCTACAAAAATGTCCACATGTCGGTGATGTCACATTTGGCGAACAATTACACCCGGAATGATGTGGCGAATTTCGTTTACCGTCCTTCTTCAATTTACTTCGAAAAGTACAAGAGCCATCCAATGGCAGTGGGCTTGTCTGGTTTTGGTGAAGTGGTGGACAAGTGGACACGGTGGATTGTCAAGAACGACAGCGACGCTCAAGAAAAATCTGCTGTTCTTTTCCTTCACGGCGGAGGTTACTGTTTGAACATATTCCCTACCCAATTTTTTGGTATCTTGGCTCTCTACTATGCTGTTCCCGAATCGAAGAGAGACCGGTTGTCCATCGCGATGGTGGATTACTCGCTCACCTGCCACGGAAAAAAGTTCCCAACTCAAATTTACGAAACACTTCATTCCTATCGTGAGTTGGTGAAACAAGGGTTCACTAAAATTACCCTTGTGGGCGATTCTGCGGGGACAAACTTGGCCGCTGCGGTTTCTCGCTTCATTGCCTACCCCGAGGAGGCAAAAGCGACGTTCTCTCCATTTTCCGAATTTGACTGGGACTTCTCGCCATTGCCACAGCCTGCTAATTTGGTTTTTGTTTCGCCATGGCTTGAGCCTTGTACTTTACCCACTCCTATGCCTGGTGTGGACACTACTGGTGATTTAGGTGCAATCGACACGGAGTTTGGCGATTGGTACACTGAAGGTATCAACAAGGATGAGGTGTTGCCGTTTATAGAATTTACCAACACTTCGTACCAGAAGCACTGGGCCAACGTGGAAGCATTGAACGGAACCGGAAGATGTTTGTATCTCTACGGAGAGCGGGAAATCTTGAGACATGGTGTGGAGAAATTTATCGATGTGATTACTAAAAATGGAGAGGGCAAGTTGGAAGTTCACATGGAGAAAGGTGGCATCCACGATGGACTCTTTTACATCGAGAGCCTTGACTACTTTGGAAAGGCCGGAGCCGAAAGGGCATTGGCTGGTGATTTCGAAGAAAAGTATGGTTACAATGTTATTGGCGAATTCTTAGGAAGTGTACTCTAGACTATACAATATAAAGTGTCTTCACTGAATTTTTTTTTTCTTTTTTTTTTTTATTTTGTTTTGATTTATTACTTTTGAGTTCTCCTATTCATGCACAAGCAGTATAAAAAATGAGAAAAAAATAAGCTTCCCCACCAGGAGTCGAACCTGGAATCTTCTGGTTCCAGAAGTGGTTACAAATCGTAGCCAGACGCCTTGACCATTGGGCCATGAGGAACGAAGCTTGTGATTGACTACAAAGTTTTCTCACCATATCAAAGCAACTTATGCTAGTGAAAATATTACAAATATCAGGTCGGGTTTTCAACTTTGCTGGATTAAGAAAGTCAGCATTCAAGAACTTTTTTACCTCCAGACAACATGACCAGTCGTACAGAGTACCCTTGGTTTGTTTTTGCTAGGGATGTTGAACAATAGGTTCATGTCCTCCCACGTCCACAGGGTTACGTGAGCAGGGTTCGTAATTTGGCCGGTTTATTTTTGGAGCCAACAAAGACAAGGATGTGATTTTCAATTTTTTACAGCATAGCCGTCTTCGGTTTTAGTGACCGCTTGAACCCCCTTTTCTCGGTGGAAGATGTGTGATTGCGTGATAATTTCGTTCATGCAAAGTTAGCAGGTGAGGGCCGCAACTCGGCGCGTCCTCCACTTTGGTTATGATGCAGTAGCAACTGGAAGACAAATTCAAGAACAATGGCAAAGCAGATAGTGAAGTGGAGTCGTTCCGACGATAGATCTTTTATTAATTACGTTCATTATGTTGTTTGGGTTAGCATTTTTCCTGGAAACCAAAAATAGGATGACCTTGTTGTTCAGAAACCTTTATGTATGTACGTGTGTATGGGTACATCCGCGGAATTCCGGGAAGGTGGTCGATCGATATATCCATTGCAAGCTTTGAATATATCGACCCTTCAGAGCTTACATAGAAAACAAATTGTTGTTAATAAATTTCTTTATTATTATTATTATGATAAGGCTGGTGTTTACCTGGCTGGTCGTTCAACATAGCCTCACTGAGGTGAAATACAGTCTTCACCTACAAAACAATGCACAGGTGGAATGCGACACACATCATGCGAAAGATGCTATACAAGAAATTCCAATAGGATTTCAGCCTCCGGGCGGACAGAACAAAATAGTAAAGATTGAAGTAAATTAAGCAGAGGATTTTTCGACAACGCTCTAAAATTTTTTTAATATCTCTTCATTTGTTGTTTAATCTGTTCGGCGGGAGTGGTTTTCATTATGTTCAGTAAGCAGGCGAAGTCAATGTCGCACCTTCTCTCCTTTTCTCTATGCAGGCATGTGACGGCCCCTGCGAGATGTCGCTGCCAATTACATTTCCGCAAACGATAAATTACATGCGCCATGGTGATCGGCTTTGAGATCGGAACCGGTGCCCGGCGCATAAAGTTGGAATAAATGAAAAGCTTTTCAGAGCCTTCATATCTCGGCACTAGTTACTTAATTGGATTAATTTGTAGAGGCAACTGTAGCAGGTTGTCCAGTGGAACATGTGTGGTGATTTTTCTTGCTTGTAACTGTTAACTGTGGCCCTGATACCCCAGATCAATGACATAACGTTGCTGAGTGTATGCAGTACCGAAATGTCGTAGGCACTGTGGGTTGAGAATTAAAAATAGAAATGCTCATTCATCAGCCCGCAATGATGGCAATCCACACTTCGCCCCTGGGCAATATAAATACCATCGGTCCTCCCATCCAAAAGTAATTTTTCTACAACTTTCAGAACAAATCATCATGAAGTTCCAAACTCTTGCTCTCGCCTCCATTTTGGCTTCTCTCGCTCAGTGTGCTCCAGTGTCTGTGACTCTGTCTGACACTGCGTCTCTGTCTACCACTCTGTCTGTGTCTGACACCTGGTACACCTTGACTCCTACTGCCACATTGCCAAAGTCTGCCAGTGCGATTACTTCCACCTCTGGCTCATATGCATTGTCGATCAGAACTGTCTCTGCCTCTGTGAGCAGCGGTATTTCTATTAACAAGAGAGACTTGGTCTCTCAAATTAGCGATGGTCAGATTCAAGCCAATTCTGCCACCGCCACTGCATCTGTTATCAATCAAATTGGTGACGGCCAAATCCAAGCCCAAACCACCACTACAGCTGCAAAGACCACTGCCTCTGTCGTTAACCAAATTGGTGATGGTCAAATCCAAGCGCAGACCACCACTACTTCTTCCAAGACCACTGCTTCTGTGGTGAACCAAATTGGTGACGGCCAGATCCAACAGCAAACCAAGACCACCACTGCTTCCGCTATTGCTCAAATCAGTGACGGTCAAATTCAGCAACAAACCACAAAGACTGCTACTGCTTCTGCAGTTGCTCAAATCAGTGATGGCCAACTCCAAGAACAAACCACTTCCAAGAAAACATCCACTAAGACTGCTACTGCTTCTGCTGTTGCCCAAATCAGTGACGGTCAAGCCCAAGACCAAACCCTGGCTACTGTTGCCAGCCAAGTTTCTGACGGTCAGGTTCAGGCTACGGACTCTGCCTCTGCGGACGACACTGTTGTTGAGACTTGTGTTACCTCTGACTCTTTGACTATCGAACTTGAGGACGGTCAATTGAGAGACAAGGCTGGTAGAGTTGGTGCTATTGTTGCCAACCGTCAATTCCAATTTGATGGCCCACCACCACAGGCTGGTACCATTTACGCTGCTGGTTGGTCTTTCGTCCCTGCTAGCTACGCCGGTGCCGGTGAGAAGGAGTCTGACACTATTGATTCCGGTTACAAGTTGGCCTTGGGTAACCAGACTGTTTTCTACAGATGTTTGTCTGGTGACTTCTACAATTTGTACGACGAGTCTATTGGAGGTCAATGTTCTGAAGTCGAGCTCTTCGTTTTGGAAGCTGTTGAGTGTTAAGCACTTAGCAACTTAGCACTGTGTGCATATTTCTTGTCTGCGTATTCTTTTATAATTCGATCCCCTATTGCATTGTCATTTGACATTTGATGAATATACATCATAAGTTAGAAAACATTTAATGTATTGAATTTTTCCTTTCCCTATGTTTGTAATTAGCTTTCCGCGCAACATAAAAAGTGCAAAATTATATTTTTTTAGTGAGCGCCTCATACAATACAGAACAACGCGAAATTGCAAATATAACGGTGATGGGTACACCACTACATGTTGTTCAATCAAAAAACAAAAATTCGAAGGAACTAGAATAGAGCACAAAAAGTTCTGAGGAACTAGAATAAAGAAAAAGAAAAAAAAAAAAGACTGACATCGTAAAGTGAAGCAAAAAAGAGATGCTCCGCGGCAGGTTCGAACTGTCGACCTTCAGATTTCACAACAAGTTGTTATGAGACTGACGCTCTGCCAACTGAGCTAGCGAAGCTTCTCGTGAAAGAAACATTTCTCAATTAACTTATAATAACAAAAATGTTGTTTTTTACGGGACAACTTCGAAAGTAAAGCCTATGATCTTTTTAACGGATGGTACAGTCTCATATCTCAGCATCTACATCAGTAAGCGCCTATACCTTGGCCCATTGTTTCAAAGCATTGACTAGTAAATAAGAAAACATCTCTTTTCCTCATATGCCAGGGGCAAAATCAATTACATTGACAGCTACTTAAGTTCGAGTCTTCTCTTAATTTCTCTCAAAACCTTGAGTGCAAACATGTGGTCTTCTTCTTGGGCCAATCCACTGATTGTTAAAGCCCCGTAGATCCCGTCATAGTTGGCAGCTTTGATTGGGACAGACCCGCCATGAGTAGCGAATTCTAAGCTATCAATGAAGTAGGTCTTCTCAGTACCCAATTGACACCCCGCAGCCTTTTCTTTTCCAACTAGCTTTCTTCCCATGTAGAAACTAGATTTGCCGAAACGCAACACTGTTTTCTTTTTTCTTTCAACCCAGGCATCGTTGTCATACACAGTGCCCCGTTTAGAGGGACTGTGAAACAACACTTGGTTGTTAGCAAGCGTGACATCGATCAAAATGGGCTTTGAAAGTTCTTGGGCAAGTTCACGTGCCAAAGTTCCGATTTCCCATGCAACATCGCTGTTGAAGTAAGGCAACTCAATTTCTTTACCTTCCAAACGGTCTAATTGGTCAAGCAGGTAGTCTAAGGGCAGAGTCATGATAGAATGAAGTTACTAAAGTATGGGATGAATCTGGAAGCAATCTGGAACGGTGTATCTCTAAACATCACCCAACGCAGTGGGGGAGATGCGTGTGGGGGACAATGCAATGATTTTCGGGAAGAATCTGGAGGTACCAGGTTTACGTTTATACACAGGACAACCTGAAGCGAGGCAATCTCTGTTTAACCAATTAAGCGAGAATAACTGAATTGGGGAAAAACCAGTACGGGGCCTCAGGGAACTCTTAATGGCACGTTTCAGTGGAGCACTATCACCGGGGAATGTAAAGGCCCGTGCCTCCCACACCAGTGCGGATTTTGCATCGATTGGCCGGCAGGGCGGAAACTTCCGCGTGCTCGGAAGTCACCGGTGGTGATACAGATTCCCTGCATGTGAGAGAATCTTGAAAACCGTCACTTGCATAGAGTGGGTTTGGACCGCAGGAAAGAGCGAGCACAAAGAGCCTCTGTTAAGCGAAATTGGGACTTGTCATTCCTTCTGCAAACCGTAGTGCAGTGCGGGACAATGTATATGTCGCGGCATGACCATAGTGGGACCCTATTGTTGAAGGCTCTGTTTAATAGCACACCGCAGTATACCGACCAATGCGGTTGGAGTGGACACATGGGATGCCATGGGATGGTGTTGTGTACACGACGTCTTATCGTAAAAATTCTTATCGGGCTCCTAACATAAAAGCTTCTCCCAGCGCTGCAGCCTCACTCTTTTCTGTATCTTTTTGCCCCCACTCGCTAATTTTTCCATCTTCAAAATGCTTGCTGAGAACATTCCGGCATCTCGCCGTGTCACGCAAGTAGCCAGCGCTGTCTTCTGGTGCTTGTTGTCCGGAGGCCCAATTTTTGGCTTCGCTGCGTTGAAACCGGTGTTGATCAAGGAACATGTGTACGAATCCATGTGCGACATTTCAGTCAATGGCACCGTGTCTGCTCTTGACTATTGGGGAAAGAATTTTGCCATGGACCCCGAGTCGTTCGGCTCATTGTCCTTGACTTTGGCCCTGAAAATTTCTTCCTCAGAGGATGTGGTGGCTAAGTGTACCAGCCAAGATCTCAAGTTGAACATGATGTTCACAGTGGGTGCTATGGTCACTAATGTCTCTGCTCTAGTCATTGGCCGCTGTCTCGACGTCTACGGACCCAAGGTGTGTGGCCTCATTGGTGCGTTCTTCCTTTATGTCGCCTGTTTCGTTTTCATCTTTGGTGAGAACATCCAGAACTCCGCCTTGTCATTTTTGGACCCATACTTGGTTGGATACGCGTCGATGGCCCTTGGTGGCCCATTTGCATACATGTCATCTTTTCAGTTGTCCAACTCCTTCCCCCACAAAAGTGGTACCATCTTGGCCATTCTCACTGGCGCGTTTGATGCTTCTTCCGCAGTCTTTTTGATCTACAGACTTGTGTATAATGGCACACACCAGTCCTTCACTTTGGTCAAGTTCTTCAAGTTTTATCTCTTTGTCCCATTGTTTATTACTGCCGCTCAGTTGTTGGTGATGCCTTCCGAATCTTACAAGACCGCTCCTACCACCACGTTGTGCGCCAACGACAGCGCTCCTGCCGCTGAAGGTGACGCTTCGGAAACCGACGCCTTGTTGGCCAATGAGGTATCCACCTCTCAACAACACGGAAGAAGAGATTCCATTGGAGATGCATTGAAGCAGCCATATGCCGAAGAGGGCGAGGAGTTCTTGATCAAACACTCAGGTGGAATTTTTGGAATTTTGCACGGCTTCTCTGCCGAGTACCAATTGAAGACCCCATGGTTCTACTTGATGTGCGTGTTTGCCACTGTGATGATGTTGAGATTAAACTACTTCGTCGCCACTGTGGGAACCCAGTACACGTATTTATTGGGCTCTGTGTCGAAGGGTACCTTGTTGAACAGATTCTTCGACGTGGCGTTACCTCTTGGTGGTATTATATCCATTCCATTTGTCGGCTTGATCTTGGATTATTGCACCACCGTGGCTGTGTTGACCGCATTGCTTGGTGTGTCCTTGGCCATTGGTGTTCTCGGACTCATTCCAAACATTTACGCTGGTTTCTTGAACGTTATACTTTTTGTCGGCTACAGACCTTTCTTCTACACTGCCATTTCTGACTTCTGTGCCAAGGTGTTCGGCTTTGACACATTTGGTACTGTTTACGGGTCCATTATTTGTATTTCCGGAGCATTCAACTTTTTCCAATCCACCTTGGACAAGCTCACCCACACCACATTCAAGATGAACCCAACCCCAATTAATGCCGTGTTGGTTACAATCACGTTTTTGGCAGGAACTGTGACTATCCTCTACGTGAGACAGCAAGCCATCTTGTATGCCAGCAAGAAAACCGGCATCCACCATGCTTAGATGGACCGAACACTATTCGCCATCCTGACATGGACAGTGCTTTGATCGTCTAGATTGAATTAAAATACTCTTAACAAAACGAATAGCAAATACATACAATAGAGTAATGATTGCGACATTGATTTCAGCTCCAAATTCAAAGACATGCGCAAACGGTAGGTTCGGAAAATTTATAGTTGGTAGCGACATCCTGCTGATAATCTAGAAACAAGTGGGTGCAATATTGTGGGCAGCAGCCGTAGTCTCCATGCAGTCAATCGACCAAAGATAGCGAACAACAAAATGTGCGCACGAAATTCATCAGGAGAACACCGACACCAAACTTCCTCCATTCGATTACCATGAAGCCTGTTGTTTCTTCGGGAAAAGCATACTTCTGCACCATTTTGTCGGCGTTTGCCGTGGTCATTTTGTCAGTGATTGGCTATTTGTTCAAAATTGGCCATGAGTCAATGATGGGATCTACGTCTGACCCCGAAGACGGAGACGCCGTCGCCCATACAGTGTTTGGCGCTGTTTTCGTGTACTTGGCGTTCTTGGCCTTCTGCGGCTCTCAGGTTTACTTGATCCAGAGGGAAAACAGAATCAAGTTGTGAGCAAACGTTCAATTCTCCATATGTATAATACACGATCCCCATTCGCTAATGTAGTCGTGGCCCAGAGATTGTAGGACAAACGACCATGACCAGAATTTGGGAAGCTTAGACAGCTACAGTGGATGAACGAACTGAAGAACTGAAATTAGAATATTTTACCTGAGAACAAGAGAACATGAGACGCAGGAAGAGACCCAGTTGTAGACGTAATAGAGGAGTTCCCTGGGAAGACCCAGGCGTAGACTTAGTAGGAGGAGACACACGAGGAGATCCAGGAACGGGTGAGATTACAATTTAGCGACACTCTCCTTCCCGCCAACCCACACCACATTTCCGCTCCAGTCACAAATGTCAAACACCATCAGCCGGAGATCCGAGAGCTCTTCACGGGACCCGCCGACATTCAAAGCCCCCTTCAAGTGCCCTTTCAACGTGGGGTTGACATCCTGGGGTATCAATGCCGAAATCACACAGAAAGACGTTTCCTTGGCACCCAACACTCCAGAGAAACTCAATACTGGAGAGTACACGTTGTGGAGCGCATACTGCCACAAGTCCGGGTACGCATCGTACATTTGCGTGCGGACGCGGTTGGAGATCTTGCCGTAGATGGCCTGCCAAAAATCCAGACCCCGGGCCACGTTCTCCACAATTTGTTTTTGGTCAACACACTCCACGCTCACCGGGCCCTCCAACGTGTCGTAGGTGGAGATGTGCAGACTTTCGAATCGAGTTCCAGCCACATCTTCCTGCACGAGATTGGACGACAGTACATGGCCCGGGTGCACCGTGGCGTGGCGCAACGGCTGAGGGTGGGGCCGGATACTATTGGGTGTGACCTTTCGCAACGCCGTCAACGCATTGATCAGCTTTGGCAACCCTACGATGGGCGCCGCCTTCAATATGGCCTCGCGGATCTTGCTGGCCACCACCCACTGCGCTGCATGGATATCCTCGCTGCGGTTGTACTTGTATGCCAACGGAAGTTTGTCGTGGTAGGTGTGCGGGATCAACACGTCGGGCAAGTTGATTCCGACGGTGGTGAACTCGTCAAACTTCTCAGCTGACGCGATCAGGTCCTCGGCAAGCTGCAATAAATAGGTATCGGTCAAGAGCACTCTCTGCTTGGATGCTTCAAGAAGCTGCTGGCGCAACGCGAAATGGAACACCTTGCCGATTTCCTGGGGGCGATTGACCACGGTGAGAGCGGTCGATGCAATCACATACCAATTGTTGTAGAGATGGGGGTACTTGTACGCCAACTTGACGAGTCTCTCGGCGGTTAGGGTGGCCATGGAGAAAGAATGTGGGGATGGACCGAGGAAAGAAAATGCGGAGGTCGCGCATTAAGTAGTAGCACATGACACTACTACACCATCACGCAAACGAAGGTTGAAGACAAAGGTATTGTATTGCAGGGTTTATTAATCGCACTGTCGTTGTTGACGGTATTGGTGTAGTTTTCCGTCCGGCTCTATTTACTCCATAACTAGTAATACTTAGTTCGTAGCTATCATTTTCTTGTCTATCAATACTTCATTGTCTGCCAGTCCTTTTTACAGAGCTCCCCACCCACCGCTGAGCGATCTTATCCTTGATCCGCTGATGCTGTTCGACGGTCCACTGTCCCATGGCCCAGAAATGGTTGAGACTGGAAAACGCAGGCGCAACATTCCGGTGGAACTGGCGAAATGTCATATTCACCTCTTCTCCAGCGTCCCGAGGTAGCTTATTTTCCAACATCTGCTTGATTTCCCGCGTCAGTAGTTCAATCTCAGGTTCGATCCTTGGTACCTTTTCTAAATCCGCACATTTGCCCCGGCTCTGCCACGGTCTCATGAGATGATGGACGGGCACCCACCGGTCTCCCTTGCGCCAAGTATCGGACCCGACCATTTCACGAATCCTAGAAACTGCTCTTTTGTAGGCAAACCGCTCGTCTTCTCCCGTAAACGCTGCCACATTACCAAAGTTACCCTTTGCATCTTTTTTTGCCTCGTACTCTTTGGCATGGTCCACATCGTAGGAGGAAACGTTGGGACGATAAGGATTAGCCGCAGCAATTGCCGTTTTGGCAAACATCTCTTCCTCCTGGATCGAGGCACCGCCTCGGTCTGCTTCCTCTTCAGGAAAGAAAAGCTGGTCCACTGGAACTTCTGTACGGAGATAAAGCTGACACTTGGCTTCGTACAATGCATCCAACAAAGTGATAAATCGCCTGGCCTCATTTTTCATTTTGCGGGTCATCACCGGCACATGGTCGATGATCACCGTATGGTAGATCGACGCGAGCGTGATGTAATCCGAAGAGCTGAATAAGCCCTTGCAAATATAGTCAAAAGTCACATAGCACACGGTATTCTCATTGAATGTCACATCAAGTGTAGTGGTTCGGTTATAAACGGTGAATGTGCTGGGTTTTGAAGGCAAGTGGGAAATTGGCACCGATGGGTCGAGCAATTGCGAAGTCAGGTCGATCTTCAATGCTTTTCTCTTTATTAAATCACTCCATAGTCTTTCGTGATTAGCTTGATGCTTCATGACGACCAAATTCTGTGCTTCCACCGAGCTTCGAGCAAACATGTCACGGTAGTCGATCTCGGATCTCATATCAACGGCCACACAGCGGGTATTGAGGATGCCAACAAAAGATTTGAAGCGGCTCTTATTGAACGCCGAAGAGTAAAGTTCTTCCGGAAGTTTATTGGAAGTCGCCACCAATACTCCTCCAAGTTTGAAGTAGTAAGTGAAGAGAATGCGTACAATCTGAGCTGAAGCAACATCCGGAAGCATGAACTCGTCCAACATAAAAACCGTGCTTTGCGAAATCATTTTTTGGGCAATCTCAAACAATATGAACTCATTTTCCATTGTCACGGTGTACTTGCCACCCACAGAAAGCGTTAGCAACTTCTCCTTTTGGATGCGGTGAATTTCCTCGTACACCCACAATATGAAATTGTTATAGTGCCATCTCATCTTTGACAGATAGGGGAGACTGCTAGCAAATATGTCCATAAGCATAGATTTACCACATCCAACTTCTCCGTTAATCAAAAGTCCTTGTGGGCTTGCGATAGTCGCCAACTCTTCCTCGTCAGTCAAATATCTGACCACATCTTTCTTGTGCGTCTCGATATCCTTTCGAACCCACAGCCGAAGAATAGTCAACGGGGAGTTTTGTAAATTGACCTCACGGCTCTCCTCTGCGTACCTGACTTCTAACTTTTTTAAGAGAAGCAGGGTCTTGATCGCGTGCTCTTGTGGAGGTGTATATCCGATGACCCGATGATATAGCTTTTGAAACTCTTTCATGACACGTAATTGGGCCTCATCTTTCTCGATTAGACCCGCAGAAACATAATTAGTGTATAGTAAAAACGGATCGGTGAATACCAAATCGGTCTCTGAGTCTTTACCTCCGAACGTAGGTAGCCTTCTATCGATACCTTGTGGGCCGGAGCTTAGAACGCTCAAAAATCTCAACGAACGAGTCCGAAGGCCACAAAAGTTTCCAATGTGATAGCCTGGTCGCATTTGATACCAAGGAAGAAAAAGAAGTGTGCAAAGAAATTTGAGTTGGTGTAACCAGACTATAGCCGATTCGGCCGCGACTTGATGGTTTAGATAATGCAGGCAGATCTGCGCACTAGGGCATACGGAATATAAGAAAAAAAGAAATAATGTTGGGTTTCAAAGACAGAGTTATAAACATTTTTTATTAAATAATCTATGAATGCATTCAGGTAAACACCGAACTGTAGTGATATGCGTAACACATTCCCATTTCTCCCGCAATGATCAGGAAGAACTCACCTGTGCGCTAGAATCGTTTGAATTGTGATGTATTCCCAATTGGGCAAATTTTTTATCCAACGAATTGGATAGACCGTTCATTTCCTCGTCTGAGCGACCATAAAGCTCAAACCACCACTTAACGTCAGAGAAATTAACGAATAAGATGTCATCACTCGAAGTTTCTTGGAAGGACAGGTTTGTGAATTCGGCAGGGCGGGAGAAAAAGTAATCCCATACCGATACAGTTTCGTTCGCTATATTATTCTTCTCCACCAGCCTTTCATTATCAAGTAAAAATGTTCCGTACTGACACGAGTAGTAGTGATAGAAAAGACGTTTTAAAAACCGACTATTGAACTCAAACTTGGTAGGGTGTTGCCGCATGATCTGATAGACACATTCCAAAAACTGATGGAAGACAGGTGAGCATTCGTTTGAGCCCTTGTAAATAGTATATGCCAGGTTATCCAAATTGCTGTCGATTGCCATCAGTGATGCCGAGGAGGCAGCAGCACTAGCGGTATTCTTTATATGAGTTGCAGCTCTCTGTAAAAATGAGGTGACAGTAGTTTTGGCGCTGCCATTCACAGGTATACCGGAGGGTTGTGCATTTCCTGGATTCAAAAAACCCGATTCAGTGGGGGAAGTCAGCTTGCCGGGAGAAGAAGATTCAGCATCAGCCAGAGAGGAATCCACAGAGTCCCTCTGGATAGTAGGGGTCAATGCTCCTATGCAGCCGCCATGATCAGCCCGCGTAGAAAACTTGAACCCAAAACTCTGCCACTCTTTCTCCACTAACACTGCAAATCCCTTGATTGTGCGAAAGTAAGGATCGAGACAAAGTTGCAGCAAAGCTGACACCTGAGATGTTCGGTCCCATCCATCAGAGCAATGGATCAATACATTTGTGTTATTCAAATGCACCGATTTGGTGATTCTATCCACCGATTGAAGAATAACCGATAGTCGATGAAGCCACTGGGTTTTGGCAAGCGATTGTTGAAGGAGTGGATATGGAGTATCTCCATTGGCAGATATAGGATACTTGTCAAGGTCGCTAAGAATAGAGACAAGCTTGTTGATAGATTCCCGCATGACATGAATATTATCAATATTGCAAAAGATCTTATCGACAACCTGGAAGTGCCGAGATTTATGGTTACTCAGGTCAGCAGAATCACCATTATGGGGAACATGCCCTCTGTAGTTATCCACATTCTCTGTGCCTGCGCCAAGGGCATGCTGAGCCATCGCATTGGTAAGCGGTCTCAAATCCACAATCAAGTTACGTTGAGGCTGATCTCGGTACTGGCTATCAGGAGAAAGCCTCGCTGCCCGTTCCTGCTGCTGAGACCTAAAGATCTCCTCCACCAATTTTTCGTCCTGGAGAGAGCGATTTTGAAGATTAAGGCCAACTAAAGGCTGGGAGCACCGGGCAATCACATTTCCATTCACACCAGCACGATGTTTGTAAACGACGGCGGGAATTCTCTGCTTGGAGCGGAATTTGCCTGCGTGTTTCAACACACTATCAGAGATTGATCTTGGGACAACCCAAGTTTTTGGGTACGACGGGCAAAACCCATACTTCTCATTGATAGAGGTAAGTCGCCAAGCATTCGCGTCTTTTCCATCGTTTATTAGCTTTTGGCGACGATATTCTTCTTCAGCGGTGTAAACCAGCCAACCAGACGTGTCGAGACGAGACTCAAGCATGTTGGCCTTATAATCGAATGCATAAAACTCCTTGACCGACCCTTTCACCTTCGGAGCCATAATCAAAAGACTGAGCTTCTGGTATACCTCGGAACAGGCGGAGTCATTAGCAAAATCAAATGAGTAATAAGTGAAATCTTTGCAGTAGACACGAATGTGGGACGCAGAATACTTGTCAAAGTCAGTTGTAACAGGAGGATCTATTGGAGGCATTTTCGATCCATTGGCGGCTGTAGCAGATGCTATGCCCCACGATGACCCACGGGACTTTAAGATTTTGCCTATTACTGGGTAGCATATCCAGATTTCTCTCGGCTTACCACCTCCATCTTGTGCAAACGAAAATACCATATGGTATTCCGATAAGATAAGCGAGCCGTTGAGGTAGTGGCCTCGTCTTGAGAGTAGCACATTTTCGAATTTGATGGCCTTTAAGGAATCCATGTGGTCAATGGATGAGCTGGAAGTGACTTTCGAGTTGAGTTATGTATGACTTGGACTGGATCACAGAATTCTGGAGCCCTTGGTGATGCTAAAACACCGTCCTGTGGTTCAGAATTCCGAGCGTCACGTGCGACGACAGGTTGCAACCCTGACATCTTTCTGGAATTTTGAATTCAACAAAGGAGTGATATGACGAAGTCGAAATAGATGGCACTAAGTATAGCTAGTCAATCGAATTTATAAGTGGACACACTTATAAGAAAAACTTTTGTCAGTATGCGAAATGCCTCACTTCCATACTGTGAACCCTATTCTCCTATATCCACAAATGAGACATGGATTAATTCTATATATTCGCTTATTCGATCGTTGGCATAGCTATGGTTTAGATTGTAAATTGGGGTTCTGTGACTCACTTTCTTGGGAATCTACAAACCTTCAAATTTGGCAATGCCATTATTTGGAACACCCTTTGGCTTCATTTTCTTTTGCTTTTTCTTTGGCTGCTCACTCTCCTCCTGGACCGAGTCCTTGGCTGTGATTTTGTTAATGTTGATTGTCTTTTTCTTTGGTTTCAGAAGAGTCTGGGTAATATCTTGACGTTTGCGTCTGATGATCTGAGGCTTCTCCTCTTCACCAGAGCTCGAGTCCAGATCTTCATTGTCAGATCCGTCCAGCTTAGCGTTTTCCATACCTTCGTCTTCACTGTCGACGTTGATATCGCTGTCTGAGAAGCCTGCTGAATCAAAACCACTATCGCTATCACTGTCACTATCACTATCGCTGTCAACATCGCTTGATTCTTGGCCCTTGGTTTCTTGGCTCGACCAGATCTTCAACCCTTCCATACCCGAACTGATCAAACGGTAGTCGTAGTCAATGTCAAGGCCACCAACCTCGTCTAAACCACCCAATTTGCCCATCAGCATAGAGTGTACACGGGTTTCCACCACTTTGCCCCTCTTATAATTCACTCTGTGAAGCAAACCCTCACTGTCACCACACCAAACCGAATCTCTCATATCCTCTGTACCAGCCTGCATCGTAGAGATGATAGCATCAATGGAGGCGTTCTTATTGACCTTGACACGTGAAATTTGATCCATAAGCATGTTGTTGGAGTTTCTCCAAAGCGTGACAATACCTTCACCATGAGAAACAAGCACAGTATCGTTTTTGTGATCGTTGACGTGGTCACTGGCGTAGCACATGGATAAGAGCTCGTCAGCCTGATCATCAGACTGAGTGATTACACCTTTTCTTATATCCAAATGGGTCAATGTGGTAGATCCAAGCGTCAAATAGTGATAAGCGGAAACGGCTGGCATAGGAAGAATTTTGTTGATGGCATCCTCGTGCATTCCAGGTAGCTTGAACTTCAACTTGTTTGACGAAAGCTCATTGCTGTCAAACACCAACACCAGCCCGTTCTCTGTACCTGCCAACAAAAATGGGTGAGTTGAAGAGATGGCCAAGTTGGTAATTGCATCGGAGGCGTCGTCATAGTGAGACGAAATGTCGGATTTTGCTGTAACTCTACCTGTTTCGGTGGCCGCTTTCTTGATCATGTGGTCTTTGCCCACAGAGTAAACAGACTCACCAATGGAGCTTTCATTGATATCAAAAATCACTGATCTGCACGAACCCTTGTGCCTTTTAGTTTTCCAGTTGGTGGTGATACCATTGGTTCCATCAATGCTCTGGTGATCAGAAATAGATGTCCACCATTTCTTTTTGAGCTGCGAAATAGCAGCCAGTTTTTCGTCCTTGCCTTTATCTTGCAACCTCTCTCTTGCTGCACGCACCTTCTCTTCCAAACTCTCGGCGTCGTACGAGTGACAAAAGAGGTGACCCGTTCCCAAACCAGCCAAAACTATTGGTTTCGTGGGATGGGCAGCAACACTGAAAAGAGGATCGGAGTATGCCACCTCCACGATGGGAGGAACTGTGGACTCATTCTCAAGTGCTTCCTTCACAGAAACTGACTTTTTTTTCGCCATCTGAAGTGATGAGAGGTTGAAGAGATGAGTACTATAGGCGATGCAATGCGCATTTACTACTGAACCAAAGTGATAATATGCACTTCGAGCTTGAATTACAGAATATAGCGGGATGTCATTTATTAGAAGCAAACTTTGCGGCGGAATTGCTCAATAGATATCTCCGGTGTTACCCAATTGTTTGTTCTTTCTCTGGCTCCAATATTTGTCGTTATAGTTCCAGTACTTGTCCCCAGTCACAGGATGGACCCCCTTTACAAACCAGTTGGGTTTATAGGTTTCGCGGCGGCTCTCTCTCGCCTTTCTGGCGCCTCTTTGCTTCTCCTCTAAACGATGCTTCTCGGATGCAGCTTCGTCGTATCTTCCATCTTCCATGGCCCGCTGGTCGGGTCTCAATCTGGTATCAGTGGGTGCCAACCATGGTTTTAACTTATCGTTTATCTCGTTTAAAGTCAAAGCAAACGACGTCAAGTTGAACGGAACTTTAGGGCGAGGAGCAGCTCTCCACACGAGGAAAATTCTGCCACTATAAGGATCAGAAGTGTGCTCCCCTTGGGCATCAATCATAGAATTTCTTCTCTTCTTATCCATGCCTCCAGTTATCTTTCTGGCATAAATCTTCGAGTTCCAGCGTCCTCCAATGGCCCAGCATTCCTTGCCCTTCACATCAAACACTGTACCAGACAATTGGTATGCCGAAGATGCTTTCCAGCCTCTTTGCTTCATGTCCACAATGAGAACATCTCCAGTAGTATGGTTGCGGATTTCCATTTGTCCATAGTTATCCACAGTAGGGTTTCCGACAATGATACCAACAACCGAGGTGTTGACCTTTTTCCAACTATAAAGCTCTTCTTCAACCCTGTTTCCGTTTTTATCTATGACGCCTTCATCGGGTCTCACTGTGCAGAACATCTTACCCAAATGCTTGAAATCAAACGACCGACCACGAAATTGCGAATCAACTGCATTCTCTCCATAATAATCCCATTTGATGGATTCGGCGTGACAAGCACTAATTGGTGGATGGTGACTCACTTGCTCAGTTATCAATCTAAAAGACTGATCCGGACGACAATACTCAAAAGTTTCACCTAATAATGGATTGAACGGCTTGGCAATTCTGTCAATGGTTGAAGCATACTCAGAAGCAGCAAAAGCACCAACATAAACCATACGCAACGTAGAATCTGGAATCGAAGCTGCCACATTTAACAAGTCATTGTACTCGATATCCTCGGTAAGTCTTTGAAGCAAAGACGTGCACTCATTGAAAGAAACAGGCAAGGTCATCCGTGTCATGTCTTTTCCGATCATAGACTTCAAGATTCCCCACAAACCGACCTTGGGTCTATCATCTTCGTCCATTGACAACTTCTTTCTTGGTGAGAAATCATAGCCCAAGAATGATCCTTCATTGTCAATCTTTGAAAGCATGTTCTTCTGTGCGACAGAAACAGCCTTTTCCTTCATGTTACTACCGGCTGCAGATTGCTTGTCGGAAGAAGTTTTTGTAGCTGATTCTTCAGATGTCTCAATAGGTTTATCCTTACTGGAGGCTTCCGATATTTCAACGTCAGGAACGGCAACAGGTGACTTCAGCTCTTCTCCACTAGAATCGGCCACTCTGTCATCAAAATCGTCGGCATCAAAAAATTCGTCTTCAGAGTCATTGAAAATCTCATCCAACAACGAGTTCAGACCGCTCTTTGCCTCTTGCACGGAAATAACCTCATTGACTGGAGTTTGGGAGTCCATGACACCCCTAGCGTGTTCATTTGACACGTATGGGGAAGATATGCCCTTCGATTCTAACAATTTTCTCAACTGGTTCTTCTTACCTTCAAAATGAGACAAGGTTTCCTCGCGCTTCTGAATTTCTTGTTCAAGCTGGCGAATGGAACTCTCCCACAACTTGTTTACCTCCTGCTGTCTCTCGATTTTTTTGAGAAGCTTTTGGTCTCTGGAGGAATTATAAGAATCTAATTGTTCAATCAATTCGTTAATGTTCAGCAACGTCTTCAACCCCACACTAAAAGTCTCGGCATATGCTTCTGGGTTTGACGAAACACGCAAATCCTCAAACAACGAGATGAGACTGGCAACCTCCATCTTGATGGACCGCTTGGTGGCCTGAATCTGGTCAACAGAATACTTGGCGAGGTTATCGATAGGCGAATCGACATTGGTGTCGGGATCGTGGTCAGATTCGCTCTCATCGAGGTCAAGGTCGAAATCCTCGCGGTCGTACTGCGAGTCATCAACACTGAACCTTTCAGATTGAGACGCCTTTTTTTCTTGGATCTGCATTAATTGAGAGTTTCCCTTGGAGGAGGACAGGTGGGAGTCGGAAATGACGGATGTGCTGTCCTCTGCGTCGGATGCCACGAACGAGTTGAGTGACACCAGGCTGGGGGTCTTTCTGTGCCTTCTGCGGCCCGGAATGTGCAACATGCGCCGCTTCTTTTCTTCATCCGGTTCATCCACCGACAATTTTGGAGGATCGGTTATGGACACTGATCTCCGCGGCACCTTATTTTTGTGCTTGATATTGTCCTTGGCCAAAGTGATGGCGTTCTGCAACGTCCACACCCAGCGGTTGGTCTCTACCGGGTGATTGGCCTTCAAATGCCACTTAATGCCATTCTTTCCAATAATCTCAAATTTCAACTTTTCTGAGGAGTCAAGGTGCAATGTGGCAAAGCCGAGATTCAAAGAGCCGCGGCACGCATTTATTGTATCGCCCTGGTTAGTGTAGTAGGACAAGATACCGGCCTGATCGAGCACAAAGTAGCGCAACTTGTAGCCCGAGGCAAAGTTGGTCCATTTGCGCAAGTAGCCCTTGTAAGTGGGCGCGTTGCCGGCCTTGATGGCATTGTTGGTGGAAGCAACCGGGTCCATCATATTCTGGTCCCGTGACGCCGCTTTCAAGAGCTGTCTGATTGGGTCAGCTTTGCTCGACACCAAATCAATCGGAAGTCTACCCCGCTTGTCGCGCTTGAAAGGATCGCCCTTGTGGCGCAAAATCCACTCGCACATTTCGTAGTCCTCTTTGCGGATAAACTCGTGCAACACGGTGTTGCCAGTCTCGGGATCGGCGCCGTTGATGTCCAACAACTCTGCCGCGCGCGGGTTGCTCACAAGCATCGTCTCCAACCCCTCAAAATTGCGGCTGCTGAACATGCGGCGCAACTCGGTGGCGGCAGCCTCTACGAACTTGGCCCGTTCGTATTGCATGAGCTGAGCAATGTCGGTGTTGCGCGCAAGCTCCACCGGCTGCTTGCGGTCCGCATTGAGCACCGTGTCGTTGATCTCGGGCAACGAGAGGAAGTACTTCACCACATTGAGACGGCCAGCAGTCACCGCCAAATGGAGTGGGGTATTACCGTCGCTGTCCTGGGAGTTAATGTCCAAGTTGTATTCCGGCGACTCCACAAGTGTCTGGATCGTGGCCAACGGCGCGATTTGCACCGCATAGTGCAAAATCGTTTGTCTGAGGCGAATCAAGTCTGTCGTATCCACAGTAGACTCGACCGACCGAAGCTCGGCGATCAACGAATCGATTTTGGCGATATCGCCGGCGCGCAAACAATCAAGGAGTTTGAGCCGGATGAGCGAAGCACTGAGATGCAGCGTCATGTTGTGTTTGTGGCAAAATGAGTGCTCCTCACGTACTAACGGAAAGAGTGTGACTGCGTAGGGAGGGTGCGCAATAATGGGGGTCCCGCGCAATCTCAAATCACGTGATGGTGTTGTTCGAAAGAGGCGAGGGTGTGACATTAGGTCATGGCAGGATGTCAGTGGCAGTATATTTGTAATGCGTTGTAATCAATTCTACAAAATTTTCACTATGCTAACCCGGAGATAAGCCGAGCAGATTATTGGATCATCTAACACTGGTGGCTGGTTTCGTGCACGTGAAACTCCAGAAAGAAACGTAAGGCGGTGTGCGGTGTGCATAGTTCAAACCATTGTGTCCTCGACTGGTGCCGTGAACTACCACCATTTTTCGGGAAAAATGTTGTTCTCCGATTGAAATATACAGTCACATCTCTTCTGTTCGCAACTGAGATCGCGCTCGATAGCCTAGCTATAGGTGAATTGACTTCTGGCCAACAAGGTGTGCAGATGGACCCGGATCAGGTGGGGATTGTACTGCAGGGAATTTCCGTCAATACAACAGTAGTCAAAATCTAGAGTAGCGTGCAACTGGGCTATGTGCTGAATATACGTCTATGTAGTGGCTTTTATGTTTTCCTCTTATTTGCCCCCTTGTTTTTTTCTCTTTTCTTTTGCTTGCAAGACCATGGAATTCGCCGCAGGTTTTTCCCCAAACCCTCGCGTATTTTTTCTTAGACGTGGAAGCATGAAGTTTTGCGCAGTAAGTCTTCCACATTCTCTATGCAAGAAAAAATAATAAAACAAACCTATCCACAACCGATCAACTTCTTAGGCTGTTATCTTTTTTTCACTGTCTCGGTATCCCCAATTCAGATTTCATCCACTACATGGGTGCTCACTTCATTCGCTTACCCCAATAACTGATTTGATCTATCTATCCCCCAATACTTCCGCCTTGACTGCCGTTGCCATCTTGACTCGGATTTACACTGCTGAATCAGTCTCAGCCGTTTCGTCAGATATTTCACCCTAGCCGCTCATCGTTGTTGGACTCTGCCAAATATGCTCAAAGATTTTTTACTTCTTCCGACCCTTCTTCTCTTGCACGCACTTCCCGTGTGCTATGCAATTGGGTTGTCCGTTCTTCCAATCCGGATAGACGACCACAAGTCATACTCCTCGGTCAAAAACTTGGCCAACTGTATTGGTTACAGTACATCGAAAGATGACATCATCACCATTGTTGTGAAAAGCGGACAGAAACAGCAATCCCAAATGTTGGACTTGCATGTCATCGACAGCGATAGCAACACTCTTCGCTCTTTGCACGATATATCCGGCGAACAGATGTTCATGTTTACCAACTTGAATAACCCGATCCAGTTGGAAGATGTAAGCACCAAGCCACCTAGTGGAAAGAGAGGCGCGGCCAATTCGGACTCCTATAATCAGTTGATGTCTTCATTCGAAGGGAAGTCATATTTGTACGTTTGTTTCGACAACATCTACACTGACAAGTCGTGGAGCTTTCAAAAGCAAAGCAGGGATGTCACGTTTTCCATCTCCATTCGCAACATCACGACATTGAAGGAAACAAACTACAACAAACTTGCTAAGCATTTCAACAAGATCCCGAACCCAGACAATGTGAACACCAACGCGGAAAATGAGTTCAAAGCAGATTTCAAGGAATCTGATTTCGAAAACTCAATGAACTCGTTGCAGTCCGAATTGGAACATGTGCTCAATGAGTTGGACGCGGCGCAAAATAACATTCGTACTTTGGTTGATGATCAAAAACTTTTAAGAGATGCCAACGAGGATATTTTTGAATCATACACCAAGGCATGGCTTCTCCTAATCATTTGCATTTGCGCCTTTAGTGCATTCCAGCTTCTCTATATCAAGCTTTACTTCGCCAAGAGAAAAATCATATGAGATATAATAATCAGGTAATGATCATCATTCCCATCCTTACCTTTCTATTCTCTATAATACTCACTTTTAAATTGGCTGGCCCTCAATTTACATGCACCACATAGAAATCACACACGAAGCATCTATTTGTACGTTTTTACCGTATTTACGCCCCATTTCCCCTCATCTTTTCAGCATTGATGATTTCCCGACAAATGCTTTCCTGGGCTTCCTTGTCTATGAAACTGCTGACATCGGAAAACATCATGCTAGCTTCATAGCCCATTCTGATTCTCTGTTCTGTAATTCCGAGTTCACGTGCACTCAACGCCTTAATCACATTGTAGTAGCGAGTAATGGTATTCCGGATGCTCTCGCTAATGTCGGCATCATTCTTGTCACTGTATATTTCCCACGAGGATTCCTCTTCCAAGCGGGTAATCGAAACAGAACCTTGTCCCACGTTATACGATCCTTTCGTGTCGAAAGATGCTTGTGCTTTATTTGTTGAAGCGCTAGCCTTAGATGCAACTTGGTCACTCGGCGTCTTGCTCAACCAGATATGACCATTCACACCTAAAATCATGCTGATGTTTCCTGGCAAATTGTACGAGTGGTTTTTCTGCTTAATGATCAAACTAGATGGCACCTTCAAAAAGATACCGTTTCTCAATTTCCCGTACTTTAACGAACGGGTGTGTAAAGACGCAGATCCGTTGCTAAAGATGCTTTGCACCTCTGCGTTTAAGAGATCCCCCTCCTTTAAAAAACTTCTCATTTGCAACTCATCACTCTCGTTTTTTCTTCTCAACACACCACCGGGTAAGTTCACCGACCCAAGCATCAAGATAGCATCTTGCTTGCATCCGATATCCACTTTCCATCTCTTTTGACCCACTTCAGTTATTCTTCCAACAATGTGGTCACCAGTTTCGGCTTCATATCTTCCTCTCAATGGAATGACACTCAACAATCTGTTGACACGGGACACATTTCCCGCCACGGATGAGTAGGTCTCATTTCCTAAAGAATACGTGCCATGACCTTTCATCCACGTGGGATCATCAGTTACTAATTCTCCTGGAGTAACAATAGACGCATTCTTGTTTGCCTTGGTGCTTTGAAGATCTCTGTCTTGCTGCAATGATTCATCAACATCGGACATGTCAATGTCTGAGTCGTCTGTGAAGATCTCCTCCCTTTTTGCAGGTGTCGTTATAGAAATCACCAGATCCATTATTTTTTGTAGGTTTCTTTGTGTTTTCCTTGCGTTTTATTAAATGACTGTTGGGTCAGGGAGATTGGTGTGGTTTCAGGCAAATAATTCTAGATAACTCAATGGATTTTTTTGTGTAGCGCGCGATGAGAATCAGTCTACCAGACAGAAGTTCACATCCTACAGTCGGCATTTTGTGTGGCTACAATTATTGTTTGCAGGTCTATGCTCAAGAAGCTTTGGTCTTTTCCCAACTTAGCTAGACACACTTTAGTCTTTTCCCGCTTCCTTCATCCCTGGAACAAAACTGAAAGAAGAATCAACATGCAAGATAAATATGGACCTCCAGTGAACAGAGACATGAAGGTGCTTGATCGGTCTTTCTTTAAGAAAGACTTGAACCTTTTGGTGGCCACATTCCCTGACCCGAAGTTCTTGGGCGATTTTGTGAAAAGTTGCAAAGGAGAGCTTCTCTTTTTGCCAGGAATTAAGCACATTGTTCCGTTCGAGAACACCAGAGGTGTGTTGTTAAGAGATGATATCAACTCATTAAGCAACTATAAGGAAAAGTTGTCGCCAACTGCGTTGGCCAAAATCGAGGAGTTGGGTATTGTTCTCAAGCCGTATGTGCTCACGTTGGACTACTCTTTCTGGAAAGCCGACGATATCTTGAACGCAGTTCTCCCGGAAGACTTATTGGACGAAATTCCAACCGGTTTTGCTCAAGCGGGACATGTCGCTCACTTGAACTTGCGTAAGGAATTCAAGCCGTACGGCCCTTTGATCGGACAGGTCATTTTGGACAAGAATGCCAAGGTCGAGACTGTAGTCGATAAAATTGACCTGATTGGAACAAAGTTCCGGACATTCAAAATGAAGGTCTTGGCCGGTAGGGACGACTTTATTGTGGAGCAACAAGAAAGTGGCTGCAAGTTCAGATTCGACTTCAGCTCGGTTTACTGGAACTCCAGATTGGGTACAGAACACGAGAGATTGATTACGCAGTTCCAACCTAATGAGGTTGTTGGTGATGTGTTTGCCGGTGTGGGTCCTTTTGCTGTTCCCGCTGGACGCAAAAACGTCCTTGTCTTGGCGAACGATTTGAATCCCGAATCGTACAAGTACTTGAAGGAGAACATCACTATCAACAACGTTGAAGAGTTTGTCAAGCCTTTCAATTACGACGGAAGAGAATTCATCCGCGAGTCGCCCAAAATTTTGTTGGAGTGGGCCAAGCGCGAGGGCAATGCGCAGAAGACAAAGACGATAAAGCGCCGCAAGATCGACCCAGAAACAAAACAGAAGATCACTACCAAAGATGTCCAGGTGACCACCATACCAATCCCCAAGTATGTGACCAACTATGTGATGAACTTACCTGATTCTGCTCTTACGTTTTTGGACGAATTTGTTGGGTTGTATTCTCGTTATCCTGAGGTTGAAGAGGCGGTGAAGAGTGATCCAGAATTCAAGCTCCCTATCGTCAATGTACACTGCTTTGAAAAATACTCTCCTACAGAAACTGAACCTACCATGGAAGATCTTCACAGAAGGGTGCACGCAAAGATCGTTAAGCTTATCGGTTTTGAAGCCCCTTTCGAAAGTTTCAAATTTCATTTGGTACGCAAGGTCTCACCTACCAAACCCATGTTCTGTGTATCGTTTGAGTTGCCTCGCGAGGTTGCATTCAAAAAGTAATGCTCTAATACAAGTCCGCGCGCGGCGTTTGTAATATCTTTTTCGCAATCGTGTAATTGTACTCCCAAAATATACCATGTCTACTGACGAGGTCCGCTACGATTACTCGGGATTGGCCACTTCTTACTTAAGTTACTTTGTTGACTCTCAAACGCTTCTGACGTTCCTCAATACTAGGCAGACGGGGTCCGCCCACGCGGCAACGGGAACAGACATTGCCGTTCTCTTAAAGCACCTTGTGGCGTCTCTCACTATTTGCATTTTAGAAATTCTTCTCTTTTCGTACCTTCGAACGTTTTCTAAGCATATATACCATCCTTACTCGACACGGAGTGATCCATCGTTTAATAAAATATTCGGATGGATTATACCAACTTGGAGAAAACACACAAGCGACTATTTAGTGACGGGTTTGGACAGTTATTTTTTTATACGTTTTCTTGATGTTTTGTTGATATTTTTCTTGACTTGTGGCTGCTTCAATATTGGCGTGTTGATTCCACTCAACTACTCCGGTAATAGTAATGTTCATCATGCTTCGGGTATAGATCGACTCAGCCTTTCGAATATTGCTCTTTCTAAAGTAGATCGTCTAAATGCTCATTTTGTGTGCTCCTTGGTGACAATCATTGTGTTTCATTTCGTGATATTCCGTGAAATGCATAGTACTTTCGAAATTCGGAAAAAGTATCTCCTTTCTAACGCTCACCGGAGCAGAACCTTATCAAGAATACTTCTAGTTGGGGAAATTCCCCAAAAGTATCGCAGTCTTGAATTGCTACACTCTCTCTTTTCAGCATTTCCGGGAGGTTTGGAGAAAGTTTGGTTCACTGATGATTACACGGAATGTTGGTGGCAAACAGAAAAAGCGAAGGATGCCTTAGATACTTTTGAAGATGCTCAGGTACGGCACCTTCGTTCGTTTGTTCGGAACAAAACTTCAAAAGTAGGCATTGCAATTACAGAGTTTCGTCTGTGGCCTCTGATATTTTTTCCGCTTTTAAGAGTTCCTTTGTTGGACAGAACATTAGCGATAAGGCTTCCTGGAATCTTCCGAGCATTTTGGTTACAAAACCGAATCCTGGCATTAGAATTTTGCGTTCAGACATTGAGTCAAACGTATGAAGTAATCTCCCTGCGTAATTCAGATTTGGCTCAATCGAACTTTAAAAAGGGTTCAAATGTTTTCTTGAAATTCCGGACTCAGGATTCGGTATACTTAGCATATCAATCCTTACTATCCTCTGAGCTATGGTCATTTGATCCTTCTTTGGCTGAGGTTCATCCTTCGGATATAATGTGGGATAATGTTATTCGAAAAAACACATTCTTCACCACTTGTGAAAAATGTATCATTTGTGCAATCAGCGTCCTTGCAATTGCACTCTATGTAATCCCGGTTTCATTAATTACTTTGTTATCTCAAATTCCCATTCTCACTCAGCTTTTTCCTTTCATGACCCTATTAACCCATTTGCCTATTCAAGTTAGCGAGTTGTTATCGAGTTTACTTCCAGCTATTTTGTTGAGCATACTAACAGAGTTCCAGCTTCGAATATTTCAAAGCCTAATTCACTGGAAAGGTAAATGGACCGGAAGCGAGAAAGAGCTAGATCTTCAGCAATGGTATTTTGCATTTCTATTTATCCAGCATTTCTTAGTTGTTTCTATTCTGTCCAGCCTTATTGTTGTATTTGTGCAAGCAGTGGAAAAACCAGCTTCTATTCCAATCATGCTAGCTGCGAACGTTCCCAAAAGCGCCACGTTCTTTTTCAAATATTTGGCGGTGAAAGCTTTTGCAATGTGCGGGAGTAGCTTTCTTCAAATTTCTCGCCTTGTGCTACATTGGATTTACTACCCATTTGTAGACACGACACCAAGACTCAAGCGTCAGAGGCTACTCGATCTTCCTAAGATTCACTGGGGATCGATCTACCCTTTGATTTCAGTTTATGGATCAATTGGCATAACCTATAGTGTGATTTCACCAATACTTTCTTTGCTTATGATTTTTATTTTCCTGCTTTTCCTCTTATATTACAAATATGCACTTCATGAGGTTTACTTGAACGAAAACGAATCGGAGACATACGGCAAAATGTACCCTCGTGCTCTCTTCCAATTGTACACGGGTGTGTATTGCTTGGAGTTTTGTATGATCGGTCTCTTTTTTGCCCTGAAAAACTCGAAAGGAGAGTGTCCTATGAAATTTCAAGGGTTGGTCATGATCTTTGTTCTGCTCTTGACTATATTTGGACATTTTCTCGTGCGCAAGCGGTTTGGACAGCACTTCAAGTATGTGCCTGTCCTAAAGGAAACAGATGAAATTGCTGTACCCAATGAAAGTGAAGAACAAAATGACACCTCATACTTGCATCCGTGTTATTCGTTTCAAAAGCCTGAAGTATGGCTCCCCGAAGATAATTTCGGAGAAGCAACTCGACTCATCCGTGAGCTTGCCCCGTTTGAAAATATATTTTCAGGAGGGACCACTGAAGATGCTGAGATCACGGCAAAAGGCCGACTTGTTATACACAACATCGCTAAATTCCACACAAGAAACGTGAAAGCCCACAAGCCTGACACGACTCAAGGCTTCAAGAATGAAGAACATCTGCCACCGCATCCCATTCCTTAGCCAATTTCCATTGACTTGTCAGCGGTGCAACGGAATCATGGCCGTACACTTGGAGTTTGTCAAACAGCGCCTGTGCCACATACTGTTTGATTGTTGTGAAGCCACTTTCTTCTTCTTCGGAGGGAACTAGTAATTCTGAGCCTGCCAATATGACTCCTTTCTTGTCCCCGAGAGAAACATCTTCTCCAACAAGCCTCAAACCACGAAATTGAGCCGTCTGCTCGACGCGTTCCCCGACTGTTTCCTCAAATTTGGATGAAGTGAAGTACGCGTTTGTATTAGCAGGTCCTGAGTGCTGGATACGAAAAGGCACAACATTTACTGTGACCTCGGGAAGGCTATCCGATACTGAAATCGATGAGGACATATTCAATTTATGGCCAGACTGGTCGGAAAACTGGCGTTGCACTGTACTGAATTACAATAGAAATGTGCAGGTGTGGCTACAGGAAGCGGAATAACAGTCGGCAGAAGAGATTCAATGCGTGGGTCGATTGAAATCGTGCACGGCCAAGAGAAAGAGCCAATCGCGCAGAAAAGATTGAAAAATCATCAGTTCGGGCGCACGAATTGCATAATTTAGGCAGGAACAACGGAAATGTTGCGTCTCGCGCAATTTGGGCCGCAAGGACGCAGTCAAAATAATAAATTGGTGCAAGCTACTTAATTAGTAACATATTCCGAATCTCTTAAAGAAAGAGATCTACCATCACTCTCTGTTGAGTTCATCCCCCCAATCATCCGCTGACACGATTCAAAATGAGTATTGCTAACAATCCTTTGAAAGTCGTTGACATTTCTCATATTGACGATTTCTCCGCCAAAGAGCTTTTGGATGCTGCTACTTCGCAAGGTTTTCTTTTCGTAGAGGGCCATGGGTTCACAGAGGAAGAAGTGAATGATATTTTTGAGATTTCTAAACAGTTCTTTGAATTGCCTGAGAGCTACAAGTCCAAGTTTCTTATCGACTCCTCCAATCACGGATACACGAACTATGGGGGCGAGAACCTCGACCCCACTTCTCAGAAGAAAGGTGATCCAAAGGAGGCTTATAACTTTAGTGAAATTGATTTTACCACCTGCGAAACCAAGAAGCCTATTCCTGATTGGTTTACCCAAGATGAAGCCAGAGGCAAGTTGGTCAAGAAGATGATGGCCGACTTGTACAACTTGTCTAACAAAATCTTAACTCTTCTTGCTATTGGCTTAAAGATCGAGGATAGTAATGGTGTCCCAGGCAAAGAGTGGTTCACTAGCAGATACCAGCCAGAAAAAGATTCCGGAACTACCTTTAGACTCTTGCACTACCCTGGCCAAAAATCCTTGAGTCCTGAGGCTGTAATCAGAGCCGGCGCCCACACCGATTACGGTTCTGCTACTATCTTATTCCAGCAGGAAGGTCAGGAGGGATTGGAAATCTACTCTCCTGTCAGTAAACAATGGGAAGCCGTCCCTTACGTGCCAGCTAACTCCCAAAAGTACCCTGGCGAAGCTGCTCCTATTGTTGTTAATATTGCAGACCAATTATCTTATTGGACTGGCGGCTTGTTAAAGTCCACTATTCACAGAGTCAAGTTTCCTGCTAAGGCGCAGGAAACGGGCCAGGACCGTTACTCCATTGTGTTCTTCAGTCATCCTAACGATGAAACGTTGTTGGAGCCTGTTCCAAGTGATGCTGTGAGATCTATTCAAGGTCGTGGTGCAAATAGTGCAGCTACAGTTCTTACTTCCAAGGAACACTTGGACAAGAGATTGGCTGCCACTTATGGGTGGTATTAATATGGCGGGTTGCTTTAGTTCTTAACGAAAATAGATGATTTTATCGCTATCTTCCTTTTAAATGTTCTTATAATCATTAATATAATTATTGTTATTATTGTTATTATTGTTATTATTATTATTACTATTATTATTAATGCATGGTGATTTCGTTCGGTTCATCAGTATTTGGTTGATTCCATCACCTATTCGCGCGATTAAGTTGGTTCGGCAATGTGCGCACAATCTGCCAGGGAAGCCTGATTGCGCGCGGAATTTCGCACTAAGGCGCACTTCCGCTCAAACGGGAAACTTGATCCGGCACAGTCTGTCCTCAATGTTATCAGGGACTACGGTACTCAGACTTCATATCATTTGAATTCTGGTGACGATGGCTGGAACACCAAAATTTCCACATGGCCTGTTGCTGCTTTCAAACGCTTACCTGCCCCTCAATTCGCCGAGAGTACGGAGTCAAGAAATCGCGGCTCGGGTGATCACAAATGTGCTGGAGGTGATTGAGATTATCAATGATCAGGAAAGCAAAAACTACAAACTTGGTGCAATTTTGTTGGTCATCGCCATTGCCACATGGATTATCGGGCTTGAATTGGTCAACACGGTTTTGAAGGGCGGCGAGTTCCAGAAACCGTGGTTTCTTGCATTTTTGACTGGCTCTTGTTTCATGTTGAATTTCATTCCGGAAGTGATCCAACTTATCGGCAGTGTTTTTGTGAGCACTAATCACGTTGGAGGAGATCTTTCGCCCCAGCTCTCTTCCTCTGATTTGAATCTGCAGCAGTCCCGCACTGCTTCGGAGATCTTGAAGCTGGAGGCGGATGTGAACGAAGGCCCCATCGCCCTCTCTCAGAAAGAAGTTTTCAGTTTAGCATTACAAATGACGCTTATTTATTACGCCTATAATGTTTGTGTGATGATGGCGCTTCAGTACACTTCTGCCTCTAACCAAACGATTTTGGGTTCAACTACTGCCATCTTCGCGTTGTGTTTGGGGGTGAAGCTTGGCATTGACAAGTTCTCGGTGAAAAAAGTGGTTTGCGTGTTGTTCAGTTTGGCGGGGGTGATTCTCATCAGTGTCTCCGAATCAGGGCCCTCTGAAACAGGCGGCGTCTTCGAACCGAAAAACCCAAAGTTGGGTAATTGCTTTGCCCTCGCAGGAGCATTGTTTTATGCCTTGTATCTTATTGTCATGAAGATGAAATGCGGTACTGGTGACCGGGTGACAGATGAACGCAAGCTATTTGGCTGGATTGGCGTGTTTTCTTTCTTACTTGGTTGCCCGGTTTTATTAGCCGTTGATGCTTTGGGAATTGAGAAATTTCTGCTTCCCCCTAATAAAATTGTTTTCTTCATGATCAGCATCAACGCAGTGTTCTCTGTCATTTCAGACTATGTTACTATATTGGCAATGCTTCTCACTAGCCCTTTGGTCACCTCATTGGCGCTTACATCTTCCATTCCAATCACCATATTTGTTGACTTTGTTCTTCTCCAGTTTAGAGACGACTCTCTGGGTTCCTCATCTAATCTTTCAATTTACGTTTTTGGCGTTTTGTGCATACTTGTTTCCGTGGTCCTCATCAACCTCAACATCACTACTGAAAACGAGTTTATAGAGGAAGTCATTGAAGATGCTTTGGAAGATGCCATTAGGCATGACGAGGTTTTATCCCCAATATTGTCGCCATACATGGGTTCTGCCATCAATGAGTCAGCTCCAAGGGCTCACGCTATTGGCGTTGCCCATCTCTCGCCAAGGTTGAACTTTTTCAAAAAGACAAATCATGGTCCGTCGCCTCTTGTTCCTGCTCCTTTGACATCAGAGGCTGTGGGCTTTAGCTTAAATTCTCATGGATCAAGTGAGTCTACCCCTCTACAAAACGCAAACCACCATGATAAATTATACACTATTGACTCAACGATAGATTCTACTTTGGACGGGGAATCTCAAGGCGCTAACCTTGTTGTCTATGGTGGCCTTAACCATTCCTTCCACGTTAAGATGGTTCAAGGCAGTAATAATGAAAGTTAATAAGAATAAACTCATGAACGATGTCTCTTCGTATCGGGTGGGGAACTTGCCCTAGTCTCGATCCAAACTGGTGTGTAAAACGTGCTCTCTCATGAACAACGAAGTTACGTAACCCAAGAGGATTGTGATTGTACTGAAAATGAAGGTTCCGGTGCAACCCGATTGGTAAGACTGTCTGATAGCTTCCCTAACAAACTGTGGGGCCTCCCTGACATAATCAGTGTTCTTCAATGCGTTTTCGATAATTTTGTTGGCCAAAGCGTCATCTTCAACCAATTTATGTACCCTTGATGTCAATTGAGAACTGAGAACATTTTGAAAGACCGCGCTCGCAATGGCCACACCCAATGTAGATCCTGTAGATCTGAAGGTGTATTGAATTGAAGTGGTGCAAGCTTGATATTTTGAAGGCACTGCGGCAATCAATGCAAGTAAGGTGACGGTAAGCATACACAGGTATCCCAATCCCGGCACGAGCAATAGTGTGAACTGGGTGAAAAGAGACGACTTCGGACTCAAATAGACAATACGTGCCATACCAAGTAGAGACAAGATTCCCACACCCACAACAAGGTTGTAGTATTTTCCTGTCTTGCGCATGTATAATCCAGCACCCACCGAGCCCAAGGAAACGGCGAAAAAGTTTGGAATCAACCGCTCACCACCCTGGGTTGCAGAAAAGCCCATTCCAGCCTGGAAGAAGAGCGGCACATAGAAAAGGTAAGCGAAAACGCCCATGGTGTAAAACCAGTTTGTGAGAGAAGAGGCCAAAACAGTTCTTTCAGTCATAACTTCCATCGGAATGATCGGCTCTTCTGATATATACGCCTCCGTATAAACGAAACTAGCGAGGAGTACCAAGGACGCTGTAACAAGTAGAATGAAAGTCCATGACAGGTACTCAATATCTTTTCCGCCCAAAGATGCGGCGACTAAGATGAGCATCAAAGACGAAACCAAGAAAAAGGCTCCCAAGAAGTCCACTCTTTTCAATTTCTCTTTAAACTGGGTCCCCTCGGCACCCAACCCTGGCGAACCAGGAGGCAAGTTGAGAAAGAAATAAATTGCCAACCCCACGATAACTGCAAGAGGAACTTGAAGCATGAAAACGTACTTCCACCCTAAGTAATCCGAAACAAGGCCTCCAATAATACCTCCCGAAGCGGCACCAAGGCCAAAGCAAATATTGGCCAAACCCTGGTACAATCCTCTTTCACGAAGAGGAATTAAGTCGGACATTGTGATGGTACCCAAAGTGGTCAAGCCAGACCCACCACAGCCGGTGATAAACCGGCCAAAAACCAACCAAGCCAATGAGTCAGTTACACAGATACAGCAGCCGACGCCGAAGAAGATGCAGCAAATGACGAGTAAAGTCTTTCTTCCGAAGATGTCGGACAATTTGCCAAATAGAGGTTGGAACGCGGAACACGACAACAAGTAGGCTGTAGCGATCCATGAGATGTTTCCCACAGCATTGAGATCCGACGCGATCACCGAGAGTAACGTGGTCACCACAGTGGTATCTAATGCGGCCAAGAAACTAGCCATAAATAAACCGGCAATCACGGTGTTAAGCTCTCTTTTGGGCAATGCAAAGCCATTGAGTTCATCTTCATCATTTCCGCCTCCGTTTTCCCTGTTGGTTTCCACGGAGCCGTATTGGTGAGAAGCCAAAGTTTTCTTGCTTATCAATCCTTCATCTTCTGCGGCCAATTCTCCTGCGATAATACCGGCACCTCCCGCAGAGATGTCCTTGATGATATTAGGATTGAGGGAATGTCCTGCTTTTGAAGAGTGGCTCATTTTGCTGCCTGAAAACCGATAGTGATAATGTCGGAATTAAAGATGTTGCAGGACTCAGTGGCTCTTTTTGACTCTTTTTCTGTATGGTTACACAACGGCAAGGCGCGATTACCGAATCCGCAAACGATTTTGGGAGGGGGTAACAATAGGCCCCAATTGCCAAATGAGAGGGGAAATCTATTCTTTCTCCTGAAAATTGGAAACCGCCGTAAATCAATCCCTGTGTCAATTCCTTGGTTGCCAATTATTGCTTAGTATATGGCTTGTTCTCTCAATGTCCTTATCTCTTGTACTGTATAGTCATGTTATTGTGGCTGTTTTTGCGGCTCGTCGTCGCTTCCGAGTGTCAGGCTAGCAGTTCATCAAGAAATGATAAACGGGTAATCCTAATCACCACCAGAAAATGACGGCTTTTGTCTATTTTCGGTATGAAATTTTTCAGAATTCTTGACTTTCTTCGTTCACTTTGTTCGGCTTACAGGTAATTTCCTGTAGCGTTAGATTATTCTATTTCTAAAACAACCACAATTTGGTCAAATATGAGACACCAACAAAACATGATTTATTTTATTGAATTAAGCCACTTTGTTCAAGAAAGGACAGAGCGAATTTTATATATTAAGTTTCGTGGCATTAACTGTTGTTATATGCTGGGGTATTACTATATACAAGGTCGCGTGGTCTAGTCGGTTACGACGTCTGCTTCACACGCAGAAGGTCCCCAGTTCGAGCCTGGGCGTGATCATTTTTTTCCTCTGAGTATGTTTTTTGGAGTGAAAAACGTTTAAAATGTTATCCCAGGCAAATTTGAAATGTCTTTTCAGATTTTAGTCAAGAATGCCTTTTCTTGTCAACTAATTTTCTGTGTCGTATAGCCAATAGACTAAACTCTAATATAAGAAGGTCGCGTGGTCTAGTCGGTTACGACGTCTGCTTCACACGCAGAAGGTCCCCAGTTCGAGCCTGGGCGTGATCATTTTTTTTTTGTTTTTGTGTGGGGTTTTTTTCCGCAATAGGAAATCCTCGAACGGACAGGAGACGCATACCCAAAAGGCAATCAGACATCATATTAGCCTGTTGTAATGTATAATCACACCATGGTAAACAATGAACGGCGGAAAATCACTTATTTGAAAGATGCGAGCGAACTACGTACGTACTGTGGTGGGCTGTTTCGTCAAAGTATTATTTGCCCTGTATATTATTTGTGCTACCTATCTTATTTAGTATGCACGTTTCGAATTCCATTCAACTTGGATCAGTGTAATATTCAGTTTCAAAGCATATTCTTGTGATCTTTGTTTATAATGGAGACCTTGGAGATCCATTCAAAGGATTTTTTGGTCAAATGGATTTATGCTCCTGACAATTGTTCCATTGTATGGGAGGCGAAACCATTGAAGAAGACAATCAACTTTGGCATTTACAAGCAGAATGAAGCCAACAACTCGGTGGAGTCATTGGCATCATATGCGGGTGATATGTGGCCCAATCAGGATACTAGCGTCCTTCAGTCTTCTGTTGACCCTCTTGAAGCACCGGATCCAGCATTTATGAACCGCATGATATCCCCATCGGTTACCTCGGTTAACAAAATCACAGAGCTGAGTACCTACAGAACCAAATCTAGAACCACTTCATTAACAAACAACTTGTCGAATTCCAATTTGAAGCTTCTCAAAAGCTATCAAAAACTCATACCTGGAGAGTTGGTGAAGGGCACATTCGAAGTGACCAAAGGAGGAATGTTCGCTTTCATATTCGATAACTCCTTTTCGAAAACCATAAGCAAGAAGGTGCTTTTCAGCTCTACTATTGTTAATGGGGTAGATGCTTCTCTGTTAGCAAGTGCCAATAAAAGTGTCATATTCAATGATACGCCGACAAACTTACCTAAACCTTCTAATAAGCTTCCGGGTAATATCATGACTTCCAAAAATGGCGAGGTGTTACTGAGTGTACTCTTAAAGAAGAGAAGAAAACGACACCAAGGATATACCAAGCGGCAGTTTGTTCTTAATTTCAAATACGGAACATTGTCTTACTTCAAGAATAATGAAAAAAACTTGAGGGGACAAATGCCCATTATTCCATCTATTGTCAGTGCAAATTACAAGACTAGAGAAATTTTCATTGACTCTGGAATGGAAGTTTGGGATCTCAAAGCACTCAACAAAGATGATTTTGATGCTTGGGTTAACGCATTCAATGTTGTAAAGCTAAGCGAGCCAGCTCTGCAAGATTTCACTAGTGAGGTTACAATTGAGGAATATAGACAGGTTCTTGAGGCCACTCATAAGAAATTGTCATTCTTAATGCTCAACAATTTGCCCAAAGATCAATTGGAGGAACAGATTCTGTCGATCCACGCGCATATTGAAAATGTCCTTCACTCTAATCTGAGTTGTAATCTTTCTCCAGTGACTTCATATGGGGAATATTTCGACGCAAGAGATAATATTGATGAGGCCGTGGTTATCATGGACTCTGTTCCTACAGAGAAGAAATGGGACAATGACCTGGAGGAGCGTGAGACGTCCGAATCAGAATCTGACTCTGAAGACGAAATTCCTGCGCCATCCGCATCTCTTCAAAAGGATGGTCAAAAAACTGTGGATGATGCGGATTCCACCTTGTACCCTTTGCCAACTGAAAATGTCGAAAGGAATGGTGACATACCAGTTTTTGACCATGATCCTCCTAGTCTTTTATCATTTGTCCGGAAAAATGTCGGGAAAGATATGTCTGCTTTGTCAATGCCTGTCGATATGAATGAGCCAGTAACAATCTTGCAAAAGTATGCCGAGCTATTGGAGTATTCTGACTTGATTGAAAACGCTTTGAAATACAATCATGAAGAAAATTCTGGAGAGCAGATTTTAAGAATTGCTGCCTTTGCAACAAGCTATCTTTCTAGTATGAGACATAAAGTGCGGTCCTCCAGAAAACCCTTCAATCCTTTATTGGGGGAAACTTTTGAGCTTGTGCGGGAGGACAAAGGTTTTCGCTTCCTTTGTGAAAAGGTGTCCCACAGGCCACCGGTTTTTGCCCTTAATGTGGATTCCGCAAACTGGAATTTGAGTTTTAGTCCTTCTCCCAGTCAAAAATTTTGGGGAAAAACTTCAGAATTTTTTACTAGCGGAACAGTGCGCTTGAGTATTAAGTCTTCAGGGGAAGTTTTCACGTGGAACCATCCAACTTGCGTGCTCAAGAATATTATTGCTGGTGAAAAATATTTTGAGCCAAGTAGCTCAATCATAGTAAAATCCAGTTCCGGCCTTAGAGCAGTTGTGGAATTTGCTAAAGGAGGTATGTTTTCGGGGAGATCGCAGGATTTGGTTATTAAAGCTTACGATTCTTCCAAAAAGCAATTGGCATATTCTGTAACAGGAACCTGGACTGAATCTATGACTTTGAAAACGGGGACGGTCGAGAAATCGATCTGGACAGCCGGAGCCCTGTTGCAGAATTTTGAGAAGAAATTCGGTTTCACTGAGTTTGTTGGCACCTTAAACAAGATCACTAAAATTGAGGAAGGCTTCTTGCCACCTTCCGACTCTCGTTTACGACCTGATATGCAAGCGTATAGCAAGGGTGATATTCCAACAGCAGAGTCGCTAAAACAAAAATTGGAGGAAGGACAAAGGCAACGACGCCAAGCATTGAAAGATGCAAATGAAGTATACAAGCCATTGTACTTTGTTCAAGAGGGAGGTGATCCGGCCAAGCCTGACACTGGTGAGTGGGTTTACAAAACAGGTAAGGACAGTTATTGGAACAGAAGAAAGGACCAAAAATGGCCTGAGTCTGCAAAATTGTGGTGATTTATTGTCGTCTATTTAAAATTTTTACAATTTAAGGTTAAGGCGCTCTTCCGAACTACTTCTTGAAGATAAGTCAAAATTAGGCTCTTCGTAGTCAGGGACAACGTTTCCTGTAAACATAGCAGGGTTTCTGTTTCTGAACATGATAAACTGAACTTGTTTCCTGACACTGTTGAGAAGAGTTCTCTGTAAATTCATCTCATCTTTCATTAGGAAGCTATCGTTTACCAAGTTATTGATGACGTTCAGGCGATTGCTGATTTCGCTTGATTCTCGCGAAATGAAGGGATACACTTTCTCGTCCAATTCACTTCGCAACCTTTCGACTTCGTAATTAACGTTTACAAGCATATCTTGGTCCAAGTCTCTAGCAAAACTCCCAATCTCTTCAATATGCTGGTTATATCCCAAGTTTGTAACTTTTCCTTGAACTATGCCATCCAATATTGAATTGATCTGCTTCTTCAAGACTTTATTCTCATCGACAACGTCGCTGATTTCCATTTCAAGTTTCTTGATGTATGGAAAAAGCTGATTTAGCTGGCAATTTCCATTCTGCAAATGATTTTCAAGTGAAGGTTCTGTGTCGCCTGACCAAGTACAACCAATCTCATTTGCAGTGCACACGAATTTGCCTGACTTCAAACAGTTTGTACGATGTTTCTCCAAGTTTTTGCGTTGTATCATGTCATTATTGCAGACATCACACTTGATGTAGTTTTCCGAGCAACTTTGATCTAGATGACTTTGCTGGGTAATTTTGGTGATTTGTTCGTTGCAGAGATCGCAGCTGAACTCTTTGTGCACACATTCTCCATCGGTCCCTTCGAGAAACCTTTTCTCTGTGAGGATTTTGCAGTGGTGTTGAATGTCTTTACTTAATTCGTCCGTGTTCTTGTCACTGGTGTTCTTGTCACTGTCATTCTGGTCTTCTTCTGTTTCCCCTTTGACTTTTGAACTTTCGACACTGCGGATTCCATTGCAATACACACGAGTATACCCACATTCATCAAATACATGGCGGTCTATCTCCCAGCGATGTCCATTCCAAGTACATCCCCGTTCTTCGTTTAGACAGCCTACTCGAAGGTCATCCACCATATTTGTTATAATCAAAGGAGCAGGAAATAAGTCGTTGATATCACTAGCGTCTATGGTGGTTCGATCTAAAGGACAAGCCCCTTTCTTGGGAGTTTCGTCTGAAGTTTTATATGCTTTGAAGCACTCTTCGATGCATTCTTTGCAGAAAGTATGGCCACAGGCGGTTGTCATCGGACTTAAGAAAGGTTGCTGGCAAATGGGACAGTTCAAATGGTCGGTTTCGCTAAGATATTTCAAATTGCGAAGATCGACAGTTAATCCTTCTTTTATAAGGTCGAATCCATTTTTGGCACGTTGGTTGTTTTCCCGAATCATTTTCGTCGTCATCCCGCAAAGATGTCTCGGTCAGCTTTGGATTAGTGGGGTATACGAGATTGTTATCTGTTAATCTATATACACTCTTGTTGGGGGAAGTAGTGCATCAGACCACTCAGAACTCCTGCAGTTACATGCTATATATGAGGCCCACATTGAGCACAACCTTTGCAACCATAATGGTGAAAGATACATGATAAAATTATTATGCTTCCAGAAGTATACTTTTTCTATATAGTGAATATATATATTGTGCCTTTTTCAAGCTGTATAAATGGTTGTATAGTGTAGTGGTTATCACTTTCGGTTTTGATCCGAACAACCCCGGTTCGAATCCGGGTACGAC
>JANIJR010000031.1:0-118330 GCA_030557995.1 Clavispora vitiphila
AGAGAGAGAGAGAGAGAGAGAGAGAGAGAGAGAGAGAGAGAGAGAGAGAGAGAGAGAGAGAGAGAGAGAGCCTGCGCTTCCATGGTTCTTGATTTGACGCTCCGGCGACCATAATATATAATGAATTTGCAGTTCTGGGTTTGTGGTCTAGTGTAGGCTCTATTTAACTTTCTCATCAGTTTGGGTTTGCCTCTAGTATTCCATCGGTAACTTTCTTACCGTCTGTCTGTTGCTTCTTTCTACCAAGAGATGAGCCATTCGGGTGGTTTTCGCAGTTTAGCTGAGAAAGTTGTGCAACCATCCCAAATACGTTTTTACATACACATTGGACTAGGACCGAGTGGATCACGTAAAGCACCATACTACACTAATTTGCATTTCCCAGACATTCAAGTTGCGCTTGCGTTTCTCATTCGATACACAGCCAAAATTGGCTTGACCCCACATATGCCTGGTGAGACCCGAAAACTGGGTACCTGATTTTCGTGATTCACATCACCCTTTCACACCGCAAAAAGGCAAACTCACCCCAACTAGCCAACACAACATCACATTCGCTTTTCTCTCGGCCAAAACAATCACCTAGCTTCTCCTACAAGCTGGCCACCATAGTAGTCCGCGCTCGAATTTTCTAGAAAAGTGCGCGCTATATAAAGAGCGGACGAATTTCTCCCTCCTCCACCACCATGTCTGCCGAAGAATACAAAGCACAGGGCAACAAGCACTTTGCTGCCAAAGAATTCGATCTTGCCATTGAGCAGTTCACCAAGGCCATTGCCGCTTCGCCCGAGCCAAATCACGTGCTCTTTTCCAACAGATCTGCCTGCTTTGCTTCATTGAAGAACTTCTCCAAAGCGTTGCAAGATGCTCAGGAGTGTGTGCTGATCAACCCATCGTGGGCTAAGGGTTACAACCGTGTCGGTGCGGCGCAGTACGGATTGGGCAACTACGAAGACGCCAAGAAGGCGTACTCGACCGCATTGGAGTTGGATAGCGCTAACGCCATGGCCAAGAGCGGATTGCAAGCCGTGGAAGAGGCCGAGAGCGCCAGAAACGCCCAGCCAGACTTGGGTTTGGGCAAGATGTTTTCCGACCCCAACTTGATCACCAACTTGCGCAACAACCCTAAGACCGCGGAGTTGATGAAGGACCCCTCTTTGGTGGCTAAGTTGTTGCAGATCCAGGCAAACCCCCAGGCGGGCATGTCTACGATGTTGAGCGACCCAAGAATGATGACGATCATGGCTGCGTTGATGGGAATTGACTTTGATATGGCCCCAGAAGAGCCAAAGACGACCGAGGCCAAGGCTGAGCCCAAGACCGAGGCCAAGGCCGAGCACAAGACTGAGCCTAAGCCAGAGCCCAAGCAAGAGCCAGAGCCAACTCCAGAAGTTGAAATGGAGGACTCGTCCAAGGCCGAGGCCGACGCCGCCAAGGCAGAAGGTAACACTTTGTACAAGCAAAGAAAGTTCGACGAGGCCATTGCCCAGTACGACAAGGCGTGGCAGCTCCACAAAGACATCACGTACTTGAACAACAGAGCCGCGGCCGAGTTCGAGAAGGGTGACTACGACGCGGCCATTGCCACATGCAACTTGGCCATTGATGAAGGCCGTGGCATGAGAGCCGACTACAAGGTCATTGCCAAGTCGTTTGCGCGCTTGGGTAACACCTACTTGAAGAAGGACGACCTCGAGTCGGCAGTCAAGTACTTCGACAAGGCTTTGACCGAGCACAGAACCCCCGATGTGTTGACCAAGTTGAGAGCGACCCAGAAGGAAATCAAAACCAGAGAGGCACTCCTGTACATCGACCCAGTGAAGGCGGAAGAGGCCAGATTGGAAGGTAAGGAGCTCTTTACCAAGGGTGACTGGCCTGGTGCAGTCAAGGCTTACACCGAGATGATCAAGAGAGCCCCAGAAGATGCTCGTGGCTACTCCAACAGAGCTGCGGCGTTGGCCAAGCTAATGTCGTTCCCCGATGCGGTTGAGGACTGCAACAAGGCCATTGCCAAAGACCCTACCTTCATCCGTGCTTACATCCGTAAGGCCAATGCCCAGTTGATGATGAAAGAGTACGCCCAGGTGATTGAGACGTTGAACGATGCGCGTGAAAAGGACCAGGAGTTGAACAACGGTGCCAACACTGCCGAAATCGACCAGTTGTACAACCGCGCGGCATCCCAGCGTTTCTCGGCCATTGAAGGTGAAACCCCAGAACAGACCATGGAGCGTGTGTCGAGAGACCCAGAGATTGTGTCTATTTTGCAAGATCCAGTGATGCAAGGCATTTTGGGTCAAGCGAGAGAAAACCCGGCTGCTTTGCAAGAACACATGAGAAACCCGGCTGTGAGTAAGAAGATCCACACCTTGATTGCCGCCGGTGTGATCCGGACAGGTTAGGGGTGTATCTATAATTGAGCCACGAGAGAATGCAATTAATTACAGTAGCAAGGTTAGCCGTGCTAGTCTAAATATGATAGCGTCATTTGACTGACAATGGATTCACACTGTAGATCTACACCTGATTGAAAATAAATATATTGAACACAACCGAATTAAAACCTAAAGCCCGTTATCAAAGAAAAAATTGGGCATATTCAACATCTCCTGGGTCCAGTATGACATGTAGTTCATGTCATCCTCGAACACGGCTTCTCTGGGCTTGACTTCTGGCGCTTTGAATTCTGGGTGAAGAAGATCTGCCAACGTCAGGGGCCGACTTGGGGTATAAGGCACACTTTCCTGTTTCAGCTGCGGAACGAGGATGTCGGTATGTATGGAGAAGTTAGGGTGCTTGGTGAAAACGTTCCTCAGCTGAAGCTCTGAATGAAACTGAGCGAGCGAAGATTGGTCCACCTTGTAAATGTGAGGAAAGTTTCTCTCTGTGCTTTCAAGGTGCTTTTTCAACTCTTTATTATTTGCGAGAATGCTTGTGTTGTTGCGTTCCTCAATTACCTTGATGATCACCCGCAAGAGAACCCGTAATAACAAGTCCATAAGCTGGAACCGCATATAGTGCAATTTTGTTTCTTCGGTGCAAATATTGCCGAAAAAGCCAAAGAAGTTCATGGAAACGTCGATCAACAAGCTCAAGTCCTTTAACGTTTCCTTATCGCTGGCACGGTTCATGCAGTTAGAACAGAGGTTCATCGCCGCCAGGAACGGGAAGATCAAGATCCAGTTTAGCGTCACAAACGGCCACGACTTCTTATCCACTATACGCACCAAATGTAGAATGGTCCGCGCGCTATCGAGAGACAAGCGGCGGAACTCGCGCGATTCTTGCGTCAGAACTTCTGTGTCGGCCACAACCACTTGCCACGGAACTCTGTTGACTGTCATAATGTGACTGAAGTAGCTCATGCTCAAGAGCATACAGAAGTTGCTTGTAACGTCGGATCCGTCATGCATCCCCTGCAAATAGTGGTCAAAACTTGGCTCGTTGTACAACCGCGGACGGTAAGCCTCGTCGACGTTGGCGCAAAACGCAAACGACCGGGCATTGATGGTGGTAACAATATCCTGGACGTGCTTTACGCTCTTGAACGAAAGCGAAGTGCCAAAAAGCGTATGGTATGTGACGAGCCGTAGCTGGGACAATGACTGGAACACCTCAGAAAAACCCACCATTTTGATGCATCGGTCAGTGGAATTGAAGCAACCGCCTGCGCTTGCAAGTTCCTTGCACCCTTCCTGGAGAAGATCGGTGTAAATTTTCATCGCTTCTTCAGACTTCTCGTCAGAGGTCAACAACGGCGGCTTCCCCAAGCGGTAACATGTCTCCACATCGATAACTTGACATGCGGCCCAGAGTTTGAGTTGCGCCACTCTTTCCACTACGGGCAACTCCGCAGAGAGATCGTATATATGCAACCCCATTTCTTGAGCGTAACGGATTGCTAGCGACACCAAGGTGTAGTTGACATCGGAAACGACCCATGAAGTTTCCAAATAAATGGCCATCAACAACAAAGCCTGGACCGAGTGCATACCCTCATTGATGGCGCTGATGCGGTGGTAGTAGTACACAGAGTTTAAAAACATCTCTTCCTGGAGTTTGACGAGCACTGAAATGGGTTGCTCGAATAACAACTTGCATTCACCCACCGGATAGGCTCCCAAGGCTTCCTTGTCAATGATGAGCGATAAGGAAGTGGCCAAAACCATGCTCATCAACATAAGTTCGGAATAACTGAGACTGCGGCGCAGCAGACTGGTTTGGGCTGCATAATACTGGTCAAACAACTCCTGAGCAGCGTCAGGACCAAGAACGAACGAAGCGACATGCACGTACTTGTAGAACTGGAGGATTTCATCCATCAACTGTTTGCTCTCGGGAAAGATGCCTTCCTTGAGTTTGGCGATTTCTGCCGCGGTGTGCACCTGCGGTTCCGACCAAACGCTCTGGAACGCAACTTTCCACAGGGTGAAGTAGTATGGGAGCGTTTGGAGCGGCACGCAAATGTAGTAGTCCTCCGGCAGTAGTCTTTCACGAATATACTGGATAGATTTTTCTCCGAGCACACTGAAGCCGAGATGCGTGCCCTTGTAGTGGATCACCGTCTTCTGCTTCGTATTTGCTGCCAAAGACTCCTTCAAGATCGACTTGCACTGGGCGAAGAAGCCAGTGCGGGTCTGGTGCGGGAGAAGATTCAGGTTGGGACTCAGCTCCTCCGATTTCTTTTCGGCGTGACTCCAGCCTCCAGCAGGAGACACATCGGCCGAAGCTTCGTCGCTGGAGCCGTCGTTTTTGCCTCCCGAGATGCTGTTGGGCGACTCGTACGACGTCGACTCGATCGGAACCTCGATCTTGGATGCGATCTTGCCAATCAAGTTTTCCAACCGCGTGAGCCGCTCGCATACGTTGTCTGCCTTTTTGACTCGAGGCTTGCGCTCTTTGGGCGACTTGTAGAGGCAGTCAGCTCCGGAGTTACGGCAGTTCAAGCATGGAGTGAGCCCGTCACAGCGGACTTTTTTTTTGCTGCAAACAGTGCAGGCTCTGGCGACCCTAGGCCGGGTCTTTTCGATCAGGTTTGATTTTTCCAACGTGGCTGGTGCTCAACAAAGTCACGGTGGGATTTTGCAATGGAATGTGGCGGCGGAGAAGACAAGCTTGGTTGTCGGAGATAATTTCTCTGTGGAAGACAATCTTCGCACTGTGTATGCGCATGGAAAAGCTGACCTGCGGCCGATACATTCTTGTGCTCCCACCCGGGCTCAGAGAATATGGGGATGGATTTTTCCCGCGTGGAGGGAGACGGGTAGCCGGCACTGTGAAGCGGTGATGAATCGTAGACGTCGTGATAAAATCAAAATATGCAATTTGTACTGCTACTAGGGCAAAGCTCTTTCTGGTGCGGCATGGTGACTTCGCTAGATAGTCCACATCATTGGATTGAAGAGGTTACGCTGGGCCGAGATAGGTACTACAGTTTGGATGGTAATTGACTGGAAAATACTTTGCTGAAACTGCATTACTTGGCATTTTCGAAGTTCACACCGTCAGTATCACAACCAGCAGACTAACATCGGCCATGAAGTTATGAAGTGATTCTTTGTTGAATGAATCATTTGACTATTGACTAAAGCACAGAAAGGGACATAGCGCTGTAACTTTTGGATCACACTTCAAAGCTTCCTTATTTCAGCTTCCAATATCTTAAATGTATGTGTCATTCTTCTTGGCAAAAACAATCAATCAGGAAAAATGCTATATTACGAATGATAAAAAACGGATTGTTATTCGGATTTTTTTTCTTTTTATTTCACTGCAACAGAGAGTCATCAGTATCTATAGAAAACTCTCCGTACAGAAATGCAATGGGTATCATTAATGATTATGTACAGATACGTAAGAGAGCCACATGGTTGTAGAGAGACAGGGACTAAAAAAAAAACTGCGCATACTGGCTGGAGGGATTTAGTAGATCAAAGTCATTTCCTCCCATATTAATATTATCCATCTGTGCCAACTGCGCATCGGCAAGAAGAAGCCCGAAGTCGCAATTGCCATCCACGCTAGACGTCAGCGATACCATCTTGCTTCCGCTATCTGTCGTAGGAGTAAGCAGCGACGAAGACAGCGTGGATTTCGGAGCGGGAGAATCAGGTGCAAATGGAGACTTCGCGCTGAACACAATAGAATTGGAGCACATGGACTTCTTGAACGATTCAAAACTTTCGTAAAGCTCGGGAAACGCTTTTTGCGTCGGGAAGAGAATATCATGTAAGCTTGAGTTTGATCCGATGATACATATACCCGTCTTGCTTTCAAGAATCGTCACCGTCACCCGCAACACCGTTTTCACAAACACCAGAATCAACGAAGTCATGTCACCGTATTCAAACGCATCCACCACCTTTGGGGGTTTTGGAGAATTGAAAATCTTCACCACGGCATCAATCAAAAGTCTCAAGTCGGAAATGGCCTCCGCAGACGTAGGAAAGCTCATGCACGTGGCCAGCAAGTGGAGAACGGCCGTCATGGGGAAGAACATTGCCCACGACCGGAAAGATCCGGAAAACGAGTCTCTGTCGATAGCCATCACTGTATGAAGAATAGTACGGGCGCTATTGAGCGAGAGCTGCTTGTACTTTTCCTTGTCCTTTATTTCCGCATCCGGGAATGTCATCATCAGAGGCAACCGGTTAATCAACATCATATGGGAAAAATAGGTGAGCAGACAGGTCAAGTTAAGCTCGTCTTCAAGCGAGTCCAACCGTGAAAGGAGCTTGAAGCTTGGATCGTTGTAAAACACGGGCCGCATCTCTTGCGGCAAATGAATCACACTGGTGGCCATTTCCTGATTCAAGAAGTCCAAGTTGGCGCTGAGCTCGGCAAAAGTTGACAATTTAGCCGGCGCAGAAAAGAGACGAGAGTAACTGTTGAAGCGGCACTGGAAAATGGCCTCGAAGTAGCGCGTGAGCTCTTCCATCTTCAGATACGCGTTCGTTTTGTCGACGTGAAACAGCAGGATTTCTGGGCTGATGTCGCTGTAGTTGATGATTGGGTTGCGCCCGGTACGGAAACAGGTTTGCATATCCAAATACCGGCACAAGGACCACAAATAGCGACGTTTCAGCACTTCGGATTCTGTGAGATGAGCATATGACTCGACCCGGTGAAAGCCAAGGGCATATGCAAGTCTGATTGCCAGTGAGAGGACCAGGTAGCTGATTTCTCCAGCAATGTACTCCTTATCGATGAACTGTACAAGCAGAAGTAACGCCTCCACAGACTCTTCTCCTTCTCCGATAATGCTGAGGCGGTGGTAATATGCGACCACGTAATTTAGGAGCTGGTTCTGCAATGCCGCAAGTTCTGTCGGCGAAAACTCTCCCGACGTCAGTTCTGCCGCTTGTGGCAGTGAATCTTTGGCCCACGATTCCACGCGCAAGCAGATAGCCTGAAGAAACGCCACACACATGCTCAAGAGTGTGGAGACTCCGAAAACAGGCTTACTGGAATTCTTGTGGGCGTAGTACTTTTCAAACTTGCTGAGCATCATGTCCGGATTGGAAGACTCGACAAGGCATATCGTCGTGTAATAGTTTCGGATAAGATGTAGCACTGGGCCCGAATTTTTTGGGAACGGGCTGGTCAACATGCGAGCCTTCTCTCGCGCATCCATGGGAGCCGGGTCAAGCCAGTGCAACAACAACCGGCGTGCTTTCAACTGGAAGATCACCGGCATGTTTTTGAGTGGCATCAAGATCGAGCTTTTTTCGGGGCCAAGATTGTTTTCCATCCACTGCATTGACGACTCCAGCAAGATGCCAAGTAGAGAATGCGCCCCAAAATACACCGTAGCCTTTTGGTCCGATGAAGGTTTGTGGGGCCATTGTGACCCACAAGACCATTCGGATTTTGCAGTAAACGGTGAATCTTCTGACTCGTAGTCGGATCCAGACTCGGATTCCAGTCCAGTATGGCTCTTTTCGTGATTTTGGCCGCTCAAAGGATTCAGCATGCCCACAGTGGCACAGATGCTAGCCACGACGGACTCTAACTGCCTCACTCGTTCACCGAGCGAGTCTACCGACTTTTTCAGCACTCTCATTCGCTTAGAACTGCCGGCAGGCCGCAGCTCGTATACACATGGGCCATCTTTAGCCTGGACGCAGTGTTGGCACGACGGCTGGCCGTCACAGCGGACTTTCTTGCGGCGACAAGCGTTGCAAGCGACGCGGATTCTCTTGCGGTCGGATTTCATCTACTTGGAAAGAATGGACTACTGAGCAGCGAACGGCTCAGGAGGGAAGGCAACTGGCTGGAGCGGACTTTGAGCTTTCAGAACAGCCTGATACGAAACAAAGCACCAACTTCAGTCCGCGGAGGAGTGGAGGGAAACCACCGATGTAAGGGCCGATGGCGTGAGCACAGAGAAACTGCCAAATGGGAAGTGACACAATAGAACCAGATCGGAACAGAACAGATCAGAAAGGCCGGGCCAGGACGATCAGCAAACGGAGAGCAGGGTCAGCTTCTCTGATTTCAGCTCGAAGGACGTAGAAAATACTGTGGACAAAGAGAATCTAATCAAGACGGAGACCGGAACCGCAATGGATCCGAGCCGATGTACAGGCGCCTGACTAATGCGGCGAGAGGGCGAGAGAGGGCGAGAGCTTGGGGAAACGAGAGGCAACGTAGAAAAAGTCGAGGTTGGGCCCAGAAAACGTCACTGAAGGCTCTTGGACATCGTCTTGCATCTACAGCCAGCTACTGTAGAAGTGCTCACCAGAAACGACCGCAGTGTTGTCTTATCTCAGGTAGTAGCCACTGGTTACCACACCAACACTTTCTGTAATTGTGCTGTTACTAATTCAGACAGACCGCGATCGCGGATCTATATACTTCTTCAACCGCGGAAGATTGGCACGGAGTCTAATCAAATCTGCCCGCACAAGAGGCCGATGTAGTAGCGCGGCCGAAGGTACTACTGAGCCGGTGCGAACGGCCCAAGTGCGACTACGCCAATTGGCAGAGAACACAAGGATGGCAGCTTAGCGCATAGTAAGGTTTTGCCAAAGAATTTTTTTCCGTGCCGTGTCTCCCGCTGTTATCCACCACAAACGGTTTCCGCCCATATCGTGGCTCTTTTGTCCGTTTTTCTACCCCCACGTTCCGCTCGCCATTGCGTCTTTGCCAGTTTTGCCTGCACACTTTCGACAATCTTCACCTCTACTACTCCATCAACACCATGGTGGCCAGAAAACCAATCTTCGCCAACAAGGAAGACGCCAACGCGCGCGAGGCGCTCAAGCTCTACGAAGCTAAGCAGTACAAGAAAGCGTTGAAGTTGGTCGACCAGAACTTGAAGAAAAACTCTTCTCACGCCGAGTCGTTGGCTCTCAAAGGTTGCTGCAACCACCAGACGGGCCACAAGGCCGAGGCCGAGGCATACATTGTGAAAGCACTCGCCAAGGCTCCCACAAACTACTTGGTCAACCACATGGCCGGTATCTACTACCGCAATGTGGAGAACTACGCAGAGGCCGCTAAATGGCACAAGGCGGCAGTTGACAACGGGCTGCAAAACACGCCCATCTTGCGGGACTTGGCGCTCTTGCAGTCGCAGACCCGTGACTACAAGAGCTTGCGTGACACACGCCAACAATTCTTGGAGAGTCAGCCGGGTTACCGTGCCAACTGGACTGCAGTGGCAGTAGCGCACCACCTCAACCGCGACTACGCCGCGGCGGTGTCGACCTTGGACAAGATCGAGAACATAATCAAGGAGCACCTCCAGGAACTGGACCGCTACGAGCAGAGCGAGTGTGTTCTTTACAAAAACTCCATCATTGCCCAAAGCGGCGACTTTGCCAAGGCGTTGGCCGATCTCGAGGCAAACTCCGACGAAATCCGCGACCGTACCTCCTTCTTGGAGTACAAAGCAAAGTACTTGGTCTGCTTGGGTCGCCGCAAGGAGGCATCCCTTCTCTACCGCCAGTTGTTGCAGAGAAACCCAGACAACGTGGAGCACTACAATATGCTCGAATTGGCGTTGGAGACGCCTGCAGATGCCTACGATCTCCGCTTGCGTTTGTACGACCGCTTGGCGCTGTTCTACCCTCGTGCCGACCCACCGCAGTTTCTTCCCTTGAGCTTTTTGCCTGCGTCGCACCCTGAGTTCCGCCCCAGAGCTGCAAAGTACATTTTGGCTCAGTTGAAGCGTGGTGTGCCTGCCACTTTTGTCAATGTCAAGCCTTTGTACAAAAACCGCCAGAAACGGAACATCATTGCTTCGATTGTCTCTGACTTCTATGCCAACGACGTGCCTCTGTTGGCTCCGCCAGTCTACGTGTGGGCTAGCTATTTCTTGGCACAGCATTTCTTGTACATCGGTGATCTTGACTCGGCCATGACTCATATTGACAAGGCCATCGACCATTCTCCTACTTTGGTCGAATTATACATCGTCAAGGCCCGCATCACTAAGCATCGTGGGAAGTTCGAGGAAGCCAGCGACATCATGCAACAGGGCCGCAGTTTGGACTTACAGGACCGTTTCATCAACTCCAAGACCGCCAAGTATCTTTTCCGTGCCAATAAGGTTAACGAGGCCATTGATACAGTTTCGCTCTTCACTAAATTGGAAGAAGGCGCCGTTAACGGCCTCAAGGACTTGCACTTGATGCAGGCAAACTGGGTGTTGGTGGAGAGTGGCGAAGCGTACGCTCGTCTTTACAAGATTGAATCGGCAAAGTTGGCAGAGTTGACGCCAGAATCCGAAAACTATGCTGAGGTATCTGATTTGTGCGACATGTACCGTGGCTTGGCCCTCAAGCGTTTCCTTGCCATTATTAAAGTGTTCAAGACATATTACGCGGATCAGTTCGACTTCCATTCCTACTGTATGAGAAAGGGTACTCCCCGTGACTATGTCGCCACATTGGAGTGGGAAGACAAGCTTCACTCCACTCCTATTTACGTGCGTGCCATCAAGGGCTTGACTGCATTGTACTGGGAAATTTTGGATGCTCAGAAGGTGCAACAAGAAACAGAAGATCCCAAAGCGAAGAAGAAGAACAAGTTCAAAAAGCCCAAGCCACTCAACATCAAAAAGAAGGCTGAACTTATCGCAAAGGTGGAATCGGAAAAGAACGATGCCGATCCATTCGGTACAGTTCTTCTTGCTGATTTAAAGGAGAACCGCAACCTCTTGGCAGAAATTGAAGGGTTCTCCAAGGAGTTGACCACAGAAGCGAAGAAGTACAGATTTTCGTGGGAGCTTTCCTACGCCGTGTACAGGGCCCAGGCGAAGTACGTGTTGGCGTTGCAAGCCATTCGATCTTGGAATGGCATTGTTGATCCGCAGAACCACAAGTTGAAGATCGTGGGTGAAAAGGTCTTGGACTTGAAACATGCGTTGGAAAACGACAAAACCGCTAATCCAGCCATCATCAAGGTGGTAGAGAAGGGATTGCAAACTGCGTTCCCTGAATTGGAGAGCGGCGAGGCCAAGTTTCTCGAGGCCTACAGCCATTAATATAGACTTATACACCGATGTGTTCGCATATATGATGTTACCCAATGTTTTAGAGCGAGAAATAACTACAGCACAAGCAGTAAGCCTTATGTAATCAGACGATACCCGGTACTTAAAGTAAACTTAGGCATTGACCCACGACTCCACCTGGGACCGGGCCACATTTGACGCCAAATTCAACGTTTGTCGGCCCATGGGAAAGTAGCTCACTGTATACCAAATTGCGCTTATTAGTTGCACGACTGCAAACACAATAGAGAGAATCGTTGATCTCAAGGAAAGACTGGAAACCAAAGTCATTATGATACTGGTAACAAACGTGATGGTGAACAAGATTCGTGTAGAGGAAAACAAATGGGTCAAATACGCCCTGAACCCTTGGAGAACACCAAAACTCACCAAGAAGAAGATGGATCCCATCGACCAAAGAAGGGCAAACTTCCGGGGTTTCAACGACAACACCGGGAACAAGAAAAGACATATCAAGTAGCAGCAAACACTTCCACCAAAAGTCAAAGCGAAAATCAACATGCGGTCCCATTGAGATAACTCACCGAAGCCAAATCCGTCTGAAGGAATATCATCGTCTTCCAATTGTATGTTGTCGGATTTGAAGGGATTGAATTTCAGGAGTTTTGATGTGAAGCCTCTGTTTGGAGGCTGGGTGACTGGTGCCGGTAATCCGTCGTCCTGAGACACCGGACTGTAAGTATTTTTGAACGGCTTGAAGAAACTCATGCGGTCTTAACTGTAGACGCAAACACCGCTATAGGTGACACATGCACGTGATATCACCTCGCTTCGCCTCTCTGGCCAACCAAGGGCAGGTAGCGGTTAAATAACCGTTTTGTGACCAGATTATAAGTTTCGGCTCTTAAGCGGCCCCCCGACTGTGTAAAGCGTTTTTTTTTCTTCGTTACAGGTAGTGCAATTGGTACAGATGGCGATTTCGGTTTCCTCACCACGATCGCGAAGTGTGATAGAATACGTACTACTCGAACTTTTCCATATCTACATGTCCGTGGCTCCACCAAAATCATTTTTCAGCACCTATGCTCAGCTCATATCCTTGTCGGAAGATGCCTCGGCCGACTCCTTCTACAGCACGGAAGACTATTCCCGTTTGGAGTCGTTAGGGCCATCTTTGCCCAAAATTCCATACCCGCTCCCACAATCGCAGGCGGCCACGAACGCAGCCGACGAAGTCATTGTGGTCAATGTGAAATCCATCAAGCCCCCATTCAAGTTTTCCGTTCTGATGAGTGGCATTCCGCTCTCACAATCGGTGTTTAAAGTCAAATCGCAGCTTGTGCAAGAAGTTCCCATCTTGAAGGACGCCGGTGCGTCTCCTGCCAATCTCAAGTTGATGATCAAGGCCAAAGTGTTGTCTGACTCCACTCTACTCTCTGCAGTTGCGGCTGGCCAGGAGGAAATCTCGATTCTTGCCATGGTATCTGCACCGGAAAAGCCGGTGGAATCTGCTACTACGACTGAATCCAAACCAGAAATCAGCGACAACACATGGACTTTGATCCAAGAATTGTTGGAAAAGGACCTCGGAGAGGAACTTGCCCAGTCCACGTTGAAGAGATTCAAGGCCTCTGCTGAGTAATGATGTTTTCTTCGTGGTCTTCTGCTTGGAGACTGTGTCTAGCTAGATGGAGATGAGGCTGTCTTCTACAGAGTAATGTATGATGTGTTGCATTTGGTGTAGTCAAGTTGGACATGAACAAACGTAAACGCTCTCTATGTAATGGGAACCGTTTCCCCTTCACATCGACGTCGTTTCTGACACATTCTGATCACCAGAAACCGGCCACTCCAGGTGAAACAATATACTGATGTTCGCAATTCCTCTCACGAATCCATACTTTTGATGGCGTTTAGAGCTGGAGGCCCGCTATAAATCTTCATCCGACTGTCGTGTTTTCGTAAGATCGTCAACCTTCATCTATTGTGTCTTTCTATACTTGCGCATGACCAACTCCTTCAACGTATGCCCCTCTTCCCTACCAATACGTCTCTCGTGAACAAAGTACGCGGCAGTTCCTATAGCAATGGCAATCACCGGATCCGCCATCCGTGAAATGAGATACTTATATTCCATGATGCTAGATACTATAATTTAGGATTTGATGAGAAGTGTATGCAATAAGACTGCACCCGCGCCAGCCATACTTGGGACCAGTGTTCGGGTCCGTGACGCCACTACTTCTTGGGAAATTTCTTTTTCATGCGGTTACTAATGTGCCTGTTCCAGGTGATTCCGCTCATGATGGATTTGTTGAATCCGTAGATATCGTGGTTGTCGTCCATATCGGGAGAGTGGTACTTTAATGCCTCGCGCTCGGCCTCGGTCATTTGCGGCCCCACCATGCTTTGCTGGCGAGCTTTCAACTTGTCTCTTTGGTGGGAGACAAATTCTCGACAGTTGTTGATTTCATCTTGTGACACAAAACCGTAGCCGTAGCCGCCGATTTTTTTAAAGCAGCAGTCGATGATGAGGTTTGGGTCTGTGATGGACTTGGGGAAACTCTGCATGAATTGGAAGAGCTCAATCTGGTCGCTCTCACTGGAGTCCCGCGAGTCTTTCTTGGCAAGAAACTTGGGATGATCCATACACAAACGGCAGATGGTCAAAGAGACGCGGAAAATCGTTTTGGAACCCTCGTACCAGAGTATGTCCCAGATACGCAATACACTTTCTATAGGCAAAACTCCAACAAAGACAGACATGAACCAGGAGGAAGTTACTAACGACACCAGCGGAAGACGGGTCAAAATCTTGTCGTCTGGCAAAACCGTGCCGTCATAACTTTTCCCAATGATCGCCCATAGTTTAGGGATGTATTCCCGGATGCACATCATAAGCACACCTTGGTCGGTATGGACTCCTTCCAAGTTCGCCGCGTGCACCTTGGGAATGATGCGCTCCATCATGATCACAAGCATCCAAAATGCCCTTTCCTCGTTCATAAAGAGAAGCAAGAGTCCCGCCAAGAAGTTGAGCGATTGACAGTAACCCACATGAGGTAGATAGTGGGCAATCGCCACCAAAACTCGGCGTAGCGCCAGGATCGCTTCATGTTCTTCTGCGGGTGTATTTTCGTTTTCCAACACAGACAGGTTGAAATGCATATTATCCGGAAAGGTACGGTTCAAATCTCGCTCAATGACCTCCGTATCCTTGTTATGGACATCTTTCGTGGCTTCCACAATGCTAGTGTAGAGCCCAACGTTCTGGTTTAGCTTTTCATGGCCGCCCGCGTAAAAAAACCACGCATTGCCTCTCCATTCAGGCGGAATTCCCTTGCGGATCAATTTTTTCACCTTGTGTGATTTAGGGGGAAACCGCAGGGGTGCAACCTTGGTGCTTGTAACAGGGAGGCCGTTGCTTTTCATTAGAAGGTTCCATTTCTTTTTCTGGTGGAGAAAGTGGCCCAGGTACTCGGCAAACCACTCGTTGTAGGAACTTTCGGTAGAGTCAAACAACAGGCTCGTTTTGCGGAAACCGTACATATCTGTTTTGTCCCGTAAGATTTTCTTGATGCTCAGCTCGGTGACAGGTGGAATCTCTGGCGGATTCCATAATGTGCGACGCTTCCCGTCGAAAGTTTTCCCGTCACTCGACGGATCGATTGTAGCGGAACCTGCTCTGGCCGAATCAACCGAGATATCAGGAATGTTGCTCAATGTTCCATTGGCCGAAGATGTCTTGGTATCAACCTCAATGAGAGACGCAGTGGAATTCCCGTTGAAGGTGTCATTCCCGCTGCCGTCGGCCATATGGAGATGCAATAGTTCGCTGGAATCCGCTTGCATGTTGTGCAATGCCTCTGCAAATGGGCTTAGCGACCTAACCGAGCCGTTTGTTTCGTCCCTGGTGATATCATACACATCAACGTCATAGTAGTCGAGAATGGAGTAGTTCTGGGAATAAGCACTCTTCAGACAGTCGTGGGCAGAGTCCGGAGGATCCGGCAGCCCGCTAGGGTTCAAATAATTTCCCATGAGTCGGGTTGGACAGTCGTGGGGTGTGCACAGCAGGAGTCGGGGTTTTCGAATCTGGTGTAACACTCCAGAGCGTAGTTGCCGTTCCTGCGTAAACCGAACGACCCTAATATTGTTCCATATCGTGGTCCATACAGGCGACTGTAAATTGACTCGGGTGACGGTAACTCGATTGGTCCACTGCAGAGAGATACACCGAAGCAAGAATGCAGAATATGTGATTTTTGTGACCGCCGGCCCGGTTCTTCTACCGCGTACTGCTATGGTTACAATTGTCTCACTTCTTTGCGCATGAGTGGACGCAGCCGAGATACACTACAGAGCCCCGCAGTTTTGAAGTAGAATCCACCCCCAGAAAAAAGCGAAAAAAAAATTCAAGACTTCCGTCGCGGGAATCTCGGCCAACACAAGAGCAGTTTCTCACTTCCGCAAATAAGGTGTGCTCTTGGTGACGGAGATTGCCCCAGGTCATGCGAGACGGCATAGTGCCATAGAAGGCTTGATGTGGTCACCACACAGGACTTTTCGGGTTTTCGGATCGAGAGCGTTGCTCTCTGATTTTTGGCCGCTGTAAATGTCCGCGGGAACCGTCTTATACGTTCGATTTATTGTTTCCTAAAGTACGTTCTTGAGCAGAAAGCACCCCAGCAGTTGGACGTGCCTGTAGCTTGTGCTTCCACGCATGTCAATTTTTTTCGGGGTGCGGATAATTGTGCAGTTGAGAACATTGGACCAGCCGTTTCGGAGTTAACCATGTGTTCACCTTTCCTCGCGCAAAAGTGCCTAGTGCCAAAGTTCCCATCGTATCTGTAATCAAGATATAATCGCTCAAATTCTTTGCAATCTCCGGCAATACAATCACCGCCCACAGGCCATGTTCTTACAAGATGGAAATGACTGATGCCTAAGTTATCCGAAAAAGATACTGGCTTTGTTCGAGACCAATGGATCAGCTGCAACTTTCCGGGCTGAAATCGTTTTCTACTTGTATATACCTCAAATTATACTCATCTGTGGTTCTGTGCTCGATGGTCGCCTGTGTCCAACAGCTTAATTTGTTCTCCTGCAGTACCATCTCCACTCTTGCATCTCTCAATGCACGTGAGTTTCCCTGGATTCCATCTCCATGCTTTGGCGCAATCTGGAAAGCACGAAAGTCTACCAGCTGTGCAACCCGATAGACATCGCAGAAGGAATCTTGATATCACATGATTTCGACCAGACTGTTCGATATATACTGCGAGGCAGTTACCAGCAACAGTGCTACGAAGGTGCAACTCCCATGCTCAACTCGAACGTGAAGTTGATTTTAAATCGCTTTTTGCAGCCGCTTCCCATAGTTCGCCAAGAATGGCAAGAATTCAGCAAAAATCCAAACGGCGGAACATTCATCTACAGTGTGATTCCCGTGATCTACTCTATCTCGATTCTGTCGGTGATTACGTGGTTTCTCACTATTTTCATCATGACCAACTACACCGTGAAACCGTCGCCGTTATTGCGAGCAACCGCCACGGCATCATCTGCTTACATGCTTATGACAGTAATCAAGTCTATTGTGGTTCTTCATGAGCAACAGAAACACGGCTATCTCCACGGAATGTCTCTATTGGACCATCTCAACAACCTGGTTTTCCTCAATGTGATCGACCTAATAGTGACATTTTTTCTTCAGATTAATCAAGTCCAAGTGGTTATGCGGCTTTTTCTGCGTCAATCTGACAAGCGGATGGTGTTCTTGGTGGGTTTTCTAGGCTCCATCTGCTCGCAAACCATTTGGGGTGTGATGAAATTCCACAAGTTCCCTCCGAACGACGAGTTGGACAAAATTTTGCCTGCCTTAGTTTATTTAACTAGAATTGCCATGGGAATCAGCTATGCCGCCATTTTTACTGCGTTCATGTTGACAAAGTTGAAAACGCTAATGCTTCATAAAAACATCTGGGCAATTTCACTTCTTACGGTCGTGCTCATCTACGCACCAGTCTCTTTCTTTATAGCGGATGTCTCGAGTACGTGGATATACGAGATGTCGGATGTGTTTTCTGTGGCTACCTATGTGGTGTGTGTGATTCTCCCGTGGGAGTGGTGCAACCAATACAATATGATCCGAAAACAGCTCGAGAAAGAAGGTGTCTTGGGCAGAAAATTCTATGAAGATGAACTTTACGAGCTCGACAAATTCGAACTCTTTGTTGAGGAAGATTCTGATGCAGCCTCCGATCCAGGCGACGAAGACGGTGCGATTACTTCTCGCTCGATCATACTGTCGCTGTCGTCGATGCACAGTGGTCTGCGCAATGCTAATCGCAAACCAGATCAGAGGCCCACGCTTGCGTTTTTGGCTGACGGTGCTAATGTCGTCAAAGATACATTTGTTTCGATCACAGACAAAATCATTGCTACAGGTTTAGCAATCCCTCGGTCCTTGAGTACGGGAAGTAGTGCTGGTACACTGCCGAACACTCATTTGGAAATGCGAAGCCCGAACACAGATGGCCCAATGAGACGCTCTGCAATAGGACCAGCAAGACCTAGAAATCACGGACCGAGAGGCGATTCTGCGGTGAGAACGCACAATAATGTCTACATCTACTCCACCAAGGACGTAGTGATTGACGTGGACTAACACTAGTGCGGAAATGTATACTGTTAAATGGGAATAGGAATGCTTTATTCGCGGACTGTAGTCTAGGAGGACACACCGTCTTCTCTCAAGCAATCTTTTCGTGTCCTAACTTGGCAATGGCCAACGCCTCCTCTTCGTATCCGGGAATATGAATATATTCCACGCCTGCATCCGCCAACTTGCTCTGGCCCGTGTTGTTTTGCACAAATGTATCTGGTTCAACGACTCCAACGTAGCATGTTTTGATATTTGTGGCGAGAACGCGGTCCACGCACGGCAAGTTCCCGCTAAGACGAAGCGAGCATGGCTCCATGGTAGTGTACAACTCTGTTCCGTCTGGAACGTTTCGTTCTCCCACCTCTAAAAAGTACTTTTCGAGCGCACACTGTTCGGCGTGCGTGTTTCCCGGAAGCTCTCGAGAATGGCCCGTAGCCAACACCTTTCCATCGAAAACCAACACTGCGCCCACATTGAACTGAGTTTGAGTCTCTCCGCACTTGCGGGCACACTCAAGCGCTAGTTCCATGTGCTTGCGCTGAGTGTCAATGGCCCAATCGGGAAAGTCCACCTTATAGGACCACAGTTTATCCGCAGCTTCATAGCGGTAGGCATGGAGCCAGAGATCCAAATCGTTGGGTCCCGGATCGCTGTACAATGGCATGTCGCAATCAGGGCATTTTGCGTCTGTCAACACCTCGCCATCCTCCTGGGGATGGATCCAGGTGGAACAAGCCCTGGTTTTCCCGATCTCGTCCAAACGAGCCACTATCGCTTCATCCGCGCCCTCGTGTCCCCTTCCGAGGTCTTTGCTGCCCCAAACATACTCACTCAGGTAGATCGGGTCATTGGCGATGGGGTGTCCAATATACTGGAGGTGCACGCGGATCTGGTGGGTACGGCCCGTAAGTGGACGGCATTTGACTACCGACGTGTTGGTGGAAGCGTCGTACGACACCCTACGGAACTGGGTGGTGGCAGGCTTCCCGTTTTCTCGGTCAACCACATTGAGTGCGTGTTTGGGAGAAACGGTGTAGAGGGGCTGGTCCACCTCCACCAAGCCGACGGGGAACTTTCCCTTGACACGCGCAATATACTCCTTCTTGACAGTGCGCTCCCGGATCTGCTTGACAAAAAACTCCGCGCCCTTGGCGTTTTTGCCGAGAAACATGAGCCCCAGTGTAAGTCTGTCCAAGCGATTGCATGGGTGCACCGTTTTTCCGAACTCGTGCTGAAAGATCTTGGTGATGGTGTTATAGCGGTAACGGCCCGTGGGGTGGACGGGGATGCCCGAAGGTTTGTTGATGGCGATTTTGTCTGTGTCTTCAAATACAATCTGGATGTTGCGCGACGACACCGCGGGTTCATGGCGGTGACATCTGTGACTGATGAGATCGCCATTCCTCACCACAGAGTCGAGAGTAGTGGGGGTCTTGTTGAGCGTCACCTGGCCTGCAGCAATGGCACGCCGATAAAATTCCGGCTCCTTGTCTCTGAACTCATCCACAAACACGTCTATGAGCTTGCGATCTCTCCATCGGAGTTTACAGTAGGTCAAATAGGTGAAGTAGTAGGGCGTCACGCGACGCAATGGACCATCCACAACGTACTGGGCGCCTTCTGTTTCTTCCTCGTGGATGGTCTTGTTTCCGTTTTCCGTCACCAACACATCCTTGTCGACGGCCTGCTGTTTCAACCGAAAACCTAGTTCATCGCGCAACTTTCTCAGCCCACGCGGAAGACGGGGCATTTTGCCGTTTTCCGGTGGCGGGGTTTCGCTTTCGCTCTTGGCCGCGGCCCGCTTTGTTCCTTCCATGATTTTCCTGGCGTTTTGGTGTAATCGGCGAAGGGCCATGGACTACTTGCGAGTTACGCACTGCATCGCATAACCCGCACACTACTCTTCGTTCCCCCAACCACTGTAACATTTGCAACTGATACTAGACCCGTAATGAGATATCAAGTACTACTAAATGAGATTTTGAGTAATGCTCAATGAGACTTCAAGTACTGCTTAATGAGATATCAAGTACTGCTTAATGAGATATCAAGTAATGCTAAATGCGATATCAAGTACTGCTTAATGAGATATCAAGTACTGCTGCTGATTGCAACCTCCATGTTTGCACAATGCTACTAATTTATCCACAATGCTATTAATTCTTCTGTCTCATTCTATTAAGGCACACGGTCTTTCGGTCCGGCCCGGAATCTCTATACCATATTCATCCCTCAGATCAATCCCTGCTTCTTCAACTCAACAAAGTCCTTGTGCGACATGACATTGCCATCATCATCCTCGATCTCTACATTTTCAAGCTCTTCCTCCTCATTGCGCTTGGTCTTTTTGATTTTTGCCCACAACTCTTGCGCCTCGGCAATGGTGTGGATGCCGTCAAAAAGAGAGGTTTCTTCCTCTCCAATCCCTAGACACATAAGCCCATACACATGTTTTGCCAGGCCAAAATGCTTGGTGAACTGTTGTCGTCCCTTGTACTTGATATTGCCGCAGATCTCACAGTTATACGAGCGGTGAAGTCCTTGGAGCTTGTAGAGCCAAAGTGGGATTGGAGCGCCGTCTGTGCCAATTGGCAAGTCCTTGGAGTAAAAGTCGTCATCATCTTCTTCCTCTTCTGCCTCAGAAGCAGTTTCTTCTGCAGTGTACTCAGATTCTTCGCCGTCAACGGCCAAGTGCTCTAACATCTTTTCTCTGTCTGAAAGAGTGGACCTTCTTTCGTAGTCTGCCACAGTCGCTTGCACCAAAGATTCCAATTCTCGGGCCATTTGCTGTATTCTCGACTCTAAGTCGTGGACTCCGAGACCCTTGAGATCCTTTTCGTTTTCCCCTCCGTTTTTTTCAGTATTCTCTGCATCTTTTTCGGTCACCTCTCCATTCTTTTCTGCATTTTTCTTGTGCTTTTTCCCTGAAAGATGAGCTTTGTACACTGTCTCCTTTGCGAAAAGCTTGTCACATGCTCTGCAAAACACTTCGCCCTTGCTATTGGGTTTTCCGTCCTCCACTTCACTTTCTCTCTTTTCTTCCCATACCGGAAGCGGCTTCAACGGGTAGCAGCACTCGTGCATGCGTATGAGATAGAGAAGTAGAGACTCGAGGTAGCGGACATAGTCGGCAGATGTCAGTTTATGGACAAACTCGCTGAACACAGTGAGATACTTGCCATAAGTAATTTGGTCGGGAAAAAGCGTCTTGTACATGTCGTAGAACACCGTAAGATCCAAGAATTTTCCGTACACTTCCAGCTCGTTGAACGCTTCGCCTAGCTGTGTAGCCAAATGGGCCGTTTCCCGAGAAAGAAAGTGTTTCCGTTTGAATTTCCTCACTGAGCCCTGTCTTGTGTCTTCTGGGGGAGCACTCAGATACATGGAGAGCCCGGAGATTAAGGACTGTGCGCTTTGGTTTGGCTGGGCCTTGAATCGGGCCTCCACATCCTTAACCGCCAGAAACACCGCTTCAAACTTCAACCCCGGATCGGTTTGGGCCTTGATTTGCAGAATAAGCGCCTCGTTGACGTTCTCAAGCACCCGAGCTCGCGTTTTTTCGTACTGGGTGCCAAAATAGCGGAGCTCGTGCTGCTGTAGCAACGACTCTTTGTGGGGTCGCTTGCGTTTTCGGTCCAAGATGGGGTCTGTAGGATGTATTTGTGCTAAACGGCCTAGGTCGGGGTTACGCCCGAACCGTTGCGCGGCGGCAGCCTCCAAACAGTCTAGTTCTTCCAAAAGCTGTCGCTGTGTCTCCATGGATACACGATGCAAATAAAATGTGGCGAAGAGGGCGGGTTAAAAGACGGTGGAATAGAAGACGGTGGGGATGTGATGCACTGGTGTGAACTGGAACGCACCCGTGCCTCCGGTCCCTGGTCTTGCGATCGCCACTACTTACCTCCACAGCGGTAGACTACCAACTATAGACAACCACTATTGACCCCTGCCTAGGTAAAAGAAAAAAAAGTATAACAGAGTGCCGAATTTCTTTTTGACCGACTATTTCTGCACTGCAATTGACTGCACTCCCGCCACAAGTCACAAACTCACTTATCTTCCGTATCACACACTTACTTCCGGTCATCTGCACCTGCGACCCGAACGATTATGACGTCGCCTACACCGCCAATTCCCCTCTTTCTTCTCACGTTCAACGCGGCCAAAATCAAACTCTCCCCCGCCGATTTTGCCCACCATGTGCTTACTATTCTTCCAGAGACTCCGTGCGACATGTACGTTTTCGGATTCCAGGAAGTATGCTCTGTTCTCGACGGCGGCTTCCCCAAAATTGTCAACAAACATATGATCGACATCAACCGCATTGTTCTTGATGTTTTGCAGCAGAAATACTGCTCGTCAGACTCTCCCTACAATTTCAGCACCGTGGGGCTCCATCATGTTGGAGCGATAGGGATGGTGGCGGTATCTCCTTTTGGACTGCGGTTTAGGGATTGTTGCTTTGCAGCGGCCACTTGTGGCGCCATAAACTCGCTGTTGAAAGGCGCTGTGGGCATGCGGGTCAAGTATGTTGACGCCAAAGATGTGGTGGAGTTAACTTTTGCCTGTGCGCACTTGAACGCTAACGAGGGCGAAGTGTACTACCAACAGCGGATAAAGGATGTCTACACGGTGATGCGGGCGCTTGATTTTGGCGACGGCTACAGTCTTCTCAAACCACAATGTCATACATTCTTCATGGGTGATCTCAACTTCCGCACCACCAAGAACTCCAACGCCAACACCACTCTCTCAGACTTGTTGGAGTTGCGCGATCGCAGCAACACTACTGATATTTCGGGCGAAGTTCCGCAGTATGTGCAGAAGTATGACGAGTTGACGGAGGGTCGTGCTAACGGAGAACTCTTGACTGGCTTTTCAGAACCCACCATTACCTTCAACCCAACCTACAAGTACCATCTCGACACTGCCATCTTCAACACAAAAAGGTGTCCTCTGTGGTGTGACCGCATCTTCTACCAGTCGACCTATAAGGCAGGAGCTAAACCCCAAATCCACCGCTACGACAGCTTAGAAACATACAAGCACTCTGACCACCGCGCGGTATATCTCCACCTCACAGTGCCGCGGGCGGCGCCCGAGTCAATCATTGGAGAAAACGGATTCTTGGTTGTGCTTCCGTCGGCATCAATACTACCGTCCCTGGGGCCCGGTGACGTTCACGACCAGTACGAGACTGTAAGTGGGCCCACGTTGATGTTCATGAAGTGCACATTACTTGACAAGATCAACCAACTCTTTTTGCGGCGAATCAGTGACTTTTTTATAGGCTATGGCTTGTGGCTTGGAACTACGCCGCGGGGACGGGTGCTGTTGTTGGGTCTTGTGCTCTTGCTCTGGCTCTTTTTCCTCTACTTCGGATGAACCTTTTGAACTGTGTATATTCTGGGTGATTGTATACTGTGGGCCGGCCTAATTACCTAGCTTTTCAAACACAAACCCAATGTAAAACTCCACCGCCTCCTTCTCGTCGCCCTCCACGCCGTACTTGCCGTCCGCCCGCTTCATCCCGTCCACAAGGTTTTTGTTCAACCGCGAAAAGTACTTGGGGATCTCCAGGTTGAAGATGTCAATGAAATTTTTCTTGTACTTGAGAATTAATCCGTAGTCTTCGCATAACAGCCGGAAGTACTCAAACGGCACCACGTACTCCGGAACATCGTCAACTGCATCCTTCAAGTAGTAGTCATACTTGTTTCCAAATGGCGATCTGAACACACCATCTTCCGGTGGTTCTTCTTCGAAACGGACCCGGTACAAGCTATTTCCAAACGAGCGCTCGCCATTAAAATTTTTCTTCACAATTTTCTCCCGGATGAAATCTGACGACGGCATCGTGCCAATGAACGTGCCTCCAGGGCGCAAAGACTTGGTGATATTGGAGAGAACCATGCGCACCTTGGACTCTGTCTCCCACGCATAGTGGAATGAGAATTGCATAGATACACTGTCCACAGGGAATAAGCCGTCCATGATTCCGGGGAAGTTGGGCTCAAGGATTTCGGGGAGTTGGTAGGAGAACAAATCGCCTGTCGCTAAGCACGCGTCAAAGTTGTATCGGCGAGAATCTCTGTTTCTCTTGGAGTTTGGGTTTTGCGGAATGAAACGCGCCTTGTTTTGTGAGTACCGTGAGTACGCTTCCCGCACCGAGGCGTCACTTATGTCGACACCAATGTATTGGTCCACATGAACAAATTCGCACTTGTTCAAGTCCCCTCCCTTTCCGCAACAGAAGTCCAAAAGCACTAGCGGTGCGCCTTCCTGGCGTCTTTTGACAAAATTGCCGAGAAGTATGTATTTGATCGCATTGTTGAAGTTTCTGAGCTTGTAGATGGGGGATTTGGTTCTCGATCCTTGCAACTTAGACTGGACAGTCCGCTGGTTGTAGTGCTGCCGCACAATACTGTTAATGTCCCGGTTTTCTTTGTGTGTGATGGTGCTCAGAAATGTGCGGTACTCGGAGTTGAGTCCGATTCCTCCAGTGGACGGAATGCTCGTGTAAGGCGCAGCAGCTACCTCCGCAGCATTTTCGGTCTGTTCTTCGGCCACGGTCTCCGTTTTGGTCGTTTTCGGTTCCGGATCTCTCCGAATTATTCGAGAATCGCTGCTGGCTCGAGGATTTGCACCATACTTGGAGTATCTGTCATCCTGTGCTCCGTAACGAGCATATTTATCCTCTGACGGTTTCTTTTCTCTTCTTCCGCCATATTTGGCATACTTATCTTCCTCTTTGGCCTGCGCCTTGCTCTTCATCCATGCTGGAACCGGTTTCGCTTCCTTGTACACTGAATTTTTGGCGGTGGATGCAGAAGGTGACTCCCTTCTAGAAAGTGATTGGATGTAGTCCGTTTCTTCCACACGGATGCGTTTCAGATCGCTGGATTCAGGAGATAATGTGCGCTTGGCGTCTGGCTTGTCGCTTTGGTCTGACTTTGTGCCGTCTGACTTCGTTTGGTCTGGTTGCTCGGTTTGGTCTGACCTCTGCAGGTCAGAAATCTGGCGAAGGTTTGCATCGACAGGTAAACTGGAGCCTGAATCATTCACTTGAGAAGATTTCGACACCGGGGAGTCGCTCATGTGGTGTGGGTGGGAGTAGAGAGGGTAGGGAAATGTCTCGACATGGACCTGTGTACAGTTTCACAGTGGATGGATTGGCACTATAGAGAAAATTACGGTCTGTACTCATTACGAAAAATTTGCAGTCTATGTGTGCTTTACTGATGCAGTGATTGTCCAATTAAGTCTATATTATCTCTATAAACGCCTCCTAGTTGCTGTTTTCGATGGCATCCTTGAAACACTCCACAATAGGGTTCAAAAACTGCTTCTTGTTGGGCAAGTAGTGGCCACCATCGTGTTTGAATGTCTTCACTTCCAGTGGGAAAAGCAGATTGAGGTACTCCGATCTGATGGGTGGAACAACAACGTCCTCGGAACCAAACACAGAAACGATGGTAGTGGGCAAGTCTGCAGGAGTGGTGAAGTAGTTTTTGTAGTTTTCCACCAAGTGCACCTTGGACTCGTATTCTTTCAAGTCAGCAATACTGTTGAGGGTAGCGGTGGTGTCATCTGGGTTCACAGGCAAAGTGAATGCAAAACCAGAAAACATCACCGAGATTTTGAACGGACCGTGGCCAGGCACAAGCTCGGGAATGGTGTTGGTGATGGCTGCAGTCATAGCAGCACCTTGAGAGAAGCCAATGATACCGTCGTAAGGGCCGTTCTTGGCAATGTGGTCCTTGACGTATTCCACCGCTTCCGCGAAACCCTTGTGCTGGCCGTCTTCAGTGTGGATCCACCAGCATCTGTTCATATTTCCTTCCACGATCTGGTTCCATTTTTCGTTTGCCTCGGACTCGTCTGCCGCCAACACAAACGGAAGGTCTTCCTTGGAGTTGATCAAGGTGGGAGGGTCAATGAAGTCTAGCTCGTAGCCAAGTTTTTTGGTCAAGAGCTTTCTCAACCCGGAGGACTTTTCGGCGAAAATCTTGCCGCTTTGAAGGTAGCCTGGAAGGCAAAGGAACTTAGGCATTGGGGAAAAAATTGCAGCTGCAACTTTTTTTTTCGGTAGGCCCCGGAGCTTAAATACCACTAACTCTCGGCGATAGATGCGTGCATGAGGTTCATCGCGGAATACGCAGGTTGCAGCATAGAACACTCTACATGCACCGATGGAAAAAGCCCCAATGAGAGAGCACCAAAAAGTCACCTTGAGCTCATGAGAAAAGTGTTGACGCTCTGGAGAGTACTGCGGCTCGGGTTAATCTTGCGAAATTGCAGAATGTGGTTCAAATGCTGTTTGATGACGTCTTTGTTGATATGCGGTGACAGCGTGCGAACCCACTCGGGGTTATAGTACCGACCTAGTAGAGTAAGCACCACGCCTACACCTAAATCTTTTCCGGTATCGCACAAGATCGCCACCGGCTCCCGCAGACACGGCCGGAAACTGGCGACGAGGGGAAGAATTTCCCGGAGTTGTTTCGATCCCTTTTTGGACGATTCCACGGAAAAGGTTTCGATGGAGACGGATTTGGCCAGTGTAAGGGAGTTTGCACCTTCCGACTTGTCAGATGCAGCGTTGTCTATTGATATCTGTGTTGCATTGTCTGCATCCTCATCTGTAGCTTTGGCATCTGTAGCTTTGGCCGCATCTGTAGCTTGAGCCGTCCCTTCTTTGCTCATCACAATGTACTTTGGAGAAAGTACCACCACGGCTGTCACATCTGGAACTACCCTTTGAAGCCGCGCCAACTCCACGTTCTCTGTAATTTTCCCAAGATAGATTCCCGTCTCTCCTAGCGGCGTTATGTCCAACTCTGTTTCACATCTGCGCTCTGCCCCACGATAGATCTGCTCCATGCGGAGGAGAAGCTCCTCCTCCGAGAGCCACAGGCAGATGTTGCCCTTTGCATCCACCACACGCAAGTGTGGCCGTTGTTCAGGATAAATCAAGTCCCAGAACACGTCATGGTCAAAAGCGCCGTCGCAAATGTCGCCGGCCCAGAGTTCGTGGTCGTCGCCCGCGCCCTGGACGTAGGGGCCGTCGAAATGCCAATTCTCGGGCTCCCTGCGGTTGGTGGAGGCACTGACACAGCAGATGGAGAAGTAGTCTCTGCCACTGACGCCGCTGCGTTTTGATGGCCATCTCCAGCATGGAATGACCGGCTGAAACTTCCCAAGTCGGCTCTGCAACTGCAGTTTCAGAAGAATTCCGAGCCGCACCGCGTCCGCAGCAAACTGGGGAACTTTGGCCACGATGGCAGCGTGTTCGCTTTCCAGCACCATTGCGCGCGGTGTCATGAGCCAGTTGTCTGCTGCCACCGCCGCAAACTGCGGAGGAACATCCTCGCCATCAAACATCACATACGAGATGACCGCACACCAGATGGGAATAGTCTTCAGAAGCGCATCGGGCAAGAGCTTTCCCTTGCGGGTCGAGTCCACCACCACCACCGTGAGCTCGTTGCAAAGAAGATCCAAAAGATGGAGATTGGTGCGGCGCTCGGAGAAGCGCCACTCGCCCGTGTGGCCGTCGGTGCTCTTGAAGTAGACCGTGTCTGCACGCTGGTGGGGTGGAACATACCAAAGTCCGCATCTTTCGTTGGCCACTAGAGCAAAGGGTTGGAACTGCTGTACGTATCGCTGGTCTTCGATTATGGACTGTAGTCTGTTGCGGACAGAAACAGCTTCCCGCCGGAGGCTCTTGAGGATTTCCGAGTATGACTCCATTCCTGTGGACGGAGATGAGGTGGCAGGTGTCAGCAGTATGTGCAGCTGTAGCTGTGTGTGTGTGTTGTGAGCAGGATGTGATTATTGCGGCGATTGCTTGTCTGGCAACGGCAATCTGGTCCTGGTGGCTTTTGTGTTGTGTGATTTTACCGATTGCACTCGAGTCGAGATGCGCGCGATGACACGGCTGACCAAGGTGGTAACTCCAAACCATATTTCTGGTTTGCCCGGTACCTCCCTCGCTGAACAGCCTGCTGAGTCAACCCGAATCTACAAACAACGCTTTTGATAATTATCGTTCTATTCTTATGAAGGCCAAAAGCCTTTTTCGGTAGGGTACCATACTCCATCTGAGTGGCTGCTTCCATCTCGATGGGAGTACTGCGTCCCACCCCATGAACCCAGTCGTTCAAACCAGGCCATCTCTCATGCATATGCTGTGATTCTACGACCGTCTCTGCCGTGCAAGCTTCAACGCTGCCCGTCTCTGCTCCTCTTCCAACTCTCGCCTATCATCTTCGACCGCAAGGCGCTTCGAAAACGCCTCTTCCTCGAGGATCTCCGCGCCTGTAGCCTCCATGTTGTCCGAGTCGCTGTCGTACTGCTCGTAGTGCGACCGCTTGCGCCCGCGGTTGAATATGGACCAGATCTCATCGCGATCGTAGTCCTGACCGTAAGAGACCTGCTCTTCCTCGTCCGACGCAATGAACGACCCCATGTCGCTGTCGTCACCCTCGTTCTCGACATCGCGGCCCTTTGCTGTTCTCTGCTGGAGCTTGCTCTGCAACTTGGCCGACGGCTGCCGCATTGGAAGGGGACGAGCGACATGGTCCCTGGGTTTTGGAACCAGCTTTTGCCGTGGAATGTTCTTGCCCTCTCTTGGCGTGTCAGATGGTCTTTCCCGTGGTCTTTGTGGTCTTTGCGGCCCTTGCAGCTTGTCCGGTCTATCCAACCTTGCCTCTCTTCCTTCTCTTGCCTCCGGAGTTCTCCGCTCGGGCGTTTTGCGCCGCGGCTCTGGTGTTTTCGTCTTGGCCTTGAGGTCGATCGACATCTTGCTCTGGTCAATCGACGACGCCTTTTTCATGAGCTCACTGAAGGACATCTTCAGCTTTTTTTCCGCAGGACGCACATTTGTCGTCTGGTTTATTGTCGTGTGGTTTATTGCTGTCTGGCCCTTCGACAGGTTTTTAGTGGGCCCTCTTCCAACCACGCCGCTTGTTTTGACGGGTTTGGCCCGCCGGGCAGGCTCTTTTTTCGGGGGAAGGCCCTTTTTCGCTCGCGCCTCTTTTTCCTTGGCCTCTCGCTCCGCCTTTCTGGCCGCCTTGAGTCGGGCAACTACGGGATCAACAGCTCGTCCAGAACTTGACGTGGGTGTTTGCGCAGGTGCCGCCGGTGCAGCGGGCTCGGCGTTTTGTGAGGGGTGGCTTTTGATCTGGCCGCGTGACTGGATCTTTTGTAAGATGCTGGAAAGGGACATCGCAGCAGCGGTGGAAGGGTAGTACCAGTTGGTGAGAGTTGACGTTCGCATCACACTCTGCCGGACCAGTCATGATGCATGCCCGAGGAAACAGCAAAGAATGTAAACAAAGGTCTTGAGCTGGACGGACAATAATAGGGCGTAAATACGGAAATAGTGATAAATGTTACGATCTTGTATTTTCCATATCATGCGGGCCATCCGTTCTATTCCAGCCTAGGACGGCTCTTCGCACTCTCCGCATTCCATTTCTCATTTATTATACAAAGTAGGCCAAGCATCTCCCTACACGGTCGCCCAGGATGATCATCACGGGGCTATGCGCTCCCCTCTCGCTTTCACTCCTCCTCCTGCTCCTTGTCCTGCCCAAACATCGAGATAAACTCGTCCAACCCGCTCTTCATCGTCTCATCTTGCCCCATCTCAACCATAAGTTTCCTGTTGTTCTGGATAGAGAACTGCTCGCATTTTCGGATTGTTCCGCTCACATGGACACACCGCATCACCACGTCAGAGTTGTCCATTTTGGTCACCAACGCCATGGCGGCTACTACCTGGTGAAAATTCTGGCGGTTGCAGCGAATGATTCCGGTGGATGTTTTGTTGCTGAAATACTTGACAATGATCAGCAGCGCAACTTTGCCTGCTGCAAGCTCGCCGAAATGCTCTTCGATCACTTGTTTTAGAAGTTGTGCGATGGCCCTAGCATTGATGGAAGCAGGCGACGTTGCATGTAAAGAAAGTAGAGCTGCTTTGGGCGATTCGCTAAAATTGGCAAACTTTTCTCTTTGCAGACTGGTCTTCGGATGCGATGGGGGAGGATGGAGAATATCAAACAAGATATATCTGTGTTTAAGACGCACCATTGTGGTCTGTGTGGTAAATGTGTATTCACTCTTGGACCGCGTATCTAGGGTGCGCACCCGTACACCAGGCGATGCCCACCAAGCGCTTACTAGTCGGTTGATACATCTTGGGACCGCTTCTTCCCCTTACTCAGAATTTTCCGCTGTTGTCTAGATGGCGTTTAGATTGTCAAGTATCTCTCGCTGATATCGCGCGCCATCGCGCTGTTCCCATTCAAGATGTAAATGAGATTAAGATTGTACGCCGCTTCCGGCAGCATGTCGTAGGTCGTATCGTCTTTGAGCTTGTCGTGGTATTCAAGCACTTTGTTGTAATGCTTAATCGCCAAAGTCGGAAGTCCCAACATATGGAACAACCGGCCAAAGTTATACTCGATTTCTTGCAACTCGTAGTCGGTGGCATTGTTCTCTCTGCACTCCTTGTACTCAAGGAGGTAACTGATACCCTGGAGAAGCTGGATGTGACGGTTGTTACTGTTTCTCTGCATCGATCTGTGCACGTGCGCCAATCCCAACATAAAACAGATTGTAGTGTCTTTATTATACTCCCGGTAAGCACGAGTCAAATACACGATCGGAGATGAGAAAGTCCGGTTACTTCCAAGAAGACAGGCATAAATGTAAAGCAACTGCGGATGCTCGCGGGTGAAATTCATATTGGCGGTGTCGAATGTCACTTGTGCCGATCCAGAGACCTTGCTGGATGTTAACAAGGAGTCGTATGCTTTAAGATGACGCAAGAAGTATTTCTGGTGATTGTAATTGCTAAACGCAGCCCATGCTCCAACTCCAGAGCTGAAACAACACATGAAAAAATCGTAGATCTTTGGTGAAAACTGGGTTGACGTAAGAAAGTACCGAACGTTGTTAGACACCGTTTCACCGTAATCACCTTTCAAAATACCGAATGCAAGTAACGCAAGACGAAGAAGCATGCTGCGAGTCTTGTCCTGGATGAAAACATTTACCTCAAATGCTTTACCAAGGCATGATATGGCCTGGTTGACGTCATTCTTGTAGTCTCTCCACAAGAACGCATTTTGCACAAATACTAGCAACCAGTCATCGTAGCTCAATCCTCTAAATTCAGTTTTAGATGTCAATTCCATACGCGACTGGCTCTCGCTTTCCTTGTTTTTCATCATCGTATCAAGCATGCGCACTCTAGCTCCAATTTCCATGTCTTCTTTTCTCTTATAAGTGGGAATTCCTTTGAATGCGGTCTTTCTATTCTTTGGGAAAAATGACCGGACGCCACAGAAGGTTTCAATCAACTGTGAGGCCAACTTCATCCATGCTGCAGCAGCCACCATATTTCCCTGGTTGATCGCTTGCTGCAAACGTTTCATTCTGTTGAATTTATTGGTCACGCTGTGGGTTGCGTCTCTGTTGATGTCCTCTCTTTCGGCTTGGGTCAACTTATGGGTTCTGTTACTCAGGCCAGTATTTTTAATCAATGCAGCAGGCGCATCTCCTTCATCAACCTGTTTGTCAATCTCCATGTTCAATTCCTTTTCTTCAATTGTTTCCTCGTTGAGGTCTTGAGTCTCCTTAATACTTTCAAGAACTTTGTTGGACTTTTCGAACTCATTAAGATGAAAGTATGTCTCACACAACATCAACTTCAAGTCAATATTGTTGGGCTCTTCGTGCAACACGTCGAGAAACACATTCTGTGCGTTTTCGTAGTCGTAGAGCTCCATGTAACATTTTCCCATCAACATCATTGCTTCGGACCGAAACTCTTCTGCGTGGTCTTCATCGGGAGTATGCACATTTCTTTGAATCAGTTGCCCCAAGTATTTCAATGCTTCTTCGAGCATTCCTTTGCCTTCGAACAATTTGCCTGCCTCGAAAAACAAATCAGCCACATCATATAAATCCTCCTCGCGATACAAGAACTCAAACTGACGTAAAGCCTCTTCGTTCTGATCCATTTCGAGCCTAAATTGGGCGAGCTTGAAACGGATATCAATGGGTAACCCATGTTCGCGGGACATGAGCTGATCACTTTCGCGAGGGTGGAGTTTCATTACGATTTGAGCCCGTCTTTCGTCAAATTCGGCGTCATCATCTTCAGACCACCAGTCTTCACTCATGCGCTTCTGAAGGAAACGAGCAGCCTTTTTAATCATTCTCACACCTTCATACCAGTTGTGCTGCGTGATGAGCAATTCACACATTATATTCAACGCTGACCAGTTAAACACAACGAACTTCAGATCCGGTTTATTCTGAATATTCTCCTCAAGAATGTTTTTGTATAGACGAACCGCGTCGGTCAAACGCTTCTGTTCGCAGTACACCGACGCCAAGTGTTTCACATACTGAGGATCAGCGGGAAACATCCGATGGAGTCTTTGGAACCCCTCAAGTGCTCTTCCAAAAAGCCTTTTTTGCTTGTGAAGCATTGCTCTGTCCAAGAGGTACTGAGGGTTAGGCAAAGTGCCTTTAGGTCTGTAATTGATTGCGTGGTTGTAACAATGAATAGCCTGATCGATATGGCCCAATTGGGCACTAAGCTCGGCCACTGTGCCCCAAAATGCAATGTCCCAAGGTACACACGCAGCTGCACAGAGCCAAAGACTGCAGCATTTGTTCATATTTCCCTTCATCTGGTAGATTTCTCCCAAGGTTTTGTATGCGCTGAAGTTGGTAGTGTCAAGCCGGACGACTTCCTTGTAGTACTTGATGGCAGTGTTGAGGTCCTGCTTGACAAATGCTTCGTTTGCTTTAGCAAAATTGTCTCGTACTTCGGGATTCAATTCCTTGTTGGCCATGCGGAGAGCTTGTCTTCTTCCATAGTTCTTGGAGGTGGGTTTTTTTCGTAGTCTGAAGCCAGATGCCGCTCTTAAGTGCTCGCGCAAGTCGAATCCACCGTCGTCGCCTTCATTGTCCAGGAAAAGCTGTTCGTCCTCGTCGGAAAATACCAATGGCTCGAAATCCTCTTCGTAGTCATTATAATCATCGTGGATCGGGCCCGCGTCATTGTAACTCTGGTGCTTGGCGGACTCGGACTGATCCAAAGAGGGATCGATGTTCATCGATTCATCATCATCAAAGCTATCATCCAGAAAGTTTGGGTCCAGGTAGTCTGAAGAGTCCATTTGTGTAGATTTACCAGAAGGATGGTATGTTTACACAGTGGGTTGTGCAGGAGTATCTCAGAAGCAGTTGCGGACTTGATGATAGGTATTACACAGGCTATTCGGTATCGTGAAAGTGCCAATAGAGTGAAATTAGTTTGGCTTTTTTTGAAGCTGAGTGATTACTAAGTACTATTTGGAAGAGATATTTGTCTGTTTTGGTAGCAAATTTGATTTGTGGGGTCCTTTTTGGTACTAGGGTTAACAAAATTTCTCACTTTTGGCAATGTGCGAACAAATTAGACAAGAAAGAAGCAAATTCTATTTTGACAAGTACAACGCGAAGTATATCACAAGAGACAGTATGAGACAATACTTTACAAACCTTATAGCACTATTATGGCCACCCGAGAACCTAATTTTTTTAGTGATTATTGAACACAAGCTTTTCGCAACTGCTAAACGCGGCGAAAAACTCAACAGTGCCAATACTTACTACTATTTCTGACATAAACAATAGCATCTCAGGATTTCAGTTCGGCCAAGGGAGCGGAATTATTTAAATTGATATTCCAACTTGTCTTGACCAGGAGGGAGATGTAATTTTTACAGTCATCAGCTGCTCACTTCAGTAAACGCGAACCAAAATAGAAACGACAACATTGGCCGTGATGATCGGAGAAGGATATCTCGAGCAGTAAAGGAAGCGAGCAGCAAACGGCTAAAGTTCCATAAAGAGGGAAGGCAAAATCCAGAACTTCACTGGTTTGGGACAAGTCAGAAAAATAAGAGTTTGCAACAGTTAAAGAAGAGATTATTGAAATGACAAGATTATGACGAGAATAAATGAACAGCAGGTCAAAGACGACAGAAAATGAGGCGGCTGTAGCTTATAGTTGCCATAAATGCTTGAAAGCACAACAATCGATTCGGGTTAAAGTGGAGGTACGCAAGGAAAGTACATATTTTTAAATAAATGTCTTCTAGCCTGTGTCCACAACGAGTTTCAATGCAATTTCATGGTCGACATAACTACAGTGGCTTTCAGTGGAGAAGGAACAAAATGTTCCAGGACAGCTTCCAGCAGGCGAATCTGCAACAGATAAGTTGTATCAAAATAAGACCCAATGATCCATGCAGAAAGTTTAAATAAGCCGGGTGCAGATTAGCAGATGGCCCCATTGAAGGTGGGTTTCACGTACAGTATTGACATATTCTACCTGCATCGTTAAAGCCCCGATGATAACTCCACCTCCATTTACGATCTCCGATACGTCCGCTCAATTTTAACACGCGGTAATGGCGGCTCACCAACATGTTTATACGGAAATGGGGGCAAATTCTGGGGTATCAAAGGCGTAGGCGGTGCATTGTTCTCTGGAATATAAGCAGGTGCACCAATCGTTCGACATTACGATTTGCACCCGGAACGCACAATATCAAGATCGATCAAAAAAAAGTGACGGTCATGGCCAAGGTATAGGAGGATTCATAGAATCCATAGGTATTAGCAGCCGCTTGTGTGGCAGGAAGTCTGACTAGTGGTACACCTAGAAACAATCGATTTTGACTGAGAAGAGAGAGAAGGTAGTGATGAAGACCAAAGCCGAGGATCGGACATCACTTTACACTTCTCAGGAACAGCATGGGAAGTTTGATCAAGTCCGGGAGATAACTCCACGACCGGAGAATCCGCAACCGCCACGGGGACCACCCGACCAGCAACGAGAACGGACTCCCAAAATAGCCCAAAATTTGGAATTAGCGAGTGTCACGATGACAAAGTATTCACAGCGACTAGTGCCGCACCCATGGCGGCGACGATGGATATGACCGTGGTGAACACAGAAACGAGGGCCTTGTTGAGTACGGAAACGACAGCTGCAGTTCGCTTTACGTGAGTAACGGCAAGGATGGAGTGATTCTTAGAGTGCGTCATAAAATGGTGTCCGAAAGCGTGAAGTACACTAGTAAGACGAGTCTAAATAATCTAGTACAAACTGAAATCAGTAGGAAATAGTAGTTTAAGCCGCAAGAGGGTGCCTCAGCATCATTTTCTAGTATATGGAACAGTCACGTATACGTAGACCTCGCTTAATTCCAAACCATTACATAAAGCATTGTAAGCTGATATTCAAGCTGGGCGATACCGAAGATTTTGGATCTCCACATTTTGCAGAACGTTCAGAGAAGTTTAAAAATGTCGTGGTATGAATCGTGCAAGCTCATATATCAACGTAACACTTTTTCCGCCTTTTGCAGTGGGTAGTAGATGCGCACTCTGTTTGAACGACACTGTATGAGGAGCGAGACTCGCACCCAGATCGTCAATCGAAATTCACCTGCACTGTTCTTCTTTGATGGTCTTGCTTCGATTTACATGGCTCCTATTGCTCTCCGGAGCTTGGGCTACTATCGTCAACGTTGAACTAGAAGCAAAATGGACTGAACCGCCTTTTGCACTTCAATTGCTCGAATCGGTTGCGGCTTGCAACGAATCGCTTTATATCGAAGCAGCAAAGGCTGTTTTTCTGGCCCAAGAACCTGACGCGTCGGATTTCGAAGACGATACTGACGTTGAATTAGCCGAGGACGAAGAAGCCGGGGATGAAGAAGCTGAGGAAGAGTTTGAAGCACAGAATCCAGTGCGTACCGACCTCTCTTCGTATGAAATCATTAAAAAGATTCTCTCTCCAACCCAGCTAGGACTTTTGAACTTGCACTTGGTGAACAAGCTCGCAACACCGCGGATCCAGGCGCATTACGCCTATTTTGACAGCACATTCAAGCCTGAGCTGAAAGATGTCGAGCAACAATGCGCAACAGATTCATTCGGTGAGCCTTTGGCCGATCCTTTAAAAGCATGGGTCAAATACGGCGACAAGGTTTACTGCTCTGAAAGCGACTTGTTTGCGTTACAAACGGATTCTAAATCTGAAGATTTGATGCCTTTTGACCGTATTTTTGGCTCTGACACGTCAAAACCCGTTCTTACGTTATATGGTGACCCAGAATCGCCTAGATTTGGAGGGATGTTCAACACACTTCTTCTGTTTGCTGAATCGGGAAAACTCAGATTTGTATGGCGTTATGTTCCTTCCTCAACCCAGGCTAGCTCTATCCCAGGTTATGGCGTTGCTTTCACAGCTAAAACTAAGCTGGACTTGGTTCCTTATGCTATCGGAAACATCGAGAACATATCGGCGTTTTTGAAAATTGCCAAACAGGATGAATTGCTCTACAGCATTGATGAATCTAAATTGCCAAACCTTTCTCTTAACATAGCTTCCATTGTGCTCGAACAGCCGGATGGCCAATCTCAATTTAAGCTTTTAAAAGAAATATTGCATAATTTGCCCGTGTATGGCCCACATTTGGCTGGAGCTGAACCAGCAAACAAGCAAAAGGTGCAAGAGAACGCATTGGCGAACGAAAAGAAAGGAGCTTCCTCCGATTCTGTGGGGTTGTATATCAATGGTGCAGCCATCCACCGTCTTCAAACTGACTTGCCGTTTGTCACGGATAAGTTGATGAGAGAAGTCTCGATAATGGAGGATTTGGACTCGTATGGGTTTAGTAAAGTTCAAAGCAAATTGTTACTATCAAAATTTGCTCTTTTGAGTGCTTACAAGGAAAGCGAATTCAAAACAGGCTCCTCATCGAACAGATACCCCCTTTATCAACACGAATTTGTCCCATTTGATGAAAACTCAGGTGGTGTTGTTTTGTTCAATAACATCGAGACAGATGAAACTTATCAATTGATGTCCTCCGATAGAAAGGAGATCTACACTGGAAGCACCGCTTCCCAACTCCGCATGGGCCAAATTCCCCCATTGAGAGAGAATGTTCATGATTTAATTTTTGTGATGAATTTTTCCAATAAACATCAATTGAAAGTATTCTTTACCATGGCAAAAATCATTTTAGATAGAGGAATTGCTCAACAAGTGGGCCTACTTCCTTTGGTGGAGAATGAAAAAGACGCTAAAATTGCAGATTTATTTTATCACATCATGGAAGTGGGCGAGCCCAAAGAAGCTATGGCTCTCCTATACAAGTATTACGAGTCTAAACCAGAGGATGAAGAACCCTTGTTTTCCTTGATTAAGTTTCCTGCTGATAGATGGGGACTGTATCAGCAATATAAAAATACATTGAATGCCTTCTCATTGAAAGAGGCATCTGTGATTATAAATGGTGTCATCCACAGCATGAGATCCAGTAATTGGAGAACTGCTTTGGGCCTGCAAATCAGCCATGATGTCAGATTTTTGCAGCAAAATATCATCAAAGGTACGGACAGCGGGAGATCGTTGAAAAGCGTGTTGTACGCGGATGCCAAACCTCGCAGAAATACAAACGTCGTGCCCTTGGATCCCGCTAATATCCGTTATAAAGAAATTTCTTCCGAATTGATAGAAAATTCATATTCTTTTGTGAAAAGCATCCGGAGTGACGATATTTCGTTAACGTTTTGGCTCATTGGCGACTTCGGGTTACCAATTATGCGCAAACAGTTCGTTACGTTAATGGATTTTTTGAATAGCTACGAGGAGAAATCGATACAAGTTAGAGTTTTTGATACTTCTAGCAACAACGATTTAATTGAGAAGGTTCAAGCAATAGCCGGGTCGAAGTCATTGAAACCTACTACTATCGCTAAGATTATTTCTACGGTCCAAAACGCAAAGGTTCAATCCTCTGGAAAAGACTTGGAGAAAGTGTCTATTTTGGAAAGAACACAGATTCAGCTGCATTTGCCATTGATGTTGCTTAACTCCCGTTACTTGGGTTTGAGTAAAGAATACTCTTTTGTTGACCTCGAAGATCTCGTAGGTTATGAGTTATCGCAGAGACTAGGTATCTTCAAAGAGATCACGGACGCATACCCAGACGAATTCTCATGGAAGCCAATCATGCATTTTAAGAAAGGAAATCTCAATCACTTGGATTGGTTTGATCTTTTATCGTCTAAGATCAGCAGCTCTTTCTTTGTTGAGGATTCTATGATACTATCAGACGTATCCCGTTTCGATTTCGCTTCTTTGAATTTTAAAAATTCCATTGATTTGACAGGCTACAGCACCGAAAAGCCCATTGATATGCTCGTGATTGTTGATCCCGTGGATGAATTTTCTCAAAAGCTTATTTCCATCGCAACTGCCTTTTCTGATTTGCCGTTTGTCAATGCGTTGATTTTATTGCAACCATTATCCGAGACTGAGACAGGCAATGATTTGACCCGGTTCTATGCCGATTCATTTTTGAGCTCGAATCCTGAATTTGAAAAAAACGGGACATTCATTCAAGCCATCTCTTGCGCGTTTGAGTCCAACTTGAGTGAGACTGAGGTGATTGTTGACATTGATGCACCAAGGAACTGGTATACTGTCGCAGGAAAAGGATCAGTCAATGTTGATTTTGCCAACTTGAAATTAGACCGTGATTTGAATATTAGCTTTATTTTGTCCAAGCTACTAGTGGAGGGATATGCCAGGGACGTGACTACGGCCAAAACTATTCCCGGGTTAGTATTGCAAGTCTCGAACGGAAATGTTTTTGAGGAAGGCTTTACGATGAAAAATCTTGGGTATTCTCAACTTCTTCTAGAACCTGGTTTGTGGAAACTTGGAATCAAGCTGAGAAATGGTACCTTACAGCTTTTATCAGCCAGTGAAAACAAGTACGCTGCCAACGATATTACTCAGGAGTCTGTCCCTCTACCAGTGTATTCTTTGAAAAAAATCGAAATTCACGCAAGAATCAGAAAGCAAGAGGCAGATTCTAGCATCGTCCATACAAACACCAAGCATGCTGATATCAATGTCTTTAGTATTGCCAGTGGCCACATGTATGAACAGCTCATGTCAATTATGATGTTGTCCGTGACCAAGAATACAAAGAGCCTGGTCAAGTTTTGGTTGGTCGAGAATTTCTTGAGTCAAGGATTCGTGCTGGAAGTTCCAAAACTTGCAGCAAAGTTTGGGTTTGAGTACGAATTTGTTCGCTACAAATGGCCAGTTTGGCTCCGTGAACAAAAGAAATTGCATCGCACTGTGTGGGCATACAAGATGTTGTTTTTGGACACCCTCTTCCCATCTGATCTCGATAAGGTGATTTTTGTTGACGCAGACCAAGTAGCGAGAACCGACTTGCAGCAATTAGTCGATCATGACTTGAAAGGCGCACCATACGGATTCGCGCCAATGTGCGAGTCCAGAAAAGAAATGGAGGGATTTCAGTTCTGGAAAACAGGTTACTGGCCTACGGTATTGAAGGAAGACTTGAAGTACCATATCTCCGCGCTTTACGTTGTTGATTTACAAGTGTTGCGCCAGAACCAAGTGGGAGACGAGTTACGAAGCCACTATCAAAAACTTTCATCCGACCCTAACTCGTTGGCTAATCTAGACCAAGATCTCCCCAACAATCTTCAGAGAGTTGTTCCTATCCACACTTTACCCCAGGAATGGCTCTGGTGCGAAACTTGGTGTGCAGATTCCGAGAAGGCGCAAGCGAAAATGATCGACTTGTGCAGTAACCCGAAAACTCATGAACGCAAGATCGCACAAGCGCGGCGAATCATTCCTGAATGGGATGAGTACTTTCGGCAAGTAACAGAGGTGGAACATACCTCGTCTATCTTACACGACGAGCTTTAGTAGCATATGCCACTTGAAATTTGCACCGTGTGAGATGTTATCTCTTGCATGTAACACCGCGCGTAGACCAGTGGTGTTTGGGAAAAGTCGCACCCCTCACATCCGGACAATGTGCTAGTATTACGTGATTGATTACACCGCACATGGGGTGTTGAAGAGCAGATCAAAGTGCGGACAAATTCCTCTACTTCGCAAATAGAAATATCCACAGAACAGCCAAGAATTTTCTCAGTGAAGTTCGACCTTTGGTTAAAGTAGGTGATAGTTGAAAGGCTATATTTCGTTCATTTCATTAGGTGTACACTCTTGGACGACATGCTTCTATGCAGCTTGACTGCAGTTATACTACTTCCTTTTTCATACGATCCGTTTGTTATGCCTTTCCCTATGGGCTTTTAGACTATTGGCGACCTCCCAAAACAAGCATTTTCACCATTCGGGCCCAATGCTAGATGCTTCCAGCCAGATTTTGACGACATCCTGCTACGAGGAGTGCGACTTTGCTGTATTAATTTTTGCATGTGAGTCAGCGTCATTTTGGTACAGGAAACGGACCGGAACAGGAGCGGTGCTGTTGGGGTATATACATTCGAAATTATTCAAATTCTTCACTAGACCAATATTTTTTTCTTGCCCGAATTTTCATCATGAAGATCACAGACAAGTTAGCGCAGGCACATCTGGCCGATAAAAAAGGCACTGTTCCTCCGCCGGCCACGTTCTCCTTTGAGTTTTTTGTTCCCAAAACCGCCCAAGGTTTGCAGAATTTATACGACAGAATGGACAGAATGTACGACTTGAACCCGATCTTCATCGATATCACCTGGAATGCCGGCGGAAGATCTTCCACTTTGACCAACGAGATGGTTTACACTGCGCAGTCCACCTTGGGTCTCGAAACGTGTATGCATTTGACTTGCACCAACATGCCTGTTGAGTTGATTGACGAAGCGTTAGAAAAAGCTTATAAGTCTGGATGCCAGAACATTTTGGCGTTGCGTGGTGATCCCCCATTGGACGGCTCCGAGTCTACTGGTGACTTCAAGTACGCCAAGGACTTGATCTACTATATCCGGAAAAAGTACGATAACCACTTCAACATTGGTATCGCTGCGTATCCTGAGGGTCACCCCGAGGAGTCCGAGGCAGAAAACCTTTTGCGGTTTTTGAAGGAAAAGGTGGATGCCGGTGCGGACTTCATTGTCACCCAGATGTTTTACGACGCTGACAACTTTATTAAGTGGTGTGCCAAGTTGCGCGAGATTGGAATCGAAATTCCAATTATCCCCGGTATCATGCCGATCTCGTCGTACTCTGCCTTCATTAGAAGAGCCAAGTGGTCTGAGGTGGCTATTCCTCAGCATTTTTTGGATGCGTTGGAGCCGGTCAAGGAGGACGATTTCGCCATTAGAGAAATCGGTACCGAGTTGGTCAGTACCATGTGCCAGAAGCTTCTCGACTCCGGCTACGTCAACCACTTGCACTTTTACACTATGAACTTAGAGAGATCCACCATCATGATCTTGGAGAAATTGAATTTGGTCGAGTCCATCAAGGACAACGAGGCCGTGTCCGAGATCTTACCGTGGAGAAAGTCTTTGAACCCGAGCAGATCCAAGGAAACTATCAGACCCATTTTCTGGCAAAACAGAAAGTACTCTTACATTTCTCGTACTTCTGCATGGGATGAGTTTCCTAACGGTAGATGGGGTGACTCCAGGTCTCCTGCTTTCGGTGACATTGATCTTTCTGCTTCGCAATTGTTAAGACAATCGCCAAAGAGAGCGTACGAGTTGTGGGGATGCCCTCAGTCTCTTCTGGACTTGTCAAACATCATGGTTTCGTACTTGAACAACGAAATCAAGTCTTTGCCCTGGTCCGACGGTCCCATTGGAGAGGATACCGAAATCTTGAAAGACGCGTTGATCTCGCTTAACAAGAGGGGTTTCTTCACTTTGAACTCTCAGCCTGCGCTTAGTGCTGTCAAATCTAACCATCCGTTGTACGGTTGGGGACCTAAGAACGGGTATGTCTACCAGAAACAGTACTTGGAATTTCTCGTACACAAGTCTAAGTTGAAGGAGTTGTTGGCTTGCGTGGAGAACTTCAACGACCAAGACCAATTTGGCGTCATCACCTACTACACGGTCGATAAGAAGGGTGAATTGTTGACCAACGCCAAGGATGAAGACATCAATGCAGTGACATGGGGTGTTTTCCCTGGCGAAGAGATCTTGCAACCTACTATTGTTGAGAAGGTTTCATTTTTGGCCTGGAAGGATGAAGTTTACTCTTTGCTCGAAGAGTGGGTTACTATTTTCCACAGCAAGGCCATTACTGACATCTTGCCCCAAGAGAAGATTGACAAGTTTGAGGAAACAATCACTTCTTTCGCAGATGAATACGTTTTGTGTAACTTCGTCAACAATGACTTTACGCGTGACAACAATGTGATGTTCGACTTGTTGAACAGCGTGTCTCTGTCAAGCGTGTAGTTTGACTCGATTAAATCAGGGTACATGAGCCCCTCGAGTCAAACCAAATTTTCAATTCAATAATCCCAACGAAGAGGAAGAGGAAAAAGGGATTCAATTATATTTTGACCCGATACGGGTTCGGTTTTTATCTTTTTCAACAAGGTGATAAAACGGTTATCATGATGATTATTTTTATGACAAAAAAAAGTGCTTTCATTTGATAGCACTCGGCATTTGCTAATAATACCAACAAGGTATAGCATCCTCAACGGCATGGTTTTTTTATATATATAATAAAATACACACTACATAAACTAAATACAGCAAATGCGCTGAACATCGAGGACCAGCCCCTTTAGTCTAGTGCCCCAACTCTCCATAGTTCCAAACCCATGATCTTGAATTTGCCATATTTCTGGCCCTCGTCTGCTTGGTTGAGAATCTCGTTCCCAAACGTTTCACACGGATACGATACTCCCAGGTAGAGAGAACTATCAATCCAAAGTCCATTCTGGCCGTGCGAGGAGCCAATTGCAATGTGATCGTGGTTCGAATAAATCATGTTTTCGTTCATCCCGGTGTACATAAACACCTTGAACCGCTGTTTCCTCTGCGTAGGTCCTCCTGTGCGCTTACTCTCGTCGTACCACTCGCATTTCCACAAGAAACACTCGCCGTTGCCATAGTATCGTTTGTGGTCCATTGCCCGCAAGTGCTCGTTAAGATAGCACCCGAATTTGTTTTTCTTCTCGTCCTGGATGATCAAAACGTACCCGTGGGGCCGATGTCCGCCGTTCAGGTCGGAACTGAATGTGATGGGCCGCATGCGGTCCTGCTCCACCATTTTCTTCACCACGTCCTCGGCAAAACCTTTTTCGGCCAGCAGTTTTGCCCTTTTTTTGTTTAGTTCGTGGTGTTGGAAGTCAGGGTCGCACTGGTGGTAGAGCGTGTTGAGCGAAATGCCATCTCGGTCCAACGCATACACTAGCTCCCATTCGTGGTACAACCGAATGCGCGGTGGGATCAAGCTGCGAATATTTGCCGCCAACTCCGAGTCTAGAAGTCTGCTATGGGTAGACCCGGGCGCCAGGAGGGTCAACTCCGCGAGAGGAGGAAGAGACTCATGTTCTTCATGAGCTGAGCCGGCAGGAGAAGGCGATCTTCGAGTGCCCATGATGCGGGAAAGAAGCGAGGGCCGTTTGCTCACCTGGCTGTATCCCGGAGGATGGTTGGTGCTGGTATGCTGTGGGTCTATCATGAGAGTAGTAGTGTTCGTATAAGTTGTGGGTAATATCGCGCGCGATAGTAATCAGTTGCTGGTGTTGTGGGAAAAAAACACGGCGCTGGTGTCTGGACGCAAATTGTAAGAGCTTCTGCAGTGAACTGGGCTTGCTGACTACTGATCACTGCTGACAACCGGTCATCACTGGTTTTGGAAGGTACCGGTGCTGGAAACAACTGGTGGGGTCAGTGGCACCATTGGGGTTAGATGCAGGTCCGGCCCCAAATGTGGGGTCCACCACATGCTAGCAAAGTCGTGTTGACTCGTGGTGACTTGCTCAAAGGGTTTAAGGGTGCAGAGAGAGCGATGTGGCCAACGCTCGTTTAGTAATTGGTGTGTGCTATACACTGGGTGTTGTATGACCCCAGGTCATGCCATCTTTCGCAGGCTGTATTGGTCTTTACATTCACGCGTATTTGCTGGAAAGTTGCAAAATGCACTTACCCATAATTGCATATCTCTGGCGTCTCGTACAACTTCCTTGTATCTTCTATCTGTCTCTGATATCGCCCGCAGTCATCTTTGGGCTCTGCGGTGACGCAGCCCAAACCAACAAGAGTTCAGCTGATGATCAGTGAGCATTGTATATTCCGTAACTCTCCCAACACATTCGCTCCACCACCAATAACTGCACGTCTCATTGGTCCCGTCCTCGCATTGGCTCCGTAGTCAACTCTCAGTGTTCCCATCACAACGCTCCAACATCGATGTGCTGGTGTTCAAGCGGTTCCATCGCCAATTCGCATACTAGCATATGGCTGGTGCAGTGCGGCATCAACCACCACACAAACCAGAACCACACAAACCAGAACCACACAAACCACACACCAGAACCACTGGACGCGACAAAGACTCGAATCGCCCTTGAACCACTCCAGCTTTACCATCAGCCCTCATCACCACAGATAGCCACCACAGATACCCTCTTCACCACACCCTCCACCTCACCCTTCGCCTAGTCACCAAGACCACCTATTCACTAATACCCCCACACGGCAGCATGTCGTTTACGGCAGCGATCGACTCGGCCGCCAATCTTGCCACATGGTCGCGTGTGATCATATCTTTGGCGGCGATTCTGGAACACATTTGCATCTCGATTTCCGCCCAAGAATTGACGCTTCTGGCCATCAATTCCTCGCGGACAACCCACGGCGAGATTACATTCGGCAGCGGTTTTTTCCACGACTACGACTTCCGCACGGGATCAATCCTACCGGAGGGCTTCTTGCAGCACGAGGAAGACCACTCCAAGTCGACGGTTTCGTTTGTCGTGGCATCCAAACACATGTTGGTGCTCTTCAAAAACCTTGATGCCCACAATTTGAACTACGTCTGTTTGCAGGTGGATTGCAACACCGCAACGCCTCCCATGCGCCGCAACAAGCTCATGGTGGAAGTGCTCACGAAAAAATTGCTAGTCAAGAAGTACCAGATGAGCTACCTGCCGGTAGACCACAGTGAACCAACTATAGGTACCAGATACAAGGCAGATGTCCAGGAAGGACGCGGCCATTTCTACATGATGGAAACGGCCATCATGAAACAGTTTTTCGACATGGTTCCGCTCGGCACTGAGGACTTCTCGCTCGACATCAAGACGGCCAAGATTCTGTTTGGCGCCCTGACGAAACAGGTGGTGAGAGATCGAGAATACCTCAAGCAGCCGATGCTGATGACCATCAGTATGGCGGTCAATGAGTTGATGGATACAAATTTGGATGATACTACCGTGTCTTTGAGTTTCCGCCTCAAGGATTTCCGCAACTTCATTTCTCTCTGTGTGGCGCTCAAGCTGGACTCGAGCGAGTCGGAGTACTACGGCACCGATCCGCACTACGAGGCTTACTTTAAGGAAATGGGGGACCCCATATTCTTTGAATCCAGAGCCCAGCATCTTGTGGTGCGGTTCATCCAGTTCACTGCCGATGTCTCTGGCACTGGCGAAGCTAAGAAGTACGCACTTCAAGCGCCCACCATCCTGAGGCCATTTGCAACACCGAGTGGCGAAAAGAGAAGAGCAGAAGAAACCGGAGAGATTGAAAGCACCCGGAAAAGAAAGGAGAACAGGGCAGATACAATGCATAATGGAGAAAACAGAGAAAACAGGCTCGGCATCGGCAAATCCCGGTCGCCAGAATACGACGACTTCTCAGCATTCGACAGCGGGCTGTTCAACATGGTCACATACGGCAAGAGAAGCTCGTCGCCCGAGAAAACGCCCGCCCCAAACGAAGCCGAAGATACCGACTACAACACCTCCGACAGCGACAAGAACTTGGGCCCCACACAAATGACCAACAAGCCCAAGTCCCTATTCGAGTAGGTCTACACGAAGACGAAATAGACGTAAATTAAGGTATTTCCCAAACTATGATACACTGGCACCTACACCCCCGCTAGTTGGCAATGGCTTCTTTGTCCTTGCGGTAGTTATGGCTCAACCATCTGTACCCTTGACCCAATTGGGCACATTCGTTGACAAAATGACACCCGAACAACAAGTAGTTTTGCGGCTGGATCGCCAAGGAGTATCTCATGAACACCAAAGAGTACAAGATCAAAGAACCGGTCATTGGGCCACTAATGAAGTCCGGGTCTTTTTTCAAATCCAAAACGGCAGCGACGGGGATACCGAAATTGGACACTGGGCCCCAAAAGTGGGTAGTGAATAAGTATTTGAATGTTTGCTTGTTGAAAATGTTTTTGAACGACATTGCAATGAGTAAGAGTTTTGGCGCTTCGGTAGTGAGGTTTCCGGAGCGCAGCGGGGAAGTACTTGAAGACCACCTATATACAGGACACACAACCGTGCAGCGGAAGAGGCAAACAATAGTTTGGAAATGGTACAACCGCAATTGGGTGATAGTACAAACTGTTCGATGGTGAGCAGATGGGGCTAGTGTAGATATTAGCGTTTATTTATAAGGTATGCAGCAAAGTCATATTAGTCATTTTTTCTCTTCTTTCAATTTGCTTCAAATGGTGCATTAAGCCATTAGTGTGTCAACGCTTCGGTCTAGGTGACTTCAGGTGAATCGTATATATATGGCGAGAGAAAAGTTCTTTCCACTCGTCACCAACTATGCTAAGCTCGGTTTGAGATCGGCCAATGCATCCAGGCCCGAGGAAATGGACGCGACCTCAAACGTCTGATCAACTGTAGACGGCTCTAGACTTGTCAGCGCGCTCGTAGTTACCGGGGCAGATTGGAAACCCCCGGAAACGTATGAGGGCGCGTTCGATGTTGCAGAAACTTGGGGGTCTCGTATGTTTTCAGAGAGAACTGGAACAGGCTGCTGAAGATCAAGATACGATTGAGCTGGAACCCCAGTTTGCGACACAAATCCCGACAAATGAGCCGGTTGCTGTTCTTGAGGCGCAGTATGTTGCTCTGTAGTCACCAATAACAGCGGAATCTGATAATCTTCGTTGGAAGCGGTTTTATCTTCTGCAAAATTCGGTTGTAGCTGCATGTCATCCTCGGACGGGTAATTGAGATAGTAAGGAAGATTTTCCGGGTTAGTGATCCAGAAAGGATCTTCAGTATTGAAACCAAGTACCGAGTCTGACTCGGTGATGTCACTACCTATTAAGACATCACTGTTCAAACTTCGAATATCCAGAGATTCTTTGAAACGCTCACAGATCTGCTTGGCGTATTGAATGTTCTTGTTGGCCAAGAAGTTGATAGGCTTTGGCCAAAATATCACCTTCTGCTGCAACAAGTCCTGGCAAAGGAAATTGATCTCAAGAATGTCGGTCAACATGCTCCTGGTGCCCTTGACAAAGTCCACGTAAGGTTCCGTCAGAAGCTCAGCCGTTTTGGAGCTGAAAATAGTAAACAAGACAACCATTCCTTGATAGATGAAGGTATTTATGAACGGATAATGCGATTTCAAAGACCCCCTCAATCTCACGTCTGAGACGATTTTACCTTCAGAATTGACAAATTTCGGCACATGGTTTTGAAGAAACACTTTGACGAAAGCAAGAGAACAGTTCAAAAACTCAGTCGTGGATTCACAAAGGGCATTAAGAAGATAATCATTGTCAGCACCACTGATAAACTGGCTCATGAAGGGTTGCAACAACTTTGCTCGATTAACATGGAGTGCCACCAAGTCTGCCAACGCTTCAGTTTTGCAGACATGGAGTGGAATATCAGAGTATTGATTGATTTCGTTTTCCTTCCCTTCAATAGACTTCTGATACTCCGCAGAGGCGAACCAAGTCAAATCGTTAGATTCTTCTTGAAACCGCACCTCAAGTTGCTGGATGTCGTTAAGTGTAAAATTTACCATGAAGCTCTCGATAAGCATTTCATTGGCCAGTCGGATACACTCGCTTAGTCCCATTTTCAAATGGGATTGTGTTTCCTTGCGATCAAGCCCCATTTGGGTCAAACCTATCGATCCAGCGGATAAAAGAACCAAACGATTAACTTGGATCAGAATAGGCGATGGCCTACCCAATATGGAGCACAACTGACCACTAATGTGCTTCAAAGCAAACCATACTTTGAATCTGGCTATTCTGTAGTCGTCAAAATCGTGTTCCTCATCCGACAGATTGGTGGTGTCCTCTTTGTCCTCGTCGTTTGACGCCTTGCCTTTCCCCTCTGTAATTTCTGCGATTTGTCGAGCGGTTTTATCCTTGGCTTTGCTTGCCGTTCGCAAATTGAACATGACATGGAGCCCGATGGAGTAGGCTATCGAGCAACTGTGAAACATCATCGACCACGCTTCTTCATATTGGCCCTCAATTACATGCCATTCAATGCAGAGGATATGGGCCTGCACCGTCACAACAGACTCATTCAAAAGATTGTGGCGTAGGCGCATGAATCCAGGAAAAAGAATCTTCTCAATCAAGCGAGTGACCTCACGGGTCAAGTCAGTCATAGAGGTGATCGGCGAGGAGGACAATCCGCTCTTATCATATTCTTGAGGTGTGATTTGACGAAGCAGTAGAATGAGGATCATATGTAAAAGTAACAAATCATCATCATTTTCCCATTCATCCTCTTTAATTAAACAGTTGTTCTTGACAAAGTTGAGCACCAGTGGCTGGGAGATGAAATTCGCATACCTAGCAAGAGAAAAGAAGTGGCTCACCAAAAAAATCAAAACTGCAAGATTATCGCTCTTGGAGGTTCCGGGGGCCATCAAAAACGGTAATTTCTTTTTGGCTTGACCCGACTCGTCGCTGTCATCTCGGTCGCTTTCATCAGGACGACTTTCACCAGAGTGCGAGTCATTCTCTTCCGAGGTAGGTTCGGACAATGGAGTTCTGTCTTTTTCTCGCTTGAGCATGTCAATCATGTAGGTTGACAGTAACGGTCCGTAGTACTTTTCTCCAAGTTCAGTGGTCTCTCCACTGATCTCAATCTGGCGTTCCAGAAGCCCTGAGTTGGCCGCTTGGTCCTCTAGCTCACGAATCTTTTTGAGCAATAGCTGCTTTTGGTTTCGTAGCTTGGCCACTTCTTCAGTCAAAGTGGAACTTTCCGTCGGAGTTTCCAGTCCACCGCCTCGAAGCTCGATGTTTCTGAATTTGGTGGGAAACTCACATTTCAGGCCGTTCTTGACACACCAAGTACATGGTTTTGTTCGATTACACCTGACTTTTCTCCGTCGGCACGGGATGCAAGAGATCGGATACTGGCCCATGGTGGGGTGGAAGATTTGGGCAAAGTGCGGTTAAGTGATGGGCCCAGACTAGCCCAGCGCTCACAACCACAAAGTTTATCCCAACTCTAGTCTAATACATTAAATACGGGGAGAATAAATACCCCAGGGACCGGAGGACTTGATTTCCCTAGCTGTTGTGCTAGCTTTCCAGCTGTGCTTGAGCTGATGTAACCATGTGACATCAGAGGTCTTTCGAGAAATTACAATAATCATCGACATCAGTAGTTTTTCACAGTGGATCCTCTGAGCAAGGCGAGGGCTTAGAGATATTCCATTCCAGTGGAAGTTTCGTCTATGTTACGATTTGCAAATAGATTTACAGCTCCAGATATCTTCTCACTGAAATAGGGGACTAGTTCCTCTCTTCGGCTAGGATCTCAAGTGCCCAGGGCCACCGTTAAATTAGAACAATAGGCGCGCTACACTTGTCAATTGAAACGTGCACTGTTGTCCAAAATACAAGTTGCGCTATAGAATCCTCCATTGCGTCATTTCACTCCTTGGCCGATTACTTCTTTTGTCATCCGCTAGTAGTCTAGCCACGTCAAAGTGGCGAATAGAGAGCGTTTTGTCCACCACACTCGAATCGGGCACGGTAGTAGTACGGATTGCATAGAACTGCGCCACGCCCAGATCTTTGTGCGATTTTCTTATCAGCAGCTTTATCTGCGTCCGTTTCGCACCTAAACAATTCACCTTCTATTCCTCTGCCACTGAGTAAATGCAAACAAAAGAACCCTATTTTCAAGATGAGTTGACCGAAAAGAGCTTCTTTGCCCCAAATCCGCAACTGTTGAAAATTCCGAACACCACGGATCTTCCCAACCCCACCACAGACGCAGTTAACATCCCTAGTTTTGCCCTGAGAAGACTGTCTATGGAGCCTTACTACAAGTCTACTAGCCGCCGCAACACGCTCGTATCCACTGGATCGTCGTATGCCATGTTGTCGGATGTGTTTGACTATCATTACCTTGACCAAAATGCCGACAATGAGCACGCAATTGTTAGCGAAAGTGACACCGACTACGAGGATGACGAAAATTCCGTTGCGGTGGGCAAGAGAAACATGAGTATCATGAACTCAGATGGCGATTCCGACTCGGAGTTGGAAGACTACAAAGTCCACTTTCTCACCTTCAAAGTGACTTCCCGTGCCCAGTATTCGATTCCGCCACGATCCTCCACTCTCGCAGTTTCAGATATGTTTGAAGACTCGCCGATCTCGGGGAAAGATTTCAATCTTATTCCAACTTTGCACCATCCTAAATTCACTTCTCCTCCATTGAATCGCTCGATGCGGTCAGTGGACTATTTGGATGATACCCCAGAGCAGATTCTTGCTGCTTATGAACTCCACAGAAACAACCCTTTGACTGTCACGGAGAAGCGCCATATTGCTTGCTCCTTGAACACAAATGCACCTGGTACGAATAACCAGACTGTTAGCGATGATTTTGAAGGAGCGCAACCAAAAACAAATATCTCTGATGTATATGACACGCCTCGCGCCGCGTTTATGATCTAGTGAAGATTCCGAACGACGGATGTTGTTCAATATCGACTGGTGTATTTTTCAGGTAATGTTTATTTCACGAAGTAATTACTGATATGTAGCTCTCACTGATATGTAGCTATAGAGAAGTTATCCCTGAAAAGTCTTTTTGAGCATCTCGTACATGATCAACGACATCACTGGCACCAAGAAATTATCGTTTAGCGTAGCTGCACCCTCGAGAACACTTCCAGCCAAGGTGACGACAAACAAATTTTCCCAGTTGACTTCTGTTCCAGGCAACAAGAAACGCTCAACAAGAACAAAACTGGAGAACGTGGCAACACTGTGGGCAATGGTTCCCTCCAAAGTGCGGTTTCCTCCCTTCCAGTTGTACTTACCAAAGTGACCTCCAATGAAAGACGCCATCGTGTCACTTAAACCCAAAGTAATCACACCAATGTACGATCTGATCGATACAATGTCACCAACAGCGGCACCATAAACAATAGGACAAGCCACACCCACAAGCAAAAAGATGTAGGACAAGTTCAACGGTCCCTTGGTGTCTTTTTCGTCCTGGAAGTGGGTCAAGAGCGAGGACAAGAACCGACCAAGGAAACCAAGACGAGTGCAGCGGACGGCCTCAAGCACAACAAAGACAAAAACCGAACCCGACACAGCAATTGCAGTAAATACAGGTTCGTCCACCAAGGCCGGGTATGCGATAGCGCCCGCCAACATGAGGTGCCACAATTTTCTACCACTGTTGAGCGAAATCAACTTCTTGGAAGTGAACACGAACAACACCGGAATGGCTACGGCGAGAGCAGCCACCCAGTAGGTGAGGAGCTGCACACGCAACTCCGAAGAGTTGATGAAATCAAGCAACCAAGAAATTACTTCTTGGTCCACCACCTGTCTAGTAAAGACAAAGTTGGTCGCGTAGTAGAAGGCAGCACTAAAGACGCCCATCACAGCAACAGAAACAAACTCGGCCACAAATCCACTTGGAACGTATTGCAAAAGATAGTAAACTGGGTAGGATACAGCGAAGGCAATGATCAGTGCGAGCAACAAGGTGCGCACAATGTGGAGAACAATATTGGTGTCGGTAACTTCCACATTAAAGTTGCACAAGAGGTTGACAGCGAAAACCGAGAAAATGTGAATTTCCGACTCTGTCAAAGTAGTCAAAGGCGCGTCGCTCTCATTCTCACGGTGCTCATTCCACCACGAGAGCACCCACTGGATGCAGAAGTACAACCAAACAACTCTGGCAAACTCAAAGAAGTCTAACATTTCATTCTCATTGTACATGTAGTAAAACACGGCCGATGACAAGATTTTAGGGATTGGGCTCATGGATCTGACGCAAAAGGTGTTCAACGCCAAGTTCATTTGGAAGTATGGAGAGGTTGTTTCTCCAAGCAACACCATGAACAGAATAGGAATAATGAACGCATAGATAGTGTTGAACTCAGGCAACTTGGGATAGGCGAATTTTTCAGGGTTCTCCACGTGTTTTTTGCACAAAGACCGATGGGTCAAGTACATCGCCAAGAGCGAACCGAACACACTAAAGCCGATCGCCAGTAACGTGGCGATGTCATCCTTCAAGTAGAGGTAGGTGATTTGCAAGAAGTACAAGCAAGTCAAAAGCTCCACTCCTTTGCGGAAATTTAAGTGGAGGTTCAATAAATCCTGGAACTCATACAATAGACTGAATGGGAATTTGGCTTCTTCCACATCGTCTGATGCTTCCACCTGTTGTTCTTGCACCTCTTCGGGGTCATTTTCTTCGAGTTTTTCATGCGACTCGATGTTGTGAAAAATAGAAGCAGTCGACCGATGAGAGGCAGTCTTTGCCTCAGAAGCCTGTTTGCGACGAGCCATTGGCGTTTTCTTATCTAGACGATGTCGAGATAATCATCCAAACGAGCTTGAGTGCAGGTAGCTTTGGATGGAGATTGGAAAAAAATAATGACTCCTGCGCGATTCGAACGCGCGCATCTTACGATAACAGAACTTGAGTCTGCCGCCTTAGACCGCTCGGCCAAAGAGCCATTTGATGTTAAACTTTGAGGTTAAGCATATAGAACAAATACTACTATGAATCTTACAACACAAGCTATGTTCAACAATGTAATACATTTCGCTTTAGAAGAGCAGTGCTTCCCTAAAGTGCATCAGTATGTCTATAAAGGTCATCTTATTTTCGAATTTTTCATCTTCAGATTTTGTGCACGATCTACGACTGCCACCAACATGAAATAAAAACGTTGGAGGAAGATTTTGTGGGGATCATGGTGAACTTGTCAAAAAATAAATTCATTGAGAGTTCAGATCCCATGTAAAGTTACCGAAAGTGAATAACTGGGTAAAGAGGAAGGAAAAAAAAGAAAGCCCGATGCGGGGCTCGAACCCGCAACCTTTTGATTGACCTTATGAAGTTTAAGAGTCAAATGCTCTACCGATTGAGCTAACCAGGCAATTTCTGAAAGACAATAAGCCTGGAATGTTTAGCTGAAATAACTTCAGCGACTATTTTAATGGTACCGCGTAAAGATTATGAAAATATGGGAGTGGCGTGCTGAAAATAATTTGGGCCACATCCGGCTCGAAGCACTAATATTAGCCCGAAACTGATCACTACTATAATTCACAGAATGAGAGCGGTGATTGCTTCTCGAATTTGTTCGGCCTTTTGCCTAAAATCCTGGAGTGTCCTTGATATAAAAATAAATGGAATCGTAATTAATTTGATGCTATGGAAGTATGTTCAAAATTAAATTCTAGTCAAGGATGACGGCCTTCTTCTTTTTCTTCTTTGGCTTTTTCGAGTCGCCGACAGTGATGATGTCTTGAACCTGAGTCGCATCTTCTGGAGAAACATCCAGTGTTTCTGGTTGATCTTTTTTCGGCGTATCAACCTCTGTAGCTTTAGAAAGTTTCTTTTTCGAAGACGTCTTCGATGATTTCTTCTTAGTCTTTTTCTTCGCCTTTTCTGCTCTCTTTTGGTCTTTCTCCGCTAAGCTATTCCTTAAAGCATCCAAATCAATATCATACTCATAATTCTTTGCACCTTCGGTAGCGTCTGGGCTCGGAGAATTCATGTCAAAACCTTCTAAAGCATTAGCAAATATCTCTTTCTTCTTTGGTTTCAGCTTGATGGAATCGTCCTTAGCGTTCTCTGGCCCATCGATAGTTTCTTCTACTAAAACAACAACATTTTCCTTTTTCATTTTCTTCGCCTTGGATTTTTTCTTTGGTTTAGCTTGAGCGATGAAAGAGTCCAAGCTCGTTTCGCTGGGTTTATCAGAACTAGTCACACTTTCATCGAAAAGAGCACCCTTATTTTTATATTTGCTTGATTTCTTTTTCGTGGATGTGATGTAATATGGATCATCCTTCATGCGATCCAAGCGCTCTTTGATAGCTTGTTCATCATTATGTCCGTTGTCTTCCTCGACTTCTTCTTCAAAATCATCCTTGTCGTGGTCACTTTCAGATTCACTATCAGCTAAACAATAAGCAGGAGGCTCGTTGATAGGGGTAACCAAATCCAAATCACCTGGAATGGGGATCCTCTTCTGAGCTAAAACGGATACGGGATTGAGCTGATACAGATTGAAAAAAGAAGGTAAGACTTCCGTCAAAAGTGGAGGCAAGACCTTTGGTTCAGAATTCACTTGTTGGGATTGGCCTTGTTCTGCAATGTCATTCCATGTTTCTTGAAGTGCTTCCAGATCGTCTTCACCTTCTTCTGAGGAATTACTCTCAAGTTCAAGTATGTTGTCATCTTCTTCCGAATCGCTGCTGTCTTCACTCACAAGGGACTCACCTTCACGTACTTGCTTTTTGAAGCGAGCCTTATATATGTCAATTTCAATTTGCTCTCTCTTTTGCACTTCTTCAACAGCATCATCATCCAAGGACTCTATGCAGAGTTTCAAAAATTCTAACCAAGACAATGCTCGTTCTTGGACCTCATAATCCAGATGTTGTTCCCAGTTTTCAAGATACCTGACAAGTTTGAATAAATACGAGCATAGCTCGTAGTAATTCTCTGCCGGTAAAAAGCCTGAACGTAAGTGAACAGCTTCATAGTCAGTAACGATACTTGAAAAGAGCTTGATAAGAGCTTGAATTAGAATGCACAACACTTCCGACTGTTCTAAATCAAGCAACTTCTTTGAAACTGGAAAGTGGATCCCTTGACCAAGCCTAGTATCAATGACATTATTAACAAGAGATTCAAACACTGCGATTTTTTGCTTCACAGTGAAGGTTCTATCATCATCTTCATCATCATCTTCTTCTTCCCGCCCTCCTGTGAAGTCATCAGCGTATTCCCCCATAATCCAGTACAAATCTCTCATAAGGATTGGGCATAAGTCAAGAGGCGCCGTAATCTTGGTGTACTCCGCGACAACATTAAGTAAGATAAATTGACGGATGGAGGGAACTTTAACTGAGAGAGATTTGAACTCATTTCCGATCTTCAATGCAATAGTAGTAGAAGCTTCTTCCGAAAGACCAGATATACTATTTGATGAGTCAGATGAAGAAGGAATAATGGTCAAGTTCAAAATCTCTTTCAATACAGTGACATACCACTTGAAGTTAGGGATTTGCGAATAATTGTCTGTCGACGCAATTTCCAAAACCTTCTCTGTGATTTCCAATTTCATGCTCTCTGGCACATTAGAATTTTCTTCGTCCTCTACCAATTGTACTAGAAGAGTTTTCACCAAATCGGCAATGTTATCTTCAGTTAACAAGTAATGGCAAATTTCAAGGGCCTTCAGTTTGATGATCAAGTCCTTGTTAGTGAGACAATGTTTGATGACAGTGGAAACACCCTCGATTTTATGGATGAAATCGGGAAAAGATTTTACAATTTTGATAAGAGCAAGCAATCCCACGTACTTCAAGTTCGAATCGCCAGTTTCGAAAAACTTCATAAGTTGCTCCATACAAAGTTTGACGATAGCTCTATCCTTCGAGGACTCCGAAGAAAGCATTCCTCCCTTCACAATACAATTGATGCATTCGTAAATTAAAGAGGTCGCATCGGTCTTGCCCATAAGATTAACAATGGATGGAAGTATTTTCTTTTTCATTCTTGGCTCAACCTTCAGCAAGCTCTGAAACAACTTGAGGATACGGATAGTGAGCCAATTATTCGTTGAGTCTTCAAGAATGGAAAAGAATTTAGGAAGATAATTGAGAAAGATATTTGGGTTTTTCTTGGAAATTTCACAGATCACAGTGATTGTGGCACTGATAACAGAAACATCAGAATCATCCAATTTCTCAATCACTCGGGGCAAGCACGACCTTAAACTTTCGGGATATTGGAGGAAAACTTTGTAAAGGGCCAAGACTGCTTTCTTCCGAATATAAGGTTTAGAGTGTGTGAGTTTCATCACTACGTCATCCACGATATCCTTTGCCAACGCAGGCGTCACAATAGTGGCGATGCCACTGAGAGCCAAGCCGATCTCAATGTGATTGTGTGAGTTCAAGTCTTTTTTGAACTGATTTGTTGCCAAAATCAACAAATCTTGCTCGTTCTTGAACGATTGCATTGACGCCAAGTATCCGATTCTCTTTTGCTGAAACTTGGAGGAAGACATCACCTCAAGGATGCGAAAGTTGCACCAGCTCATATCAAAGCCGTACATTTCCAAGTAGGCAAGCTTCAACACCGCCGTAGCCTTGACCTCGAGACCAGTAGTGGCCAATTCGGATTTGCATTCTTCAATCGCAGTATCCAAAAATGCCAGTAGGCTTTCGGGAGATTCCTTCGAGTGGGCGCGGATTCCCTTGATGAGGTCGGAAAGCGATTTTTCAAACGTGATCCCGAACGGTTTGAGTCTTGCTAAAACCTCAGAGCTTTGAATTTGGAAAGAAGACATCACCCGCTACAGAAACAAGGTGAGGGCACGTTTGCGTTGAATACTACGCCATGCCTGCATAATCGCACTCGGTGCATAATCGTATGCCTCACTCTAATTGACCGGATATTGACTCCACATTTCCATACTTGGGCACGAGGCGAAAAATCACCGATTCTGTCTTTTAAATATACTGCGGTGTCTACATCAGTATAATGGTGTCATCACCCGAAGCGACGCACGAAAGCTTCGGAGATGATAATGGTATTTCCGAAGCAGCTCATGAGAACATATGTTCCACCTCCGACGATGAATTCATTTCCAGTGGAGATGAGGGCCAAAATGGATCTTCGGATAAACAGAGAAACCGAATAGCGTACAACTCTTCCTTGACAGAGCATGCAGAGTATTTCACCAAGACGCTAGCGCAGGCGTTGGACTCGGCACAAATGGACCGATCACTCGTTGTCCAGGCCCAACTAAGCGGCCACATCAATAACAAAAACCAGAACTTGATCGAAAAAAAAGAGGAGCTACTACAGAAACTTGGACTCTTAAAACAATTGCACGAAAAGCACGTTGCTAGCGATCGGCTCGGCCAACTCGAAAAGGACATCAAGGATCTTTCGATCCGGCTAAATCTGCTCAAAAATGGTGTTCAGAAAACGCTGCTCCTTGGCAGAAAACATAGTGAAGGTGTAGCGCAAAAGTTTCCGGTGGAATACAACCAAGCAAGGGACCGTATACTAGAGCGCGAATACGAGGATTTGTGATCAAAACTTTAATAATTCAAATGCAAACTCTACGGGTGGATATCTCTAGATCTTGGCGTAAATCACCCCCATACCATCCATCCACCGGCCACAATAGCCGTACAAACCAACAATACTAGTACCATCTGGTGGAATGAAACTGCTCTGGTGTCCGCCAGTGGTGTTTCCCAACAATCCTGATTTTCGTCCAGTATTGGTCTCAACACACATCGCATCCATCCATTGACCACATCTGAAGGTAAGCTTTGTCACATACTCTCCTGGCAGGAGATCGAAATCGGTGTAATGAGGTTTTTCGTTTCCTAGCGTCACTTTGTGATTTCCGGATCCGCTTGAATTTTCGGGCGTCAAAAAATTTTTGACACTGGATAAGAAATAGTTTCTCTTTGGTACGGGGGGCGCTTTTGTATTTGATTGAGGCAAAGAAAAGAAGAAGGAAACGCCATCCAACGCACTGCCATGATAAATGCGGATTTTTGATACGTTCGCAACATCAAATCCAATATACTCCATCTGACCTTTGGCAGAGCCCATTAAAGTGCTTTTGTAACCATCAATGGAACCTCTACCCAATCCAAAATCGCTTTTGATCACATCCTTTTCGGAAATCACAGAAGCATTCTTGAAGTCCTTGATGTATAAGTCGCCAGCGACAGACAAGACCCTGACGTCAAAGTTATCGCCCGCATCCTTCCAACTATTCTTAAACTGGCCAACCAATTCTTGGTAGCTTAAAATCATTTCATGTTGAAGTCCGGGACCACCGTAGCTTTTTGGGAAGAATGGAATATGGAATCGAGCCAAGTCTCCATCAGTTAGTTCCACCATATAAATTCCAGGTAAAGATCTTACCAAAATAACTCCCAGTGAGACAGGATCTCTCAGAGGAATTTCACTTTGGTTGTACAGCGCATTCGGTTTGAGAGTCGATTGTTGGATCTTGGGAAAAGTTTTGTCCTCCTGATCACTGGGGATACTAAACGAATCATGGTATAAGTATCTGATGAGGTCTCGAATATTCCAATGACACAATTTGGGCCACAATCCGTTGCAGTCTACCATTGCTCCATTCCTCTTCTCTCTCTCACAGTAAGCTTCTCTGGTCATGAACGACCGATTCCACCAAAGATAGTCACGTAGCATCACACCGTCAGTCTGATGAGGGGATCCAAACAGATGGCCAATCTCGTGCATAAATGCACCCATGCAAATGTTAAGACATTCCCAAGATGTCGAGCATTGGTTGCAATCGTTTGCGACTTCATTTGAGGATAATCTTGTGTCGTCCATAAAGGAAGGAGAAATCTGCGGAAATGTAAGGGGGTAAGAGTGGAGTCCATGTGAACCAAAAATGGCCAACTTCACTTCGTTCGTTCCTCCGCCCAAGGCTGCATGGGCCAAGATCAACTTCGAATCCCAATGCGAGTCAACATATATAACTGCACATTGGATAGCTGTACCCATCTTCTTATACGGCACGAAGAAGTCTTGTTGTTGAATCAATTCTATAGCGTGCCCGAAAAGCCATCCATTGTCAGTTGCCTTTGGGTTTTGCTGTGCGTAGTTGGGGTCTCTGATTTCCTTCACCGTCTTCGGAGACCTGAGAACGTGGATCTTTGCCTCTGTATGTGGCTCATTGGACATCAAATCGTAGCCAAAAATGCCCTGATGTGCTACGGTTTCCTCGACAACCTGGAAGGAACGATTGCTCATACCAATATTGTGGAATTCATCTTGAGTGAATGCTTGCATCATTCTGGCGGCAACTTTGATCCTTTGTATGGCAGTAGACAAATTAGCGACTTGTCCCTGTCTCTGCTTGTACTTCGGCATATCATAAGAACCATCAGAATCCAGGCCGACCACCACACAGATGTGTAACGGTTTATTCTCTGGCAATGGATTGAAATAGAGCGTTAGCTTGGCCAGTTCTGGTGAGTTTTTGGCATTTTCCATAAATCCGTCTCTGTTAAGCCGAGCTTCACTCCACACATTCACAGTGAAGCAATTGGCGCTGTCCGCAGATACGTGAAGAATAGCCTTAAATTGACCATTATTCACTTCATAAAACTGCGGCGGGAACACCCTATTTTCGTTATTAATAAACTCAACAACACCAAGGTTGGTCCCACAGTTTCCAGAAACAATCACAGTGGGAGAAGAGACAATTTCCCCATCTTTGTAATTGAAGTTGATCATGAGAAAGATAATGCCAAGTCATACGAAACTTCCACCGCGAGAGGTACCGATATTCCCACTCTTTGCTCACTGGAATCTTTTTTAGTCACTTTTTTTTTCTAAGCAATGGGTATGAAGCAACTCAAAATAAACAATGTTGAGAGTTTTTAAATCGGGTTTACTTCACAAGCGCCTACGTAAATTCCTATGGATTTCGTATGTTCTACTGTTCCAGAGTCAAATCTGAGGAGTGCATGTTCTATTTAAGCGAGGCATTGTGCACTCTTGGTGTAACAAATGCAATCGTTTGAGAATATGTAAACAAGCCCCACAGCTTCCATACACGATCTAATCGGCAATTATTCACACGGATAATCACAATGACTAGGCGCTCGCAAAGAAATATACTTACGCCGAATCAAGAAAATGGGTCTCTGGATCCAATTGACCTTGATTCTGACTCTGAACTTGAAATAATCAAGGATCGGGAACCACAGACAAAACTGCATCTCACTTCACCCTCCAGTAACGAAGTAGCAAATGATGACAGCGGAAGAAAGGAAAAAAGAAATAAGCAAACATCTTTGAAAAGCAAGGAAAAGAGGAAAAGATCCGTTAAATGGGAGGAGGAGATTATCAGTCCCTCCCCAAAGACGAAAGTCGATGGTTCAATGCATACAAAGAACAGCAATGAGAAAGTCAAATCTCCGGTGGAATCCGATTCTGATGCAGAAGTTTCTATTCTTAATGTCGTGGAAGTCCCTTCTGCAAATAAATTTCTCCGCAAAAGAGTAAAGAAGCACGACCATACAAAAGACGCTAGACACAAACCTGATGTACCACTGGTGTCGAGACTGGAAGAGCCAAAGGCTAAAGTTGATAGTGATGCTCAATCTACTACTAAAACTATTATAGAGATCGATAGTGGCTCTGACGACGAACTGGTGCTGGCGCCAGTCTCGGATCCCTCTGCTTCGTCAAAGAGGTCTTCCATCCGTCTTCTCTATAATTCTAGCAGCCGCTTAATTAACGAGCTGGATGACTCGAATAACTTAGATACTGTTACTATCAACGAACTTATCGGTACATCCAACCTTATGGAGACGTTTCAATTCAACTTCAATATTGACTTGGAGTTTTTTTTAACCCACCTACACCCTGATTTTTCGAAAAACAAGAGAAGTATCACTTTCATTTCTGGTGACAGTCATTTGACCAGTCACCCTTTGCGCAAGCAAATTGAAAACAAGTTCAATATTTCCGAGCTCGTTGTTCCGTTGCCTAACCGATTTGCCTCTCATCACTCGAAAATGATGATTAATTTTTATTCTGGTTCTCAACTTGAAGTGGTGATCATGACATGCAATTTGACCCAGCTAGATTTTGGCGGCTTAACCCAGGCGGTTTGGCGTTCAGGAAAATTGCACTATGGTGACACGACTGCCAATAGCGGTAAGAGATTCAAGCGTGACTTGTGCAACTATCTCAAAAAGTATAAGATACCAAGAATTGACGCGCTAGTCGAGAGATTGGCGAAGTTCAATTTCAATCCTGTGGAAGTGGAGTTGGTAGCCTCAGCTCCTGGTGTCTACAGCTTTGATAAGCTTGGTACAAAAGACGAAACCTATGGCTATGGAAAACTACGCCAAGTACTTCACCGCAATGACTTGCTCATCAAAAATTCCAAAAAAGTGCATAATGTTCTTGCGCAAGTTACTTCAATTGCATATCCATACTCGAGCCGTAAGGGCGACACCGCTTCTGTTTTTACTCATTTGTTATGTCCATTGATGTTTACTTCGTGGAAGAAGCAACTTGAACCTGGATCTGCACCATCTCAAGAACACCAGAAAGAATTCAATTACAAGCCGCATATTGTCTTCCCTACTGCGGAAGAAGTGGCAACAAGTAACTTTGGGTATCTTTCGGGCACTGCAGTTCATTTCAAGTTCTCGGGCTCGGTTATACACCAAAACCAGTACACACAGAATGTTAAACCATACTTGTGCAAATGGAGAACTTCGTCCAAATTGACTGGCAGAGAATCAGTGACGCCACACGTCAAGTATTACGCTTGCGACAACGGAGATAACTGGAAATCTCTCAAATGGGTTCTTGTGGGTAGTCACAATCTTTCGAAACAGGCTTGGGGTTATCCTCAAGTTAAGACCCACGGCCAATCCTACGACGTTTCCAGTTACGAACTCAGTGTGTTGGTTGCAGGACATAAAAAAGGACTTGTGCCCGTTTATGCCCAAGACTTCTCGTCTGATCCAAACGTGACTCCTGTTAGGTTTCCTTTTGGATTGCCTCCGACAAAGTATGGTGTGGACGACAAGCCGTGGAGTGCAGGGGAAGATTACGGACTGATGAAAGACCGGTGGGGCAATTTACACCATGGGGGATATTCGCTTTAGTTGAGTTTTATTTTCTCTTTTCGATTTTTTTTTTTTTTTTTTACGTCACCGCCTATTTCGGTCCAGGTTTGAATCTTTCTTTTGTTTTGTTTAATAGTGTCGGTATTGTATTATATGATGTTCTTTAGAGTCTGTATACTGTCCGAACACTCTACGCGTACGCGCACATAGTTTCAAAATATTTAGACGTGTATCCCAGACAATATAGGGAACGGAAACTATGCATATCAAAAAGATCATCATCCAAGGTTTCAAAACCTACAAAAACACAACAGAAATAGACTTGTTGTCTCCCCATTTCAATGTCGTCGTGGGCAGAAACGGGTCAGGTAAATCAAACTTTTTCGCTGCCATCAGATTTGTGCTATCAGATACATACACCCATATGACCAGGGAAGAAAGACAAGGTCTCATCCACGAAGGCTCTGGAACTGTTATGTCTGCATATGTTGAAATTGTCTTCGACAACACGGATCGCAGGTTTCCTATTCAAAAAGATGAAATTGCCATTAGACGTACCATTGGCTTGAAGAAAGATGACTATCTGATGGATAACAAGTCAGCCACCAGATCCGATATTATGAACTTGTTAGAGAGTGCTGGTTTCTCCCGTCTGAATCCTTACTATATTGTTCCTCAAGGTAAAATTACTGCTTTAACCAACTCAAAGGATGCGGAGAGATTGTCGTTGCTCAAAGAAGTTAGTGGTGCTAAAGTATTCGAAACAAAGCTTCGAGAGTCCACCAAAGAAATGACAAACGCCAGTCTCAAAATGGACCGTATTGACGACTCTATGGAAAAATTAGAGGAAAAGCTTTCTGACTTGCAGGTAGAGTCCAACGATCTCAAAGAGTACCAGCAGTTGGAAAAGAAGCGTAAAGTTTACGAATTCAACCTCTTTGATCGCGAACTAACTTCTTTGGACACTCAAATTGTAGAGTATGAAGAGGAGTATGAGCAGATTGTGTCTACTTCGCACAAGGATATTGCTGACTTGGAAAAGAGAGAGAAGTCGTGCCAAAGTATCCAGATGGAAATTGATGATCTTTTATCGAAATTGAAAGTGTCTTCTTTGGAAAAGGCACAAGCGGATTCTGACTATAACCGTTCTTTGAAATTATTGGCAGAGAAGGAAGCATTGGAATCTGAATTGAACACTTCACTTGGGAATGCACAGGCTGATGCGAAGGATCAAAAGAAGAGAAAAGCGCATCTTACTGCATTAATCAAAGAGAACGAATACAAGTTGGCATCTGATCTCAAACCTCAGTTCTCCAAACTACGGGATGAAGAAGCGTCTCTCAATAACGAAATATCTGATTTGAGTTTGAGACAAAGATTGCTTTATGCCAAGCAAAGTAGGTTTCTGGAATTTGTCACCAAATCTGAACGTGATGAGTGGCTAAAGAGGGAATTGCAGCAATTGGAAGCTGAATGCAGCTCGAAACAGCAACAGCATCTGGAGGTTGAAACCCAAATTGCAGAGAATCGCGAAAAGCTTATGGAATGCGAGAACCAACTAACTGACTTGAGAGCTGTTTTGGATGATGTTGAACACGAGGGAAAGATTCAGCAAATTGAAACTACGATTCAGGATATCAGAGGCCAAATTACTGCTCTCTCTGATGAGCGGAAGACGTTGTGGAGAAAGGAAATCAAAATTCGCTCTCTTTATGACTCTGCTGCTCATGACGTGACAGCCGCTAGTCACAAGGTTTCTCAAACAATGAACAGAGCGCAAGCTAAAGGGCTCGAAGCGGTTCAAGAAATCACCGAAAGACTTAACTTACAAAGCAATGTTTTTGGAACTTTGGCAGAGTTATTTTCTATATCTGACAAGTACAAAACCGCGGTGGAGGTTGTTGCTGGTAACTCTTTGTTTCACGTGGTGGTGGATACAGATGAAACGGCACTGATTATAATGAAAGAGTTGGTCCGCTCTAAAGCTGGCAGAGTCACATTTATGCCTTTGAACAGAATAAATGTTCCCCCTGTTACGTTTCCAGAATTGGAGGGACACGAATTCATTCCACTCATAAAAAAGATTAAGTACAATGAAGAAGAAGTTGGGAAGGCAATTCGTCAAGTGTTTGGCAAAGCCATCGTTTGTGGTAATCTTCAGAAAGGTTCGGAATTGGCTCGGTTATACAACTTGAATGCGATTACATTGGATGGCGACCGTGCAAGCACAAAAGGTGTCCTTAGTGGAGGATTTAGAGATTTTAAGAGTTCACGTTTAGATTCACTCAAGATGAAGACTAAAAAGAAGAAGGAAATGATCAAATTAAAGGAAGAATTATCAGCGTGTTCTATGAGGCTTCAGGCATTGAACGAAGAACTCACAGCTGCCAATAATGAGCTCGACTCCCAAGTTTTAAATTTGGAAAAACAAAGAGTGTCTCTCGAACCAAGCAGGGCAGAACTCAATCATTTGTTATCCAGAAAGTTTAGTTTAGAGAAGGAGACGAGCACCCTTGAATCTTCGAGGGATAATTTGGGTGGCCATATCTCTAGTCTCAAAGCTAAAATTTCGCAACACAAGAATGAGATCAACTCGGAATTTAACCAAGCTTTGACTCCAGCTGAAACTAAGGAACTTGAATCGATATCATCTGAGTTGGCAAAAGTGGAGCAGAAGATGAATGATGTGGTGACTCTGTCTACTGACTTGGAAACAGAAATATCACGTTTAGAAGCAGAACTCTCCAATTATTCTTCTCAGATCAAGTCCCTTTCGCTGACTCAAGAATATAACGATGTTGATTCGAGAGAGCTGCAAGCTCGGGTATTGTCTGCAGAGATTAAGTCACTCAGGAAGGTATTGAAGTCATTGAAGCATGACTTAGACTCTGCACATGCTAATCATGAGGAGCTTTCATCCAAGTTGGAACTGAGAAAGCTGGAGCTTGAAAAAGCAGATAAACAGCAGCTTCAAGCAATAAAAAGATTGGAAGGTGTGGGCAAAAAGACCGAACGGATCTTATCGAAAAAAGCTATTCTTGACGCCAGAAGAGAAGAGGTACAGGAAAAGATCAGAGAGATTGGTGTCCTTCCCGAGGAAGCATTCCAGCGCCAGAATTTCGAAGATCTTTCACTGGACGAGCTTCTTGTATTCTTGAATGATACAAACAATGAGTTGAAGAGGTTTGCGCATATCAACAGAAAGGCTATGGAGCAGTTCCAGACTTTCACTCGCGAGAAAGAAGAATTGGAGGAGCGCAAAAATGAATTGGAACGCTCCAAGGAGTCTATTGAGCAGCTAATGTTGTCTTTGGAACAGCAGAAGGATAGTGCTATCCGTAAAAGCTTTGAACAAGTATCACAAAGCTTTCAAGAAATATTCGAAAAATTAGTTCCGAATGGAATAGGCCAATTGGTGATGAAAACCAAAGATGATGCATCCGAAACGGGGGAAGACTCGATTGAAAACTACATTGGTGTCTCGATCCAGGTATCGTTCAATTCCAAGCACGACGAGCAATTGCAAATCGAGCAGCTCTCTGGAGGACAAAAATCTCTTTGTGCGATAGCACTCATTTTGGCGATCCAGAAATGCGATCCAGCTCCGTTTTATCTCTTTGATGAAGTGGATGCAAATTTGGATACTCAGTACCGTTCTTCTGTTGCGAACATGATTCAAGTTCTTGCCAAAAACGCCCAATTCATTTGCACCACTTTCCGGCCGGAAATGCTCCAGGTGGCGAACACTTTCTACGGTGTATCTTTCAGCAATAAGGTCAGCACCATTCTGGAAATCCAGCAGGATGATGCGCTCTCGTTTGTAGAAGCACAGCGATAATCAGGCAATGTTTATGCGCGTGTTGAGCCTGGTTCTAAACGAGCGCGGACATCAGTTGGTGGTGATTTGCGCCCAAGAATACAGATTATAATGACATGATTGAAGCAATTCCACACGTAGAACAGCAGTCAACAACCCAAATGAAAAAGTAATATTAGTAATGGGTGGGTCTGAGTGGGTAGACGTATTCGCCCGTTGCGCGTCAGACATATAACTCAGCCTCTATAAGGCGCTGTTTGCACCTCTCGTTTCTTCCACACTGACTATGCGAGAAAAGATTCTCAGCCCGGAGCAAATCAAAGAGCTCATTGCCAGCGGGAAGAGTGTGGTGATCTATAAAGATAACGTTCTCAACTTATCTTCGTGGATGAAGTTCCACCCAGGTGGAGATAAGGCAGTGTATCACATGGTGGGAAGAGATGCTACTGACGAGATGTTGGCGTACCACGGGGAAGAGACGATCTCGCGATTCACAAAGTGGCGTATTGGAAAGATCAACTATCAGTGGAAAAACCTTCTTCCTCCCATTCAGGGCGGAATCTACCGTGAAGGCGCGATGGTCAAAAGCCGGTCCAGATCGGAAAAACTTGGAGACTCGTTGGATGCCGAATCACCCGAGATCTCCGATGATTCCTCTGATATCAGTATTGACTGTGAATTCAACGAAATTATACTCAAGGCAGGATATCCCACCGGGAAGGTGTCTCCAGTGGTTCCACAAAACATAGAGATCGTCTCCGCGGAGAACAGAGACGAGATCTTCCCCGTACATACAAAGAATGTGATTGTCAACCCTAAAGAGTTGTTGCAAGAGTATGACAACCACCAGAGCCGCCGAGATTTGTACGATTTGCCGTCACTTGATTATGACACCCAAAATGATATCAGAGACAAGTACAACAAACTTCATGCTACCATCATCAAGAGAGGGCTCTACAAGTGCCACTACAGCGACTATGTGCGTGAGGTGGTTAAGATCTCGTCCTTGTTCCTTTATTCATTTTCATTTTTGCGCTTGGGCTATTACACCATCAGTGCTGTGTTGATGGGAATGGCTTGGCACCAGATGACCTTCATTGCCCATGACGCCGGACATGTTTCCATCTCTCACAATTACCAGATCGATAATATTTTTGGGATGGTGATTGCCGACTGGTTTGGCGGTCTCAGTCTCGGGTGGTGGAAGCGGAATCACAATGTGCATCACTTGATTACGAACGATCCCGTGCACGATCCAGATATCCAGCATCTTCCTTTTTTTGCTGTGAGCACCCGTCTTTTCGGTGATGTTTACTCCACTTATTACGAGAAGATCTTGTGGTTCGATGCAATTGCCAAGAAAATGGTGCCGATCCAGGAATTTCTCTACTACCCTATCCTTGCCTTTGGCCGATTCAACTTGTACAGGTTATCGTGGACTCACTTGCTTTTGGGCCAGGGCCCAAGACACGGTCCGGCCGCATGGTTCCGATACTTTGAATTAGCAGGATTATCCTTCTTTTTCTACTGGTTTTTCTGGTTGGTTGTTGGCAGCGTGGAGGGCCGCTGGAACAAATTTCTGTACATTATGGTGAGCCATGTTTGCACCATGTTGGTGCACGTCCAAATCACGCTCTCGCATTTTGCCATGTCCACTGCAGATCTTGGAGTCAGCGAGAGCTTTCCATCCCGCCAGTTGCGGACCACCATGGATGTCGATTGTCCTGTGTGGCTCGACTTTCTCCATGGCGGCCTCCAGTTCCAAGCAGTGCACCACTTGTTTCCTCGGTTGCCTCGCCACAACTTGCGCCGTGCTCAGTCCTATGTGATTGAGTTTTGCCGTGAGGTTGGCTTGCCTTATTCTATCTACGGGTTCGGGAAGGGAAATGAGATTGTGATTGGAAAGTTGGCAGAAGTGGGAAAACAGTGCTCCATCATGCTTGACTGCACCAAAAAAATGAAGGAAGATAACCTTGATATCATCTAGCCAAACCTCGGACAGGTGGATGGCTTCTTGGAGAATTTGTGGTAGTGCCGAGATTGCCTTTTTGTGAATGCTTGCTTTTCTGTATGGACCTACGGACTGGGCCTATGGTTTCTTGATGTTGTTTGATGCTATTCTCCCAGAAAATAGATACCCATGATTATATGACCACCTCTTTATCGATGATGCCCCGTGCGTCCAAGTAGAGCAAGAAATCCATTATGTCGTTGTTCTGGTTCTCAAACAAGTCGCGCTGCACGAGCTTCTTGAACAACGACCCTGACGACTTGTCCGTAGGCATTTCTCGCGAGTATCTCTGCGGCACTGCAACTTTCAATCCATTGATCACCTTGATGTTACCACTGCGGACCGGAGTCTGCGCGGTAGTGTTGGCCAATTCGTGGGAATTTTTGCACTTGGCCCCAAATTTGCACTTGCGGTTCCGGCTGAAAAACTTGCACACCTGTCTCCGGGGCAGTGTGGTTTCTTTGGGTGCAGATGTGGAGCTTTGCTGTTGCGCCTGCTTCTCTTGGATATTTTTGCGAGTCGGCCACTTTTTCCGGCGCTCTTCGATCCATTTCGCTATATCCTCTTCGGTCTGGAGCGTGATGCTCGTCCCTTCAATGAAAATAGGGCCGTTTGTGGGCTTTGGCTGCTGCGGTTTGACCTCTTCGCTCACAGATGCGACCACCGTTTTTGCAGGCGTGGTATTGGGTAGATGAGTGGGGAGCCCATCGAGCAAAACTGCTTTTGCGCGTTTTGCCGATTCCGTTTCATCGGATGCGGGCCGTTTCCGCGGCGGCGGAGGAGCATATGAAAAGTCCATCGTGATGGTGGAGATGGTGATGGCTGTGTGGTGAGTTCCGGGCAGATGACGGGTGCATGGGGGGGTGCTTTCCGAGGGCGGCCGCGGGGAGTTCCGAGGGTGTCCTTCACTCCACCCGCCCTGGCGGGTCCGGCGCTGCTCGCACCTGTTTCCTGTTTCGGCGTGTGCCTGGCACTTCCGAGGGCCCAATGCCACCATGCCGTCCACTGCAGAAACATGCCTGACAATGATCCGTCTAGTGGCCATTTATTTATACATTTTGCTCCAACACCCACACCACTCGTTTTTTCTCGCAAATGGCATGTTCTTCACCGCTCCACCTCCCGCTCCATACTAACGTCTAGTCCTACTACCAGCAAGGTCCTCCGCCCCCACAAGGTGGCTACTACCAACAAGGTCCTCCTCAAGGCTACTACCAACAACAACAGCCAGTTTACATTCAACAGCCTCCACCACAACAAGGAGGCGGAGGAGGATGCTGTGCCAGTTTCTGTGGGTGCTGTGCTGCGCTCATTTGCTGCTGCTGTGCTGAAGACTGCTTGCTGATGTTGTGCATGTAGTTTATATGACGATGAAAATATATTGCTGATTTGGTGTATGGAGTAGCGAAGATTAGGCGGGCCGTGCCGTGCGACGCTGCTTATATAAGCAGGGCGAGCGAACAAGGTTTCCAATGGGTGTGCCCTGTGGTGTTTCCCTTGGGACCTCGGTTCTTGCTCCGTTACGGTGTTGTGCTGTTATTGCAGTGATGTTGTAATTACTAGATTCTCGTGGACGTTCCCTTACACACAGTACCTTTTGTACACAAGCTGACGTCTGGTGATCTACTTCTTCTTGGAAGAGGTGCTGTTCTTTGGCAACTCCTTGACGAATGGAAGGAATTCGGGGGCACCAGGGATGTATGGTCTCAACACCTCAGGAACAACAATACCATCTTCCTTTTGGTAGTTCTCCAAGATACAGCACAAGGCTCTCTCGGTGGCAGACAAGGTGGAGTTCAAGCAGTGCACGTACTTCTTCTCGCTCTGGTTTTGCTGCTTGATACCGCATCTGATTTCCAAGTTACGCGATTGGTAGTCGGTACAGTTGGAGCACGACACCAACTCTTTGTACTCCTTTTGGTATGGGAACCACGCCTCCAAGTCGTACTTCTTGGCGGCAGCGTTGTTCAACTCACCAGAAACAATACCCACGACTCTGTAAGGCAAGCCGAGGCTTTGATAGAACTCCTCGGAGTTGGCAATCATCTTGTCAAACTCCTCCCAGGACTTCTCCGGTTCGGTCAAGACAAACTGCTCAATCTTCTCGAAGGCGTGGACTCTGAAAATACCCCACGCGTCCTTACCGTGCGAACCAGCCTCTCTTCTGAAACAAGAGGAGTAGCCGGCGTACTTGATAGGCAATTGCTCCGCTGGGCTCTCGAACCATTCGCCAGAGTGGTATGCGGAGATTGGTTGCTCAGAAGTAGCAATCAAGTACTTTTCGTCGTCACCATCCATGACCTTGTACAATTCCTCGTCGAACTGAGACAATTGCGCGGTCTTGGCCATCACCTCCTTGTTCATCATCACGGGCGATTGCAATGGGAGGTATCCCTTCTCGAACAAGAACGCCAAACCGTAGTTGATCAACGCTTGGTTCAAGAACACACCCCACTTTCTCAAGAAGTAGCCACGGTGGCCAACAATCTTGACACCTCTCTCTGGGTCGTAACCGTCCAACTTCAAGAGAACCTCGTGGTGAGAGAACTTGGCTGGCGCGTTGGTGGCAGCAGCAATCTCGCCAATCTCCTTCAACGACTCTGGCTTCCAAGTTCTCACCAACTCGTTGTTCTCTTCGTCCAAGGAGTCCACCACGCTCTCGTGCACAATGTTACCCACTTGGTTGACCTTGAATCTCAACTCGGCGTCGGCCTTTTGTTCTTCCTCAGTGAGAGTCTTCTTCTCGGCAGTCAATGTGTCCTTCTCGGCCAACAACTCGGAGGCGTCTTCCTTGGCCTTGAACTTTTGCCCAATTTGTTTTTGTAGAGCATTCAACTTCTTGTTCGCAGCATCCAAGTCGAATCTGATTTTGGTCCAGTTCTTGTAGCCGGCGATGATCTCATCCACGATTTCCACTGGAGCGCCTCTTTTCTTTTGCGACGCCTTGATTTGCTCTGGGTTTCCGCCCTTTTCGGCAAGGAAAGCGTTAATGTCCAACATTGGTGAATATGTTTGATACAAAAAGATTTTTCGTGTACCATTTTTTTCTCCCTGCGGGTGGTTTGTGCAGGCCGCACCAATGGTGTAGGTGGCACTATCCGACTAGGAGAAGTCGGGGGGAAGTAAAATGAAGAGAATTGAGCAGGTAAAGAATAGGGTAGAAGCCTTCATTGGTATGAGGGGCCGGTGAGTTTGGATGGCACAGTCTCTGTGGAGGACAACAGGAAAAGCTAGAGAGGAGAGTGCAATCTAGTGTAATCCATGGTGAGGGCTATAAATGACAAGACAACGAAGAGAAGTCGAGGGGATGGAAACGGAAAAAAAGAAAAAAGAAGAGAAAAAATCAGAGCAAATTACATCAGCAGCAGCAAGCACACCACAAAACTAGATGTCTGCGAGAAATGAATACATTTGGTTAATTGTGGTGTTGGTGCGACAAGCACTAGAGTGCGCGACTGTAGGCGATTGTACACATCCTGGGCCTACTACACAGAGACATCGTGGTACTACACAGAGAATGGACCATGACAATCACAATTGAGCAGTAACCATCTCAGTTCAGACTCGACCTCACCGTTTGCCACGCTCGCTAGTCACCACTCAATCGCTCCCTAATCTCAACGCCACGCAATCGGCCCCGGCCCACTCTACTCATCACTCACAGCCGTAACTCATCACTCACAGCCGCCACTCATCACTCACAGCCGCCACTCATCACTCACAGCCGCCACTCATCACTCACAGCCGCCACTCATCACTCACAGCCGCCACTCATCACTCACAGCCGCCACTCATCACTCACAGCCGCCACTCATCACTCACATGGACGCACTCCTCCTTGAACGGCTCACGGGGCGCATCTCAGGCGCCGAGTTTGCGTCGACTGTGACGGAGTCGCTCTACTCGTCGTTCCAGCAGCACCATGGCGTGTTTCCTGAAAACTGCCACCACAGCGCCGCGGTCAACTCGCTCGCGCTAGAAAAGTCTGACCACCGCTACCTCCTCAGCGGCAGCGGCGACTCGAGCATCAAGCTCTGGGACATGCGCGCCGATGCGATCGGAGAAGTTGAGGACGAGCAAGAAGAAGGAAACGAAGATGAAGCCAATGGAGACGAAGACCACGGACATGGAAACGCAACTGGGGCTGCTGAAGCCGCAACCGGGGCTGCAGCGGGAGGCAGAACGGAGGGTGGAGCCCACCTTCTTGCTACCGTTCCTCGTCGCACGGCCCACCAGTTCGGCGTGTCTGCCCTCTCTTGGTGGCCCAACGACACCGGCATGTTTCTCTCGGCGTCATTCGACCACTCGGTCAAAGTCTGGGATACCAACGCCGTTGCCGTGGCCCACACCTTCGACATGGCGCACCGGGTGTACGCCATCGACGTGTGCGCCGCCCGCACCAACACCTACACCAGCCAGGCGTTGGTGGCAGTGGCCAGCGACCAGCCGTTTGTGCGCCTCTTGGACCTCCGCGCCGCGTCGTCCGCCCATACCCTCCCGGGCCACAAGGGCAAGACGCTTGCGGTGGCATGGCACCCACAGTTGCCGCACCTCCTCGCCACCGGGGGCCACGACGGCGAGGCTAAGGTGTGGGACATCCGCCGCGCTCACAGCTGCCTCTGCCGGTTGGATATGGCGCGTACAAACGGGCGCAGCGCGGCGCTGAACCTCGACGCGCTGGCGGTGAAGGCGCATCTGGGCCCGGTCAACTCGGTGGTGTGGGACGAGGCGGGCCACATGGCGTACACCGCCGGCAATGACGACAAGGTGCGGGTGTGGGACATGGCGGGCAGCACCGCGCCGCCAGTCAACCGGTTGGTCAACTTCGGCCCGTTGACGCGAAACAAGTACCTCCAGACGCTCCCGCTCCTCCTCAGCCCGCGGGCCGAGTCTGAGGTACAGCACTTGCTCTTTGCCGCAGACTCGGGCGACGTGCTCGTGTATCGTGCGCTCGACGGCAAGTTGGTGTCGCGGCTCCAGCGCCTGGGCTCGAAGCACACCGTGCGCACCGCATCCATGGTGTACGGCGCACCGTACTCCGCCACGTACTACTGTGGCACCATGGATGGAGAGATTGTGGTGTGGCGTGGGGCAAGACGGCCCCCGGAGGTGGTGGAGACCTGTGGAGAATTCAAGGGGAGTGTATTTGACGGGAATGATGCAGAGCAACTTGATGTGGAATCTTCGAAGGCGGCACTCTACGACGACCCGTACTTCCGGACCCAGACCGAGACTTTGCTGCTGCTGTCTGGGTAGGCCCTGGTTTCTGAATTAGCCGTCATAGCTGGTCCGGTCTCTGCTGTTGGTGTCGCTGGTATTAATTCCATCAGGGAATCACACATATTGCAACTTCCTACCTGGTACAGAGGACAATTGTAAACTTTTCTAATAATGAAAGAGACCACCAGTCGATTCGAGTATTTAAAACTTCAAGAAAACAATTCATTCTTTTTCGCTGAAACGATACACGCAATTTACCAAATACTACTAAACAAACTTAAACTAGTGGGAAAACATTGAACTGCCGCCTGGGCGAACATGCTGATGTTTCGTACCCATGATAGATTAAGTAGTCGTGTAGACGTTGCTCCGCAAAGAAGTTGCTTCGAATGGAAGTTTCTTCGAATGGAAGTTGCCCGGGCACAAGAAGTTTATGCACCAGGAATCTTCTTTGCACCCACGCGAGTGCCCGTGATTTTGTCCACAATTGGCACATTTCGCGCTATTTTCACAAAATCTCTCGCACATTGCAAGTACCGACTACAGAAACCAAACCCTCTCCCAAACCGAAAATACACTCCAAATTCGGCCCTCAAGCATTCATGGACCCCAAGCCAACCACCCTCCATCACTATCTCCTTACCATCGCCGAAATTCCACTACCGCCCAACACCAACACCGGAGGTACGGATGTACACCTTTTCACCATCGCGACTACAAACCACACCAGTATCACTCTCATCACAACAAATGAAACTCAAGTTGCAGGTGGTGCTCATCCCCGTGTCGTCGGCCGACGTACCGACTTCCGAGGTCTTATCCTACAAGAAGTTTCTTCATCTCACCGACCCCGCCTGCACAATTGGCCAGGTGTGTGATTCGTTGATTCTGCGCTACTACAGGCTCTACCCCGACGCAGAAAAACTCACGGTGGAAGGGGTACAAGACAACGACCGCTGCGACTTGGACCCAGAGTTTGCCGCTGAGGATGTGTTTGGCTCCGGCGACATTCTCCGTATCCTCGTGGACAACGTGCTACCGGCATATTCCCGAGAATCCACCATTCTTGCCGACGCCCACTCCACCATCTTGGTGAGATCGCTCAAGCGGCCCAACGAGACGGCCGAGGCATCCGAATCCACCATCAAGCGCTCTCGTACAATTTGGGGTCTCCGCATGGACTCGTCAATTCTTCGAAGCAGCAGTCCTGCCGACGAGCCTGCAGCCCAACGAGAAACCGCCCGCCCCAGCTCGCCCGTGTCATTGCCGCCTCCAGTGGCGCACGACCTGGGTAAAGTCATTCCACATAAACGGGAATCGCCTTTGCCCGCGCGAACTGGACGCCGTATCACGTCTGGAATGTTACAAGCTCCTGCTGCAGAGCCAGTCGTGAATACCGATTTTACCTACTCGCTTCCCGCAGAGGCAAAGTCGTCCGAGCCGGAGGAGATTGAAGACGGCACCGATAGCGACAACCTGGTTTCGAACAGACTGCTCAAGAACATCAGCAAGAGAGAGACCCAGACGTCTTTCATCCAGCCGGTGAAACTTGCGCCGCCACCTTCGGGACCAGGAAGAACTCCGTCGAAAAAGGCGCCGATGGTTACTCTGACGCCAGCAAAACCTACTACAACTCCACAGAGACGTCCTCTGAATCTGGCTGCACCCCTAGTCCAACCAATGCGTGCGCCCCAAACTAAAAGCAACACCATTGACGAAAAGTCTCTGCCCTACGCTCCTACAGAGAAACAGGGAATCTCTCCGCTCATAAAATCTACCCCTTTGCATGGTGCTTCAACCCAAACGTTTCCCGCTACTACTCACAACGCAATGAATGTGTCGGTAGAACTGCCGCTGAGAACGACCACCAAATCCAGCCCGGCAAATCAGCCGCTGAGCCAAAAGAAGATGGCAGTGACTCAAACACAAGCGCTTAGCCCTAAGAAGGTCAGAACGGACCAAGTCCCTGTAATGAAATCCAGAATCACGAAGCCAATCCTGGCTGCTTCTGCGGTCTCTCTGACCGGAACTGATGGCGCAAAGGCTATTGACAGCGAGGGGTCGATAGTGTCGACTTCACAAAATGATATTTCCAAACCCTTGCCCAACACTATTCCAGTGGTGAAGGAAACTACTGGTGTCCAAAAGAACGCCAACAATGGAGCAGCCAAGAAAGTTCCACCAACTACCGAAGATGTGAATCTTAGTAAAGAAGAGATTTTGGGCATATTCAAGCATGGAATGCGGATCCCCAATAAGATCACAAAAAAGCTCAGTGGTCCTGCTCCAGACACCGCTCGCTTTGTCGAAGAGGAGGAAGAAAAGCGCCGCATAATCGCTCAACTCAACATGGAACAAAATGCCAAAGAATTAGATAGCAGGCTCAGAGCGGCTACTGCAAATAAGGGCGGCAACCGTGAAAGAAATTTGCGTTCTAGAGTCACTCTTCAAGGTGTTTCCAATTTTACCACCAACCTTCAATTGGGGCCTGGTGATGAAGCGAAGGATAAGGTAAAGGAAAAAAGGGAAAATGAACTTCCTTCCCCATTCAATGAATTTGCAAGCAAGTCTAAACTCTCATCGGTGTTCATCAAAATGAAGAAATTAGATGCTAAGATCACCGCACAACTAGAGATGGACGCGAACTCAAATATTGCAATCAAGGATGAACCTAGTACACCGAAAATGACAAGGCCAAGAGCGGCTAGCTCTTCCAACACATCGCCTCCGGCTGTCACTGTGTCTTCTCAAAAACAAAATTTTACTGGAAACACACCAGCAAGGGAAAAAGAAGGGAGTGAAAGTGTAAGTATTGCACCATCAATGGAACCAGAATCATCAACACCGTCTACAAGAGAACCTACAGTATCCACAGAGTCCACACCTATGGATGGGGAGGAAGAGGAAGAGGGTAGAACGTCTGAGGAGTTCGACGGTGAGACCAGTACCGAGGAGGAGCTGATGCTGAGGGATTCAGATGAGAGCGACAAAGTTTATAAGAGGAAGAGTCAACGCTTGAAGCCAACTACACCAAGAGAGCAAAGACAGCGCCGCAAATTACGCGGATCTGCGAAGATTGTTGCAAAACCATCCTCTGAAGAAGAGATTGTGGTTTTGGACTCTTCGGAACTGGAGAGTGAACCAGAAGAAAAGGAGTCTAAATTTGCTGCCAGCAAACAAAAAGAGATTTCGAAACCAGAATCTGCGAAAAAAGCGGCGACAGAGGTCTCTTCCAAGTTTCCGAAAACGGCGCCAACCGCTACTGAACCCAGTGTTTTAGCAAAGAGCGATACGAACTCAAAGAAGATAGCTCCTATAGAGAAGGAACCTTCACTCGCAAAGGTATCGTCTGCTGCAGATGCAACTAAACTTACACTGGTTTCATCTTTCACTAAGGCTACTATTCCCAAATCCGGCATTTCTGTGAATTCGAATGACACGCCTAAAAAGAATGCTATTTTTACTATGGCGAACACTAATAATGACGCAACGAGTCCATTCTCAGGTTTTAAAAACGTGCCCGGGCCTACTGTTTCAGTTTCGAATACTGCTGAACTGCAAAGCCACATTCAATCAGGTAAACCTTTTAAGATTTCCGCTGCAACATCAAAGAAAGAAGCCACAAAACCTGCTACCCATGACACAAATAATGCCATCGAAATTGAGTCAAACAAGACTTCAAGCCCTGCGGTCAAACTTGCTGTCGCTGAATCATTTCCAAAAGTGGCTAGCGTCAAAAGACCAGGGAGTGAAACCCGCTCCACTCCAAAGAGACAAAAAAATGAAAAGACTCCCATTAAAAGTAATTCCCAATCGGCACTCTCTGATGATAGTTCACTGGTATCAGTTTCTCCGAAGCTCAAATCTGCCTCAGCAGAGGACAAGCAATCCTCCAATAAAAACAGCCTGAAAGAGACTATAGCTAACATTAAGAAGTTGGATAATGGCGATTCCGTTAATGTTGAATTGACAAAAAAACTGTCAGAGGATTCAAAGAATTCAAACTCTTCTAAGGTGACTCCACCACCCTCGTTGTCTCAGAAAGTGCCATCGGAAATCGTACATGAGGTTAAACCGATCTCCAAGACTCCTGAAAACAACTCTTCTCTTAAAAGTGTTGAAGATAACCAAAACAAGAAGTTGGAAGTCGTTAATTTCAAGAACTCTCCTTCGATGTCAGAACGGAAATCCAAACCCGAGCCGGTGAATAAAAAGGCGAAAAATGGATCAACACCGAAGAAAGGTTCCACTCCTCCTGTTGATTCACCTTCAATTGACGCAAAGAAATTTCAAGAAAAAGGTTTACTGAAGGCAAAGATTGAACCTACCGGAAAGAAGGTGAAAGACAACCTTAGTCAAAAGTCCATGCCAAGTAGTGCGGAAAAACCAGAGGTGAAACAATCGCTTACAGCGATCGACTCCGAAAAAACGGTGAATGTTTCTGCGGAGCCTGTTCAAACTTTACAATCAGGTAAGAAGAAGATTGACTCCCAAATTTCTGCTATTGAACTGGAAAAGAAGTCGAGCATAAGCAAAAATGAACCTGAAAAATCTTTTGAAGTCGTTAAAAAGGATGCAAGTACAACTTCGGCAAAGAAAATTTTGAAAGACAAATCTGCAGTGATTCACGTCGATCCCAAGAATGCCCTGAATAAGCAGCCAGAACTCAAGGAAGATACTGACTCAGAGTCCGACTCAGGATCAGAGTCCGACTCAGGATCAGAGTCCGACTCAGAATCAGAGGCCGACTCAGGATCAGAGTCCGACTCCGACTCCGATTCAGAATCCGACTCCGAGTCAGAATCCGACTCCGATTCAGAATCCAATTCAGAATCCGATTCAGAGTCCGACTCCGATTCAGAACCCGAATCCAAGAAGGATGTGGCCATCGGCAATGCACTCCAATCTAAGCCAACTTCGGCCGGTCTGGCGTCTGGTATAGTTAAACCAGTTTTGAATTCCAGGAAAACTGTATCAAATGCTCAAAAATCAGAGGTTATCAAAGCTCAAACTTCTAATAATCCTACGCTGTCTCAAAAGATCCTGGATGATAAAACAAAACATATGCAATCAAACAAGAAGCCTGAGACCAACCTCAAGTCTGAATCAAATATTAACCACTCCGAAGGTAAAGCTCACGGCAAACAAAAGATTATCGCAAAAGATTCTAAATCGACTCAACAGCCAGTTTTTCCTGCCGCCAATCAAGGACAGACTCATATGAAACACAATGGTGGAAAGGCGGAGAACATTCTGGATAAGAAGACAGCTGAAATCTTAAGAGAGGTTTCAAGGAAAAGGAGAGAGAGTATAGAACTGAAGCCCTCGGAGTCTAAGATCACCCCTAAGAAACCAGCTCCAAGCTTTCCACTGGACTCTAGCTCGGATAGCTCCACATCGGAAGAAGAATCTGGGAGTGAAGATGATTCCGATTCTGATTCGTCGGAATCTGAGGTGGAATCTGTAAAGAAGCCTCCAGCCAAGTCTATTCGAGGATCTGTTAACAATTCTCTTGCCAATCGCCTTTTACCCAAACGCCTTAATTCTTTGAGCAGTCGGCCATTGCCAAAATTAGCTGCTGTGAATACACCAGCAGTTGATAATAAGAGGTGGAGCGAAGGCGTGAAAACAGTGACAATTGAAACTCCCTTTTCGAAGTCTTCAAGTGATGAAGAAAAACCAACGGGTAGCCAGTCCGTCACGCAAGGAGGAATTCCACCCATAAACATCACTTCCACTAAAACAGGCTTAGCGAAGATCAACAAGGTGAATGAAAAACCTGTCACTTCTAAGAATATGTCGCCTACTCGTGCACCTCTCGCGAAGAAAAGCTTATTGACATCTCTCGCAGATTTAGCATCCAGAGGTGTACCTGATGTGCTTGATGCAAAGGAAAAGAGTAAACTTTCGGCCTCTCAGAAGGTACCAGTGGCAGTTGTCGACTCAGGTTTAGAGTCAAGCTCTGATTCAGAATCTAGCTCCAGCTCCGACTCGAGCGGATCGGACTCGGATCTGGACTCTTCCGGAGATGAGAAGAGCTCTAAATTCGTGAGTGTGAAAAAGTTATCCGCTAATACTTTGAAGGAAAAGAAAAAGACCAAAAACGGATTTTTTAGCATGATGAAAGACGCAAAGAAAAAATAAAGTCTTTAATAAGAAAAATGAACATTGAACAACATAATTACATCAGACATCGAGACATTGTGTAAAGATAAATAAGATTTAGTGATATAAATGAGCTGAATTTCAGGCATTAAATGGACCGGCCAATAACGTCAACGCTCCAGGCACGATAATTATATTGATGAGCTTTGGCTCTCCGTCTAGAAGCAATCATATAGGATTCACTTATCAGGGAAAGAATATTTTTAAACAAGTTGTTTATCCATTTCTTTGCAACCTCGGGTTGTTCGAGATAGAGTGCTCCAACATATTGTTCGAAATAATCCGCAAGAATTTCCTCCTCGTACCTCACGCAACCAGAATCATAATCTCTAGAACAAGACGTAATATTTGGAACGTAGGTTGTGTGAAGTAAGTTTGCAACTATGGGATCATCGAGGGCAGAATGTAATTTGTAAGCGATTGCTAATTTCAGAAGTAAAGTATTAGTAGCTAAAATAGTCTTAAGCAAATGGTAAGTTTTCTTGCCGAAAGAGTTGTCATCGGAAAACGGGTGGCTTTGCCGAAACTTGTATAAAAACTCAGAGGACTCCTTTGCCAAAAAAAAGTCCCCCAATCCGTCCAAGAACAGCAAGTCATAACGAATGATTTGCAATATGGTTGGATCTACCTCCATTCCTTCAACTTGCAAAGACTTGTGGATTATATGGGCAGGCTCTTTAAATGCACGAACCATTTCCTTATGTAAAAGTGCTTTAGCAAGTAGCTGCTTTGACTTGATTTGAGGAAGAGGAGGCAATGCAATAGAATCGAAATTTTTTCCGATCGTGATACATTTAGCCCAAGCAGTAGGTTTGTACAAAGTTTGGTAGTCGATTTTCACCGTTGCGTAGTATTTTTTTGCGATTTTGCAAACTTTCTTCTCCAAATTATTTGTGGGCTTGTCTAAAGAGAGATGCGACCCACTTTGATCCAAGTATAACTCAAATACGTCGTCAATCAAAGATTCAATTAGCTCCTCCTTCTCGGTAAGAAGCATGTATCCAATAGAAACGTAGAATATCTTGAAGCCTGAGACTTTCGCTGAAGTTTCAAGAAAGAATTCCAGGGGAACATGCTGAGCCAAAGTCGAGTGGTTAGCCCACTCCCTTTTCACGAACAGTGATATCTCGAACACAGAGTTTTTGATGGTGCCACCTCCTCCTTGAAAAACAAGCGACGACAATTTTTTGTACGCTTTGAGTTTAATGTGGTCTAGTCCCAAAGCAAATAAATGATTCTGTAACCATGAACTTATATTGGTAGTAGGTTCCCGCGTATCGGGAACTCGAGGAGACAAGATAGTCAGGTGAGTTCGCATATTAGTACGAAAAGACCTCTGCAACCGCAGGGGTCTGAAACTCCTGGAGACAAACAAGCTGGCCATAATCGCCACCAGAGAAACGTTAAAGAATATGGCGTACGTGACGATGGAACAAAGGTGATTCAGGGTGTATAGACGGTTCCATAATAAACAGATGTCATACAGGTTATTAGTGCGCGCAACGTGCGATAAGATAAGCGGAATGTGAGAGACACGAGGTTATAATTGACAAATATTTCCCAATGTGATTTGCTTAGCATTAATTAGGGCCACCTACACGGGATTTCTGCGCTACAATGTTATTTTTAATGAGATAGCTAAACGGGCAAGTTTTGCGTATTGTACTTTTTATTTTCCTGGGGAAAATGCGGGGATAGAGAGCAATGATAGCACCTTATACTGACAGACTCATAGTTGCGATAAACCACGCTAAAACTTGCTTTTCAATCCGATTAACAGTTGGTAAACGCGTGCACCCACACCGTAGGAAAATTCGTAACCAGAGCCACCTGCACCGTATGCATTGATGACATTGATACCGTTATGATTCTCCACTGATAGGTTGAGTCCACCATCACGAGCAGGCCTAAATCCGACATTGACTCGCACAATATCAAAATATTTCTCACCCTTTTCGTTTCTTTTCATCAACTCGGGGAAGAGTTCAGATCCGCGAGTGATTAGGGCTTGGGTATCGGCAGGCCTAGGAGCCGCATCTGTTTCATGCGGCTGCTTTGTACCGCCTAAAATCATTCCGCCATCTAAGGGTCGAGGGATGCAAAACGTCCACTCATTAGTTGCCAGCTGGTGAGTAACAGTGGTGTTTTCAAATTTATTTCCCGTGGGTGGGTTGATTAATAGTGTTTGGCCGCGAATGGGGAAACACGCGGGGTCGTATCCTCCCGTCCATTGCAAACCCATTCCTGTGCAATTCACCACCACCGGGGTTTTGGTTTTGGCATAGCGAAGTGCTTCAGATAAGGACGTAAGCCGAGCTGTAACAAACCGCACATCATAATGGAACTTCAATTTGCGGTAGAGGAAGGTGAGATAGTGGGGCAGATTTACCACATAGGTGTCGTACTCAGTTCCCATCTGGGCCCCAGAAGGCAATTCTGCCTTCGAAAGAACACGGAACCCGTCAATTTCCTCGCGATATCCTTCTGTAAGGTTCTGGTAAAAGTGATCTGGCGCACCAAAATACTCTACACCCTTCACAAACTGGATTGAAGACTCTGGGTTTGTGCGAGCAAGCTTTTTGAACCGAGCAAGTGTTACCCGAGAGAGAGGATAGTCTTTGAGCTCTGCTGTATTTTTCGAAGGAAACGGCCGGAAGTGGGCTCCGGCCCAGGGCGAAGTGTAAAACGGCAGATACGGAGTGGACTCCGGATTATGTTCTGCAACCACAGTAATCGCAATTGGACGCTGATGGTTTTCTGCAATTGCAAAAGCACTGGAAAGCCCAAGAATGCCGGCGCCGACAATAATAACTTCAGTCATAGTAAGATAAGAACGTAACCCGAGATTCGAAACTTCGTACAGGCTAGCGCGAGATCTTGAGAGATCGGTGTTGGAGTGCAGCCTAGTCATAAACGATACATGTGACGGAAACTCTTGCACTATATGTGCTATATTGGAGGATTTCTGCTAGGTATTCCTTATCAAAAAAAGATGGGAACGAGACAACATACGTCTTAAAGAAAGTCACAAATTGACTAATTATGCAAGGAGTAGGTCCGCACTTCCTGCGAAGCTCTCAAGGAACCGGTGACTGAGAAACTCGAGTAAGACGCCGAAAGAGACGTACACTACAAAATTCAAAATACGTTCCACAAACATATATGCAAAAAGTCAAATTACGTAGTGTATTAATGCTATCAGTTTATATCACGTCTCTACTCCCGTTAGAAACGTCTATTTGTACAAGTTCAACAAGTCAACACCCAAAATGTCGACAATAGTCTTACCAGCAGCAACAACCTCCTCGTCCTCGTATCTTCTACCACTGAGTTGCACACCGATAGGAGCGCCCACAAACTTCTCTGGGTCGTAGTTATCAAGTTCGAGTTTTTCCAAGTCGGATCTGAACGCATACGAAGCGTGAGACTCGTCCCATTTGTCCACGGCTGGATCTTGGAACAAGCCCGTTTGGATGGTCAAGGTTGGAAGATCGATGATGTTGAACAAAGAGGTGTAGGACCAGTTGTAAATCTCCTCTGGTCTGGGCGCAACGTTGGAGTAGGCAGGACTGATAAGCAAGTCAACCTGGTTCTTGTTCAACCAGTCAGTGTACTCTTGCTTCAACTGGTCCCTAATAACATTCAACTGCCTGTTTTCCGCCACAGTGTAGACCTTGGAGCCGTCACCGAAGTTCATGGACCACTTGGTCAATTTGAGCAAGGGCTCACCCGAATCGCTTAACAACTTTCTTTGCATGTAGTTACCGTCACAGTTGTACATCTTGTGCACGGTATCGCGAGCCAACTGGGTCTTGATAGGCTTGAACTCCACCACCGTGACGCCTGCAGCAGTCAACTTGGCCGCGATTTCTCTCAAACCTCTGGCAATTGGAGGAGTAGGCTTGACGATGCCATCATCGTACATGATGGCAACGGTCAACGACTCTGGCTGAGGCTGCTCCACAGTTCTCCATGGCATCCGCACAACCGTGCAGTCAGTGGCCCATGGCTTGCCGTGGTTGATGTAAGCGTCCATGAGCAACTCAATGTCGTCCACAGTTCTGGCCATGGGGCCCTCCACCGCGGGAACAGACTCCTGGCCTGCGCCGCTGGACACACCACCAACCTTGGAGATTCTGTGGGTGGTTGGACGCAAACCGAAGCAGCCCGAAAACGCGGCTGGACCGCGGATCGAGCCGCCAATGTCGGAACCAATACCCATTGGGGTACCACCAAAGGAAACAATCGCACCTTCACCGGAAGAAGAGCCTCCCGAGGTCAAGGCCAAGTTGTATGGGCACTTGGTGATGCCAATGAAGTTGTTGTTGGAGCACAAGTGCATCATGGTCTGGGGCTGGTTGGTTCTGACAAAGAACACCGCACCCAAGTCTTCCAACAACTGGACAGTGACACCGTGCTTCTCGGGCACATTGTCAATCAACGCCACATAACTGGCGTGGGTGCTTTTGCCCTTGAAGTTCATCTGCTCTTTCAATGAGATTGGAAGACCATGCAATGGACCCACGGTCTTGCCGTGCGTGGCGTAGTACTCGTCCAAGTACTGGGCTCTCTCCAAGCCTTCTTGAGGGAAGAGGTCCAACGCACAGTTGGTGAACTGGTGCGCAATGGTGGCTCTCTTGGCGAAAGCCTTGAAAACGTCCACACTGGACCATTTTCCAGCAGCCACCTTCTGCACAATGGTGGTGGCAGACGAGTCGGTAATGGCAAACTCCTGTGGAGTCAAGAGCTTTTCGTCATGCAAGTACTTTACCGCATTGAGCTGCTTGTGTGCCAACTCGGAGGGGGAAGCAGGCAATTCGGTGGAGTACTCGGGCAAGATGTTGTCGGCCAACTTTTGTCTGTACGCCTCCAACTTTGGCACGTACTTCTTGAATTTCTCTGGATCTTCATAATTGTCGCACTTATCAGTGGTTAAGAAGTCTGTATAGGCAACCATGGGGGGCAATTGAGTGATTGGGCAAGAAGGGAATGTGAGAGTAAAGGAAACAAAAGAGGGAGAGGTGGGGCACTAACGCCGGATCAGCCACCTATATATGTCTCGGGGACTATGGATCGTCTTGCCTCATTGGGAAGTCGTCGCCGGTTAACAAGCTCCATTGGGGCCCGGAGGCAAAGGTGTGGCTAGCGCGTTTACCCTTATCCAGGGCGGAACGACGGGCGCGGGAACTTCCGCGATAGGAAGGACCATGCGGAATTCGGCAGGACCAGTCCGATGCGTCCGCACTGGTCGCACATCATGTATAGAGCTGATAAAACAAAACGGTACAATGTGGTACAATAGAGCACAATTGTATTATATATATATAAGCCTGTAGAAACCCGTACAACCAAAATTGCACAAATGAATAAATACCAGTTTGCAGGACCCGCCCGCAACCACACCAATACAATAGCTAACCTAGTCCACTACGGTAGCGTCTCTCCTCGAGTGTATCTGACTTGTGTTCGCACTTCAGGAGCGATTGTTCTTAGCCCCGAAAAAAACGTTTTTGGCCCACCATCTCTGGGTCGACGGATACCACGTGGGTTGATCCAACCACAGAAAACCTGCTCCTGCTGTTGGAAGAACTGGAAGTTTCTGCCAATAATGATGTGCGTACTCCGCTATGAGCCGAGCCACGAACGCCAGCATTTCTATGGCTACTATGGCTCCGATGGGCAATAAAATTGTCATTAGCACCGAGCCACAGATGAACGAAACCACCAGTTCAGTCTGTGCAATGTAGAAGCACGTGGAGCTGAAGAGAGTAAGGTGGCATGTACCCGATTCTTCCATAAACATCTCAATTCAACGAGAAGGATGGGGGCGGCTACAAGTTGGTTCCCAAGGGGATTATAAATTAATCCAATACTCAAGGTGCAATCCACAGGGTCCGCGAGGCATACAGTGATTTACCCTGCATACCCCGGAGCAAGGGGGTTACGGCGCAGAGCCGGTTATTTTTGCAAACAATCGGTTTAAAGGTGATCATGTAGCCAACTGTCAAATGCCGAATTGTCTGCTGTTTAGAGCCATCGATCATCTAGCAGACTGGCCACTTGGATCTGGTTTAGACGGAAGGGAGTTGTGCGCACTCTGGCGATCACCATCATTACGCACTGAGGCACAAGAAACGCCTATGTTTCGATGCAGTGATAACGACGCGGAAGACGCACAGAGGTTACAAGATTCAACATTAAGCGAGCCGGACCTGTTTGCGGCGAGGTTCCTGTAGGCTATTTGCAAGACAGGGGCGGTGATTCGGAAATCCGGAGCACACAGTTTGCGATGCGACATTTCCCTCATTGCACTCCTGTCTTGGAGTCAGTGCCCTAATTTTTTGTGGTGTGTAGTTACCCGAAGATGCGCACAAAAAAAGATGGGCGATCATTGCGCTGGATACAACGCTAGAAACAACGCTGGAAACATCGCTGGATACATCGCTGGATACAACGCTGGATACAAAGCTGGATACAACACAGAACAACGCTCGATACAAAGCTGGATACAACACAGAACAACACTCGATACAACACCGGGAACAATACTGAAATCTACAAGTCACAAGCGGTATGTGAAATGATGATTACACATCAACCTTATCTACATTATCTGTAGCCCTCGGGCGATGAAGTGAAAAATATTCTGACTAACACATACAGGGTCTTACTGTCGTTTGACGTCGCATTTTTGCGGTTGAATCTCCTCTCCTTTTCTTTTCTTCTCCTCTCTTCTCTTTTCTTCTCCTCTCTTCTCTCCTCTCCGGCCTTTTCCGTCTCCCTCGGCCTAGGATCCTCCCAACGGAAGGTCTATTGCATGTAGTACACGGCAGTCTCATGCCTGTGCCTTTTATACGGTCGTATGTCGCCTCCCTCTCAACAGTTGCTCTTCTGAACCCCTCTGAATTTCTTTTGAAATTCCTCTAATCATTTCTCGCAAAATTCCAACTCCATCATGTACTCCACCCTCAGCCTGCACATACGATGGGGTACCACCTTGTCTTTCTTGATGCCCGTGACCCGATCCCAACGCTTGGCCTCTGGCTCTCCTGGTGAGGCTGTTGCTTCCAAAGTCAAAAAACCGAAGAGTACCGCCAAATCCACCAAGGCACCTAAAAAGCTCCCGTCTGTGGTCGATGGCAAATCCAATATCGAGAGCATCTTTGCCAAGCCCATTCCGGAAGATCTCCTGCTCCCCCAGGAATTTATTGATTTCCACGATCCAGAGTTCATCCAGGGAATCCACCATGTGTTGTCGGTCGATCGGTCATTGTACCCAGTGATCGTACACGCACCGTTCCAGTCGTTTGCCAAAAGAGTTCGGCTCCCGGAAGAGGAAGATGCCGTGATATCACGGTACTGGTACGAGTTGATCTCGTCGGTGATTGGCCAGCAGGTTTCTGGATCAGCCGCTCGGGCGATTCAGGGCCGGTTCAACGAGCTTTTCGACGGAAAGCCGACTGCCGCCAAAGTGGCCGAGAAGAGCGACGAACAGCTTCGAGCAGTGGGACTTCTGTCAATGAAGTGCAAGTATGTGCGACACATAAGCGACACGTTTTGCACCTCGTGCCCTCTTACCAATTTGTCGTACTACAATGCCACCACCAACGAAAACCTCATCAAGGAGCTTACTCAGCTCAAGGGTATCGGGGAGTGGTCGGCACGGATGTTCTCTGTGTTCTCACTCCACGAGTTGGACGTTTTCGCCTACGACGATTTGGGTGTGGCACGAGGCGTGGCACGCTACTTGGAAAACCGGCCGCAGCTACTCAAGGAGATCAAGGAGGGAGTCCACGCGGTGGAAGAGCTCAAAAGGGGCCTTGCGAGAAAAGGAAAGTTCCAAACCAAGAGTCTGAAGCGCACGTGGACACCGCTCCACGACGAGTACGTCAAATTCTTGGGGCTCCGGTACGCGCCATACCAGCTGGTGTTCATGCTCATCATGTGGCGGCTTGCCTCTACAAACATCGAGGTGTTCGAAAACGTTCGCTAGCTATAGCATAAGAAACAGTGCCAACGCAACAATGGCGTAGTACGAGTAGCCAGCACACAGCGCGCTGCCCTCGAGGGTCTCGCCGCCGATATCGATTGTCTTGGACTGTTCCTCCTCCTGCTTCTGTTTGATTTTCGTGAGCTCGCGCTCGATCTGGTCATAGCCGTAGTCGAGCCCGGGCCGGCGGAGAAACTGCAAGTCCTTCTCCCGGAAGTTTCTTGCCGCACGAGGTAGTCGATGAAGGCGTCAATGTCGAACTCTGGCGCGGATGGCGTCGCGGCCGCCTGCGCTCGGTGGGCCTCTACGAGGTACTTGGTCCACGCGCGCAAATCGGCACTGTTGTTGTTGTAGCGATAATGGGTGACTTTGGCGTTGAGCAGGGGCGTTGCAGCCGTGGCAATCACGGCGGTGGTGCCCAAATAGTGGTGGAACTGCTCGATCCAGGGCACTCCCGCGGCGGCGCGGCCGGAGAGGGCAGTTGACGAGCCCACTCCATGTCCCACAGAGCCTACAACGGGGTGCCGCGCGGCCGACACGCCGCAAACAGCCAAAACGAGCCACAACGGTTTCATTACGAAGAGTATGTTGGGTGCAAAGTGGGAAGTGCGCAAACACAGGTATACGCAGGGCCGTGGAATGTGGGCACAAGGTGAAACTGGGTGAAACTGGGCCACGCCAGAAACCGACCGGCCGTGGTGGAAAGGCAGCGGCATCGCAGCCCGCCCGCCACAAGAACGAGCCCGACTCGGGCGGTCGTCAACGGGCACGGCTGAATGTGGATGTAACCTAAAACTACAAATGCGAACTCTAAATCTCACCAAGGTATACTAAGTGCACACACCATCTTGACAACTGCACACACGATGTGCACACTGGTGCACGCTGCCAGTGCACACCGCTGCCAGTGCACACCGCTGCCAGTGCACACCGCTGCCAGTGCACCCCATGGCGCACCCACCAGCGCTCCGGGGCAGTACCGTCGCTGTCATGCCCGATTCACCGAAACCCGCACCTCCTGCAAACTCCGGCGGCGCTTCAAGTGGCCAAAGCGGTCACGCACATAACTCCGCTGCACTAAGCCCATTGTGTGCGCGCGCCAAGCTGCAACTGCTTCAAAGTGTAATGGATGTGCAGGGAGATTGCGGTCGCACCGTCCACGGAACCCTAAAAGAAACATCGGGCCGCGGTGTACCCAAACGCCCCACCGCCAAGTCGCCACTGCTGACGGACACCACGCCCGATTCAGACCGTAGGCGCCAAACTGAACCCTGCCCAACACCATAGCCCGCCCCCAGGCCCTCCTTGTTCCGCCGAAAACTCCCCCGATTCCGCGCGTTCTGGTGCAGGTTGATAGCTCGGTGTGTGCCTGACTCCTCTGTATTTTCGTAGCTGGCGTTTCTACTCCCACAACCACTCTTCTGGTGCTGCCCCATTGTCCCCCCGGTTGCCCTGCCGCTCTCGCCCTCCTCATCCCGTCCGGCCGCACCCTGCTCGCCCCCACCCCCACCCTCACCTGTGTCGCGACACATGTCCCACTGAAACCTCTTTCCAATGCAAACAAACCCCAGCCGCTCGCTGACGTCTCCGTACCCGCCGCTGGGCCTTGCCCGCGACACTGCATTGCACCTGCTCCTCCCCAACCACCGCATGGCCCACAAAAGCCGCAAACCAGAGCTGCAGCCAATGATGGCCCGGTCCTATTGTTTCCCAAACGGCGAGGTGTTCACGCCTCGCCATTCCGCGGCGAAACGGTCCAACCGCCCGCCAAAGTGCGCGCCGCCTGCGCACATCGCGCCTCGCGCAGTGCCGCGGTCGGCGCTGATGGTGCTGCTTGCGCTGGCCCCGGGCACTCCGCCAATGCCGCTGGCGCCACAGCCGGGCTTGGCCCGGTCCCAGTCGTTCCAAAACTTGCGTTCTAGAACAAAGCTGCAGTTGGCGGGCCAGATCCGCGCCAATAAATTGGACACCCCGACCAATATCAATGTCGCATCCTTGGCCTCCGCACCTCCTGCGCCCCGCACCTCCCGCACTTCGTCGCTCCGTCTGCTCCCCTCCACTGCGACCACCCACCGCCCGCAACTTTCCCACTCGCACGTTTCTCACCCCCAGCTCTTGCACCCGCAACACCCCCATCCGCCGCTTCCGCGCCACGCCAACCGCAGCCGCGTCCCGCTCACAAACAACCGCTACCACGAAAACTCCCACAATATTGTGCGCCTGGAACTGTTGCTAGCAGACTCGGGCCCTCACTCTCTGGCGCGCAGCCCCCACTTTGACCTGGGCTTTGGCTTTGACCCCGGCTTTGACTCCGCCTTTGAACCCTTGAGCGATCCCAGCTTGAGCAACCCCAGCTTGAGCATCCGCTCCAGCTCCAACACCCCGAGCTCCAACACCCCAAGCTCCAACACCCCGCAAACGTCTTTGACTGACAGCACTATGGACACGCTGTATGACACTGGTCTGGTCACATCCCACGCCAACGAGGAAAAAATGGAATCAGAAAATACCGAGAAAACTGATATCGACAAGAAGACGACCGTTAATACTGAAATCACCGACAAAACTGCCTCCGTCGAGCTGATCGAAGTGATCCGGCCTTTATCTTTGCCGTCGCGCCAAGAATCCGCCGTATCTCCCGACTCTCGCACGGACATTTCCGGAGAAATCAGCGTGTTGACTATCGGCATCCAGACAATCTCGGACGAGAAGTATGGCGCCAAGGATGCGCTGCAATCACATTCTGGACAGACTGGCTTGGTCACAGAATCCACTCAAGAGACAAGCTCGGCCATCGGACCTACTCAAGAGACTACCTCGGCCACAGGGTCCCCTAAGGAGACTGCCTCGGCCACAGCTCCCCCTGAAAAGCCTGATTCTGACTACGATCAACGCAGGCGACCTGTCCAGTCTGCTGACTGTAACGCGTCTGTCGGCTCTCTCCATTCCTCTGATAGGGACTCGTTCAAGTCCGTGCCAGGGTCTCCTGATGTGCACCGGCTGGAGTCTCCCGATCCAGTCGAGTCGCCTATATCTCTAGAGACCCCGAAGGTCGGGGATGCCTCGGTTGACGACCCCGCCTCTCTAGGCCCCCACAACACACCCGACCAACTGTCTCTCTCTGTTTCTGGCGCAAACTCTACCCCCATCATTTCCGTCACGCACGTTGCTAGCTCCTCAACACCTCCTTTTGACACCATCAACGGGGACTTTATCCACGTCGATCGCACTCCGGACTCCACTTCATCTAGGTACGACTCAGACCAGTTGCTGCGTCGGCTGCCCGAAGTGACTCCCAGTGGAATGTATCCTACATTCCTGAGCTGCTCGGATATAGCCGGCTCTGATTTTCCGGATCTACCCAAGCCACCACTTTCTGTTCCTGCTTACATGAATCTGTCGCTGTCGCTCACTCCGATAGCCGAAACCTCCAATACTACTGTCTCGGTGGACGATGATCTCCCCGATGAACTTCCGGAACCTACAATTGGACTTGAAAGTGCCAAGCCTATTGATTTGTCTCTCTACCGCATCGAAGACTCGCCCACATCAATGGATTATAGTACTCTGTCAGTGATATCCTTGGCCGGATCCAGGAACAGCACTGCAGATATGCCGGGGCAGGAGACAGTGATGTCGTTGGGAGAGAAGCAGAGACTGCAGCTCGCAAAAAGGAAAAAGGGCCGTCTCGCTCTCAACAAAGACCTTCCTCCGATCCGACTGATGTTGATTCGCAAGGCGCCCCAGCCTGTACTTGTGTCGCCGGTGAAAACCCAAAACAAAGAATCTACCCATTTGTCAACCCCGCAGCCGCAACCGCAACCCGAAGTCTCTACACCGGAATTGACACGTCGCGATATTGCATCCGACCTGTCAACACAGCCGGAGAGCTCCAAGGGACCAGGGAAGGAGGTGGAACAAAACCTTTTACCACCGCTGGGCTCAAATTTGTCGCTGCTGCCGCGCACAAATGTGGAAGTTAGCGAGGATGCGGTTCTGCTGGTTATTCCCAGCCCAATCTCAAAAGACTCTTTTCGCATTCGCGCAACCGATCCCGCAGACAGTCCCAAATCCCAAAACCAGGCACAAGCCTTTTCTACTCCAAAGTCTATACTGCAAAGTGAAGGCTCGTTCGATATCGACACTTATGCCGAAGACGATAACCTCAGATCAGTGAGTGTACACATCTCTGAATCTCTGGAGATTTCCTCCAACAATTTGCAAATGCGCGAATCCACACTCGTTACTCGTGAAGAAGATACCACGCTTCAAATTTCACAGCCTCAGGAACTCTCACCTTCCTCCCCTGATGATCGTCTAAAGCCCGTTCTGAGCAAATCTGCAGATTATCTCTCGCCAGGATCGGCCAGCTCTTCTACTGGGGTTGACTCCATTCTGAGAACTAGCTCTGGTAGCAGTTCTATTCCAATATCTGGAGAGTTGTCTCGAAATCAAATTAATAAACTTCTCAACGACAGCCAGGCTGAAGTTCCGCTTAGAGCGGACCTTAAGATCGACGCAAAGTTGTTGGAAGCTCGGAAAAAGAATGCTGCCTTGAAAAAGGATTCTATTGTCAAAGAGGATTCTACTTCGACTACTACAAGCTCGGTTAATACTCTGTTCACTTCTTCTCGAGCTACATTCAATCCCGATGAAGGTAAAGAAAATAAGGAAAAAATTGCTAAAGAAAGTGATCGAAGCGTGTCTCAGGAACCAAGCAGCGATCACATATCCGAACAGGTTACAAGTGCTCAAACAACACCCAAGTCTAGCCTGTGGCCTGATGAAGAATTACCACCCTGCTCGACGATCAGAAATTCTTTATATGACGTGGTCAACACAAATTTTGGTAATGAAGACTTCGACGCGAGTCTTCCTTCCCCACCCAAAAACCTCGTCTCCCCGCTTGATGACCCATTACCGAAGGGCGACTTGAAACTGCCTCCAAATCTTGTGCCGCATTCAAATAGGAAACCTAGTGAAAACCAGAAGCACAAATGGAAATCCTCATCTGGTGTTTCATTCAAAAAGGTGTTAAGATTTTTTTCGTCGGATGATAGCTCTAAGATGGCTACTAAAAGCAAATCCCCAGTACAAACGAATTATAATGCCCAGTCGGCTACATCAGCCATGAATGGAAATCTGAAAGAGCATAAAAAGAATAAATTGTTGACGAGACTCATTTCAACACTGAGATCTACATCTGACATTCAAAAGCTTCACGCAGCTCCTCCACGTGAAGTAATAGCTACAACGACACCTGATCGTAGTAGTATATTAATTAATCTTCCTGACTTTCAGGTGGAGAATGACACTTTTGATGATTTATTACTCAAATTTGATCAAGTGGAGAAGGATGCCGAATTAGAGCTCGAGAATACTGTTGTGAAATCAAAGAGCCTCAGCGACCTATTCTTGAAGGATGATGAGTTGACGAGAGATCAAATCGTGGATCAGCAAAGAAAAGATAACCAAAACTCTGATGATTCACTTCCTCAGCGGCTTGATGAGAATGTTTCAAATGATTCGGTTAATACTGGTAGGAAGACCCATGTGTTGCTACTGGACGAAGAGGCACTCAATCAGATTGAGCTTGAACATCTTCTTGTTCGTTTCCCTAAGGAGGCCAATGAACAACGATTTATACTTAAAGCTAATGATCTTTGGAATTCATGTCAGCAGGATCCAAGCAAATACTTTCCTGCTTATTTTAAACATGTGAAACAGTTTCTGGATTATGAAAACTTGGAAGTTACCGTGAAGGACTTTGATTTGAATCCCCGTGATAATTTTCCAGCACCGCCCCCGATTTCCGATATTATCACCATATTGAAAGCAAGGGATGACAACAAGCACCCAAAGGGAAAACATGTAAAGTTTTCCAACGCTATTTCGATCGCTGAGACATTTGCCCCTTATATGTACAAGAGATACAACAAGTCGGTCACGCAGTACTACCTCACGGAGTCTGTCGAGATCAACAGGATTAAAAATGAGTTGAATGCTTATAAATGCCACGAAATGCTTGTGCATGAAAAATCACAGGCCAACACTCATTTTTTCTACTAATTGTGTATAAATTATGGTCATGAACATTTATTTAATACGAACCCCATAGCGAGAAATCTAACTCCCACGGTATGTAGAGTAGCTGTGATTGCTCAAGAGCAACGGAACATGATAATGATTGTCGGGAGGGTTGTCGACTTGGAAGGTGATTTCCACAAATGGGAAAAAAGTTCTGTTGGCTGAGTTCAAATCATGAAAGTACTTGCCGGTCAAGAACTTGATCTTATATATTCCGGGAACGAGATTGGGCCACAGGTCACCATCAAGGCCGATTTTGGTCTTGACTGCGGATTTCAATTCCGGATTAACCACCCATTGCTTGATCCGGCCGTCGTTGTCTGTCTTGCTCATGGCAAAAGGCTGGGAAGGTGGAAGAAGCTCATACGCTGCAGGATCAGCCTTGTCAGCAATAAGCGGAGAGATGTAGTAAATGGAGCAGGTGACGCCAGTAGCGGGTTTACCCAAGCAGGTATCTAGAATGTGGCAAGTAATGGGGTCGACAGACATTGTGAAGTAGAGTATGATAAGAACTTCTTGATAAGATATTTGGGTGCGCGTCCACGACCGGAGATTGCCGAAACGGTATACAGGCACAGGTGATTACTAGTCGATAATGATCACCAGCAGGTTTCGGGTCGGATAGCTTGAGTCCGAAACAATAGGATCAGAGATATATCCATCGTCGTCGGAATCAAGAATATGCATGGTGGGGTTGAAAGGGCGATTTTGAGAGTCGCGCAGTATAAGCGGAACTATGATGCGTTTGCGAATCTTAGGACTTTGGCTTGAAGGAACAGTATTGTTCATACGGCGGAGAATTTGCGGCAGAGAGAAGTCTCGATCGGGTTGCAGCTCGATTCTCGTCACATCTGGAGAAGACTCGGTGGAATTGTGTAGGTTTTCGCTCGCAGTACAGTAAGCCAGACTAGGCGAAGACAGTACATCCACCGTTTCTCGAGAAATACGATCTCTCAATGGCAGACTTGGGAGATCTGGGGAGTTTGAATTCAGCTGCCGCTTGTAGTCTCCCTTCTGTATTTCCATCACATCATCGGAGTCAATCACAATTGGCTGGTCCGGTAAACATTTCCATTGCTGCGCCAAAAGCTTTCTGGCAGACAAGAGGCGGCGCCAGCACTGCATCTCCAAATCTATATTGGTATGTCCGCCAAGTACCCGGAGTGATGTTCCTTGAACCTGTTTTTCATAATCAAAAGTATGCGATACGGTCCCCGTAACCTCCACTAGAAGATTTTCGGTGATATCCGCCAAAGGAGTGCGTAGCAGCGATTCCGAAAGCTTCACACATATAGACGAATTCTCTCCCGAGCAGTCGTCGAGTTTTATAAGGAGAAAGTTGTACGAGCTCTTTTGCTGACCATAGTCAAAGTTCTTGTAGCTGTACCAAAGAATGCGACCGAATATTTGCACCGTGGTCACCGGGTAGTTATTGACCATGATATAGCCCTTGTTGTGTTCTTCAACTGCAGAAACTCCGTAAATCTCCAAGAGATTTCGGGCTTTCACCACGTCCCGTATAGCTAGTGGTACAATACGATTATGTGTGGGCGCCAAGTGGAAAAGTGACGGAGAGTAGAAAGTTTTTCCTCTGCGTCGGAGCACCACGAGATTTTCTGGAGGATTCCAGCCATTTGTTGTTATAGAGGGATCAGGGGCCATGGCATATTAGAATAATAGGAAAAGCAGACGCGCTATCGTTATTACAGTTTGAGTGTACTTTGGGTGCGACAATGGTGACGATCCAAAACGGCAGAGGAGCCGTTATCATTTTAAAAAAAATGAGAGGTTTTAGCTTCTGATAGCATGCTCGTACGATTGAAAGATGCTTCACTCATGGAGAATTCTATGTAATTTAAAACTTTCCCGTACTTCTTGTCGTTTGGCTCTCTGGCCTTCCCCAGAACTCATCTCCTGCATTTTCAAAAAAAAGTGATGAGATACACATCAACTACATCATGGCGTTGTTCGAGGTAGAAGGCTGGGATATCAAGGCCAAAAATGTCGCCATCGGCGGAACCAAGCCTGAAAAGAATAAGAAATCCAAAAAAGAGAAAAAGAAGAGACCAGCAGAGGAGGTAGAGGACGCTCCAAGTGCTGAAGTGAAGAAAACCAAGACTGAGCAAAAGGAGGCTGGAAAGACAAAGACAGAGAAGAAAGAAGGTCTTAAAATGAAAGAAGCACCAGGTGCTATGCCGACCATGTCGAAAAACTTGACTCCGTTGCAAAAGAAAATGATGGCCAAACTCTCGGGGTCTCGTTTCCGCTGGATCAATGAACAACTCTACACCACCACTTCTGACAAGGCGTTGGAACTCGTGAGAGAACAGCCAGCCCTCTTTGACGAGTATCACTCTGGTTTTAGATCACAGGTGCAACTGTGGCCAGAGAACCCTGTGGATGTTCTTGTGGACCAGATCAAGACTCGAAGTGAAAAACCTGTGAATGCGCCAGGAGGTTTGCCAGGCTTGGCAAACAAAAAGGTTGTGATTGCCGATATGGGCTGTGGAGAAGCTCAACTCGCGTTGGATGTGCAAAACTTTGTCAAACAACACAACGCCAAGAAGCAGAAGCAGGCCAAGGGCAAAAAATTTGGTGCGCCGAAGAACTTGGACATCGAGGTTCATAGTTTCGACTTGAAAAAGGCCAACGACCGGATCACGGTTGCAGACATCAAGAATGTTCCATTGGAGGATGAGTCATGCACAGTTGTGATTTTCTGTCTTGCGTTGATGGGCACCAACTTCTTGGATTTCATTAAAGAAGCGTACCGGATCTTGGCTCCAAATGGTGAGATTTGGATTGCAGAAATCAAGTCTAGATTCAACGAATCCACTAACTCCAAGGGTAAGCCTGTGCGCCCGGAGGAAGTTGGAGCTGAGTTTGTGGAGTCATTGAAGTTGCTTGGGTTGTTCCACAAGAAGACTGACAACTCCAACAAGATGTTCACGCGGTTTGACTTTTTCAAGCCATCGCGGGACATTTTGAACCAAAGAAAGGAGAAGTTAGAGAGAAGAAAGAAGTTTATTGAGAACGAGTCGCAGAAGGAGGAACTCGAAGCCAAGAGAAAGAACAGACCCGAAGGCGAGTGGTTGTTGAAGCCGTGCATTTACAAGAGAAGGTAGATTAAGTGGACTAAGTAAGATAATCATAAGATAAACGCATAGAAAACAAGGAAATCAGTAGGGGAGCACGAGAATAGAATCAGAGGGAAGAAAGGAGAGAAACAAAAACATAAGAGTAACAGAGCGAGAAGGCGAAGGGAGAAATAGCGCATAAGCGATGGAGAAGGAAAGAAAAGAGAAGAAAAATAGAACAAGAGAAGTAGAACAAGAGAAGTAGAACAAGAGAAGTGGAACAAGTGGAACAAGAGAAGTGGAACAAGAGAAGTAGAACAAGAGAACAACAATTGCATATCCGCTTAGAATAAGTAAATAAAAACTACGAGAATACGCGAAAAAAATAACATGCCAAATAAGAAAATATGCCAAATCGCTTATTAGTGAAAGTACGACAAGTGGAGAAGAGTGAGTCCAGTGGAAAAACGATAGTAGTGGTACAGGATCAGTAGACAAGCGTGCGAACGAGCGATTGCAAATTACAGAGATGCACTGACAATCACATTCAATCACACACAATCACACCCTCCCAGACAAACCCAGTCTACATCCGATTACAGCACATCTAGATGGTGTACCTCATCCGGTGCGATCCGCTTCATGCCAAACTGCAATCAATCCGAACCTTAAACAAACATATCCGCCGTTTGTCCTGCACACACGCGGAACCACTCCCGATTAGGAAAGAACCAGCATCAAATGGGGAAACCACCAGCACCTTCGCCCAAATCATCTGGTCCAGGATGGTTTTGGCAAATTGCCAGCCTCCATTCAGCCATCCAGCAATGAATGTGTGTATTTATTACCACGCCCGTCCGCCGTTGCCCGCACATCCCCCGCTACTTCCTTTCCTTCCACTCTTTTAATTTTCCTGAACCATGGACTTTTACGAACCCACGTTTCTCTTCCGCCAGAACGCCATACGGCGCCCCAGCTCGCCCAAATCGCTGCCCAACTCACTGTCCGAAAGTCTTCCTTCTTCTTGGTTATTGCACAACAACAGCTCCGACACCCAGCTCACACAGAAAACGTGCTCGCTAGATCGGCTCAACATCAAGTCCAACTACTGGAAAATCCCCGACTGCGATATGAACTTGACGGCGCTAGCCGCCAGCGACCCTGCTTCCGACAATCCGTTGGTGGCCATTTCCAGCGCCAATACTGACTCCAATCTCTTCATTTACGAGCTCGACACCCTCCACCACTACCTCACCCACCACACCACCATCTCGTTGCCCAACATCCACGGCCTCGCATGGGTGCCGGGCCACAACCTGCGGTTTTTGATATCTGGCAACAACAAGGGCTACGCGCACTTGGTGCTGGTGCCGCTTCCGGCCACTCGCGGTGGGTCAGAAGACGAAAGTGCCGAAATCGTCAAGCGCTTCAATCACAGAAAACATCTCCGCTCCGCCAACAAGGACCCGGCGCTTGCGTCGCACCGCACCACGTGCGTGTCCAAGTTGGGTTTCTCCGGCCCCGACTCGCTCGTTTCCATCTACGATGACACCTTGTTTGTGTGGAACATGAACGACTGCACCACTGCGTTGCGCCCTCGTCCGCTGCTGATTTCCGTTATTCCTGGGATCCGCAACTTCGATGTCAACCCGCTTGATCCTGCCACATTGGCCATTTGCGGATCTTTTGGGCCCTCGTTGTACGATACCCGTTGTGCCACCTACAGTGTGCCTTCGCAACTGCGCCCTCAAGTCCCAGCCCGCCGCAACGCGCTCCTGGCAGGAATTGTCAAGTGGCACCCTACCAACGAGCACGTGATGGCAGTTGCCCACGACGACGGCGTGGTGCGGTTGTGGGATATCCGCAAAAACGAGACCTTCAGCGAGATCTCGGGCCACCGCGGCAAGCAGGTGACAACAATGGCGTGGAACCACGGCGACCTCTTCACCGGCGCCAGCGATGGCAACATTGTGCACTGGGACTTGACGTCGGGGATTGGCGGTGCGCTCGATCTGGCGGGAGAAGCACTTCTGCAGTGCACCTTGAAAGAAGGCATCGACAGTGTTTCGTTCGATGCCACCTCCAACACCATTGTCGACCGGCTCCACGAGCGCCAGTGTGGCACTATGCTTCCCGCACTGAACAACCGGATTGTGGCCATGTGCCAGACAGGTGCCTCCCCCACCTCTGCGGCGGACTGCAACATCTTGAGTATCGACACGCTGGCGTTCTTGGGACTCCACTCAAAGATCTACGACGCAGTAACCATGGCCACGGAGAAACACTACTACTCCAAGGAAGACCTCCTGTTGATTGCCCACACAGAAGGAAGTGTGTCCACGCTTATTGGCCTGAGCGAATCTCTCGTGAAGCCGTTGGCCGTACGCAAGCGCGAACCTTTGCCTGATGCACACGATGTTCTGGACACCGACACAATCCACTCTGGAGATGGGGTCCACTCTGGAGATGAAGTCCACTCCACAGCCCACAAGAACCCCACTCACGACTTGGTGGCCCAGCCAAAGGAACCGGTTGATACCACAGAGGTTTTCTCTGACTTGGATTTCTCGGCGCGGGACGACAGCCGGCTGTTTGTGCCTTCGTTGCATTCGGTGGAGTCTCTGCCGGGCTACTCCAGCTCGCTGTACCTGGGAACGGACTCGGTGTACTCGCTCTCCACGTTGGAAACGTTTGTCGGAGCGCCGGTGGATGACAAGGCACTGATGGCGTTTTTGGATTCCGAGTTGGACCGCATCTGCGCCGCGTTCCAGGGCGAGGTGGCAGCTATATAGGGTTTTAATAGAATGATTTACGACAGATGAAAGTTGCGAGGTTCAATGCCCCTTAGTAGCCGATAACAACGACAATATCATCGAGAGGGTTGTATGCGATATATATGAGTCAATTCACATTTGACAGCAATTACGGTCAAAGTCCGGTCTCTACACTGTCGGAGAATGCGCAGAATTGTCCAGTTTGTGTGCATACGGCGGAGCTGATAGCACCAGTGGAGCAAAAATCTGAAGCCGAGGCAAGTTTGATGTCATGTAGCGTGCGTGCCGTGGCCGATCTTCGAATAAGTCTGTATTGTCCCACGGAAACCCAAACCTTGATCTTACATATTACTCAGCACGATATACTAGGCACCATTATGCACCACCGATCAACCACCGCCGCTACACGTCACATACTCAGCACCACACATCAGGCACTCCAGCAACACAGAGTATCGCCCGACTGAGCCTGTCCCCCAGACGCCGCCGGCACTATGTTTGCTCGCTAAAATTCACCGTAATATGTCCGCCCACAGCGCATCAACGACGCCTGGAGTCACAAGATGATTCGGTATAGGCCACGTGACATTCCCTCCCCGAATCCTGATCCAGATCCCACATCACGATCGGTTTCCGGGCGCCAGCCGCAGAGCCCACTACCGAGCAGCGTCAGCCGTAAGATTGTAAAAAAAAAAAAATTTACATAAAACTTAGTCATACAACTCGCCGCACCAGCCCCATTCCAGTCAGGTTCCTGGCGCCCCGAAACTGCATCCGTGCAGCCCGCGCAAACCTGGCCACATCAGTTCCGCTTGCGACTCATTTATTTTTCCCACTCCAGCACTTCTGCCCATCCACATCCGGAATCCCCGTCCGACTCCATCCGCAGGCCTGTGTGTGTATTCTCTCGTTGCGAATAGGATTCTTGCCACCAAACTATTCGTGCCGCCTCGCCCCCTCCTGAAGGAAGAGAAGGAAAAAAAAAAACCGACAACAAATCCCATAGAACCCCCGACCGCTTAGCCGCCAGCAGGCCCCTCGAGTCTGCTCCACATCAAAATGCCGAAAATCAACATCAAGGTTGTTGCGGCCGAGTCGCTTTACAAAAGAGACGTTTTCCGCCAGCCGGACCCGTTTGCGGTGATCACCATTGACGGGTCGCAGACAAAAACCACCAAGACCGCCCGTAAGACATTGAACCCGTACTGGAACGAGTCGTTCTTTTTGGACGCGTCTGAGGACTCCATTCTCGTGATCCAGGTTTTTGACCAGAAAAAGTTCAAGAAAAAGGACCAAGGCTTTTTGGGCGTGGTCAATGTCCGGTTGGGCGACGTGATCGACATGTCCTTGCCCAGCTCCGAGGAGACTATCACCCGCGACTTGAAAAAATCCAACGAGAATTTGGCCGTCAGTGGCCGTGTCATCATTGTGCTCAGCCACTCGTCCTCCACCCCCAACGGAAGCTCCGCCGCTGCGCCGGCCGCCGACGCCAGAACTCTCCCTCCCCCACCAGCAGCCACCGCGCCCGCTTCCGCCTCTGCTGCCACAGAGACCAACGGCAACAGACAATACTCCTCGTTTGAGGACCAGTATGGCAGATTGCCTCCCGGGTGGGAAAGACGCACCGACAACTTTGGCCGTACCTACTACGTGGACCACAATTCGCGCACCACCACCTGGCAGAGGCCTACGCTAGATCAATCCGAGTCTGAGCGTGGCCAGCAGAGACAGGACAACACCGAGGCCGAGCGCAGACAACACCGCGGCCGGACGTTGCCTGGAGAAATGCCGCAGTCGCCCGGGCCAGGCTCGGACTCTGCCTCTACCCCGGGCCTGATCACCGTCAACTCCACCGGCGCCAACACCCCTGTGAGTCCCGCAGCCGCCGTCTCCATGGCTGCTACTGGAGCCACCACTAGAGGCTTGGGTGAGTTGCCCTCCGGGTGGGAGCAGCGGTTCACCAACGAGGGCAGACCTTACTTTGTCGACCACAACACAAGAACAACCACGTGGGTGGACCCTAGACGGCAACAGTACATCCGTACTTTTGGCCCCAACACCACCATCCAGCAGCAGCCGGTGAGTCAATTGGGCCCCTTGCCCTCGGGCTGGGAAATGCGTTTGACCAACACAGCCAGAGTTTACTTTGTTGACCACAACACCAAGACTACTACATGGGACGACCCGCGTCTCCCATCGTCGTTGGACCAGAACGTGCCCCAGTACAAGCGTGACTTTAGAAGAAAGGTGATCTACTTCAGATCGCAGCCCGCGTTGCGCATCTTGCCTGGCCAGTGTCACATCAAGGTGAGAAGAGACCACATTTTCGAGGACTCGTACCAGGAAATCATGAGACAGACCCCAGATGACTTGAAGAAGAGATTGATGATCAAGTTCGACGGCGAGGAAGGTTTGGACTACGGTGGAGTGTCAAGAGAGTTCTTCTTCTTGCTCTCCCACGACATGTTTAACCCCTTCTACTGTCTCTTTGAGTACTCCAGTCATGACAACTACACATTACAGATCAATCCAAACTCCGGCATCAACCCTGAGCACTTGAACTACTTCAAGTTCATTGGCAGAGTTGTGGGCTTAGGTGTTTTCCACCGTCGTTTCTTGGACGCGTTCTTTGTAGGTGCGCTATACAAGATGATGTTGCGCAAAAAGGTGGTGTTGCAGGATATGGAAGGTGTGGATGCGGAGTTCTACAGATCTTTGAGATGGATTTGCGATAATGACATCACCGGCATTTTAGACCTCACATTCAGTGCTGAGGACGACAAGTTCGGGGAAATTGTCGAAGTCGATTTGAAGCCGGGTGGAAGAGACATCGAGGTCACGGAAGAAAATAAGCACGAGTACGTCGAGTTGATTTGCGAGTGGAAGATCTACAGAAGAATTGAAGAGCAATTTAAAGCATTCATAGACGGTTTCAACGAATTGATTTCCCAGGAATTGGTCAATGTGTTCGACGAGAGAGAGTTGGAATTGTTGATTGGTGGATTGGCAGAAATCGACGTGGAGGATTGGAAAAAGCACACCGATTACAGAGGCTACCAGGAGAACGAACAAGTCATCCAGTGGTTCTGGCAATGTATCAAGGAATGGGACTCAGAGCAGAAGGCAAGATTGTTGCAGTTCACCACTGGTACCTCCAGAATCCCTGTGAACGGTTTCAAGGACTTGCAGGGTTCCGATGGTCCTAGAAGATTCACCATTGAAAGGGCTGGTGAGCTGAACCAGTTGCCTAAATCTCACACCTGCTTTAATAGAGTGGACTTGCCCCCATATCTCACCTACGAGAGTTTGAAGCAAAAGCTCACGTTGGCGGTCGAAGAAACTGTTGGTTTCGGTCAAGAGTAGGCAGCTCACTCTTGTCTAAATTGAATCGGGTCCTCTTTGCAGATATCCGTGTCTGAAGCCCGGACAGGGAGCCTTGACATTGGCGAACGGCGTATGTTTTGTCCGTCATCCTGGGCATAAGCTCGCGATTAAATATTTCCCCTTTTTCTACCTTTATTTTAGTTCTAATTATCTAGTTGATGTGCATGGCTTTTGTGCCCAATACTACGCCAAATAATCACGTTAGCACTGTAGATTGCTGTCGGCTTTGACAAGAAAGCGCAATATCGATTTTCTTCCTGTACTGGGTTTGATTCTCAGCCTGGGCGCCCCTGGTGACCGAATTATGTAAGCTTGTCCCCGCATTTCATTTCTCCACCTTTGGTCACTAAAGATTGACCAGGGGCAAACAGTATACTTAAGGGGCGGGAAAGCCATGTAGTTGAATTCCGAACTATTTGAAATGCCCGACCTATTTGATAACTTTTTCGGAAAATTGTCCTCCACCTTAAATGGAGGAAAGACCACACCCCATTATGGAGGCAGCACCCAAGTGAATTCAGGAAAGTTCTATAGCTACCACATGAATGGAACCAACAACAAGTATTGGATGACAGGGAAAGAAATTGAGGAGACTTTCAAAAACACCGAAGAACCCAAGGCCAGAATGGGTTCCGTCTCTTCAATGGCTTCTGAGGATGCGAAATCCAGAAATAGTAGTATTTCAGAATGAGAGGCTGGGCCTCGAATCGCAGAGTGCCAATTCTACTCTCCATCGGACGCTCGAACATGATGTTTGTGTCCAGTACTGAAAATAGGAAAAATATACATGAAATGAGGAGAGCAGCGTAGATCGAAATCTCGATACGTCATTAATATACATGAAGAAGTGAACATAGCTAGCAATGCATGGTGGAGAAGTGTAACAGAGAATTAAAGGAGCCCCGGCTAATCAAAAGCAACAAAAGAGATTCCGCAACCACGATCTCTGTCTCCGGCGTATATCATAGCTGGACACTTCTGAGTGCGCTATATCATCCCGCAATCTGGCCAGATCCTGGAATGGATCTCCATTTTTCGTGAGGTTCCCGTTATCGGACACGGCGTTATAGTTTGCGTGCGTCAAGGATTGGGACCGAGTAAGACGCAGAGATTTGCCGTATGGATTGTTTCCCGACAACTGGATTTGGCTGGAACCATGGAGTGGAGTACGCAGGTTAGGACCACCTGAGTTGTTGGCATTGTTGATCTTCCGAGTTCTTTGAGGAGGATGAGGGTTTCCATATCCATGCAAATTAGCCTTTTTATTGAGTGCCGCATCCCAACCTTTTCCTCCGTTCAAGTCCATCCAGTCATAATGGTCGTCTTCCTTTTCGTCAATGGAGATGAGAGCTTTGCTCATGAGGCCGATCAAGTAGGCGTAATCCGGTTCCTCGTCAAACTTGAGGTTTCTCACGTATGTCAAGTACTGAGCGAATTGGATCGGGAATCCGTAGCAAAGTTCGTTGATGGTCGTGGTTTGCTTCTTCATGCCGATTTTCTCATACTTTTGCTTGTTTGTGGGCGCCTTTAATCCTTGCCATGGCAAAGAGCCTCTCAAAAAGTACATGAACACATGCCCAAGACTTTCCAAGTCATCCCTCCTCAGTTGTTCTCTTCCCAAATGAGTGTTTATAGACATGTATCTTGCAGTTCCACTAAGAGCTTTCTTTTCTCGGTAAGGGATGTGCGTTTGGGACTTGGGGTCGCGGTATTGCTTTGCCATGCCGAAATCAACAATGTACACCTTGTTTGCCTCGGGTGTGTCCGGTTTCCCGATAAGAAAGTTGTCAGGCTTAACATCTCGGTAGATAAGATTGTGCTCGTGGATGGACTGAATACGCTCAATCATTTGCTTCGCCACTTGCACTACTGTCTTGGTAGAAAACTTTCTCCCACACCAATCAAAAAGGTCTTCGAGTGACGGGCCCAAGAGGTCAATCACTAAAATGTTATGCACTCCTTCTTGGCCAAAGAAATAGGCGGTAGGAACGCCGCTGACATCACTCAAAATTCTATAAGAGCGGTACTCGTCTCTTAATTGTGGAGCTTCGCATTTGCGGGGCTCAAATTTGATTGCAACTTGCTGGTTGGTGAGGAGATTGATACCTTCAAAGATGATTCCGAAAGAGCCTTCTCCAATTTTCTTCCCCACTTTGTAGTGAACACCAACGCGGTTGGCGCTTCCTGATTGTGCCATGGTATAATACTTTAGGTTGGCAGATGACAGGGTATTTTGTCTCGGCGCCGGAACGGTTTCAGAGTTTTCCGTTTTGTTGATATTGGATGCTTGGATGGAATAGGGGACGGAAAATAACAGAGAGCGATCAAGTCACGTCACTAAGTCCTTGGCAACACAGTGTGATAATCAAGTGTACCGTAGTCGAATATTCTCGTCGAATGTCTAGAACCGATGTATGAATATTTTGTATCTCAAGCTAATCCCTTCAAGTGCGGAAGTTGATGGTATGATTGTTTGTGACGAACAGTCACTGGCAACCTGCAGGCGGACGAGATTGTTCACTGTGGTTAAACCGTGTCGGAGGAATCCCTGGGGTTTCAGGAATAGGTTTATTCGAAAAATTGTCGATTGAATAAAAGCACTCCTTCCGATTTTGATCTGTGTTTTTGACAGAGATTTTGCCTGAGCCGAGATAGCTCAACGTTCAGTTTTTCCTCGCGCAAGCAACTAAGGCGAAAGAAAGATCACACTGTAGAAAGACAAGCAAAAGATTGAAAAATCAAAAAAAAATTTAAAAAAGAAAAGCCAGCGGTCGTTATTATGTGGTCTTAATCCGAATTTTGAAAGCTAAAGAATGACCCTTGGGCATATTATGGAAAAAATGCAGAGTCTTTTTCACAATCATGCTATCTTCAGACGGTATATGAGATAGAGCTGCAGCCAATACAGTCTACAGAGCCGTGGTCCCTTTGTGTCCGAGTAATATATCTCTTTGAAAGTGAAACATTAGAGTAGGTCAAAGATTTTCGAAAGTAGGAAGAAAATGTTTTTTCACTCTTATCTACGTTGTACAAGTGCAGTGCATAACCATGGTCTTTCACTTCAGCTCTTCGTCAGCCTGGCATGCAAGTATAGCTCGGAATCCTCAGGAAAAGAAGAATCAAAACGTTTCACACAATTTGTTGAAACAGTCGAGTTGGTGTACATACTGCTGGTTCTTGTCCCTTTCTGTTTATCTCCAAAATTTCTGAAAATGCGCACAAATGCTAACGTCCTCTCTTCCTTTGCCCCGCTTACATTTACTGAAGGCGAACAGATGATTTAAGCGCAAAGAAGTTAACCGTTGCAATTGATTTCATTATATTAAGCAACAAGAATTATTGCTGAAGACGACGTGTTTCCAAAAAAAAATTCATCGCCTTCCCCATATTCCGGGCTATACACCCGTGCATCCTTCACTTAGTAAGCATTACTTATCGTAGTCACTAGCCCACCACAATGCTGGATTCCGACGAATTCCAAAGTGGGTTGTTCGAGGACCTACCCTGGAATATCCTTTGTGAAATATTCAAATATCTTCCGAGTGACATCATCTCAGAGACGCTTTTGCTAGTGCCTCTGCTCCGTCCTCTTATCGTCGAACAGTACTATGAGAAAGAAATTCACTTGGTATTATCGCCTACCCCACGCCCTCATTTTTGCACTACGGATAACCAGAAAAAGGAACTCATTGATATTACAAGTTATGGGCAGATTGAAGATTTCTTGCTCGAGAATCCTGATATAAACCCTGTGCTGATAAAGGTGATTACGAGCCTGGATTTCCGGTCCTTGGAGCTTCTACTAAACAAATTTCACGAACGATTGCAAAGCGTCCAGAATCTCATTATTCATGTGGATAGTTACAACATGACGCAAGAAGACGCTCGGCTTATTTTGTCGTTCCCTAACTTGCACAAGTTCCAAACGGGACGAATGAACTTGAGAAATTTCACCACAGTTTTAAATGAACGACTTGGAGAGATGAAAAACTTGAAGGATCTCGTATTTTTGGGACATGAATTGTCAGATTGGTCTGGTGTCAAATTTCCTCCTAATTTGGAGAATTTGGACGCATCGTGGAATTCATATACTGATGTGACGTCAATGGAATTACCTGAACGTTTACAAAATCTCTTTTGGAACCAGGCAGGTCTTCGAAATGGAATTTTTGAGAAACTAACTTTCCCTCTGGGTCTTAAAACTTTAATGATCACATACAATGATTTGCATTGGATCAATGTCTCTCAGCTTCCCCAGACGCTTGAAACTGTGGATTTGTCAAACAATAATTTGATGGCATTCAAAGCAGACTACGAAAATGCTTCTTGGCCCCCTAATTTAAAATCAATTCTTCTTCACAATAACTGCATCGACGACAATGCTTTAAAAGAGCTCAGCGCTATTAAATGGCCTCCGTTATTGGAAAACTTGAGACTTGACGAAAACAAGTTCACTACACTCCAGCATTTGTCAACATTACCTGAATATTTGAAATATCTCGATCTCTCTGACACTCATATCAAAACATTTGAGGTGGCCCATGAAGCAGATGAATATCCGTATTTCACTTTTCCCGAACTGTTGAACCTCTTAAACATACAGAATTGCCGTGAACTTCGTTATGGCGAGTTGGAAACCATGGCCTCTATCCCTCCAGCCCAACGAGTTCGTTTTCCAGAAAATTTGGAAACATTAAATTTGAGTGAATGCAACTTTGATCGGCTCGGCTACTTTATTTTTCCAAAGCATGTCAAGAGACTTTCCCTCACGGGAAATGTAATTCAGGATCTCACGACTTACAACTTTTATATGGACGGAAGAGACTTAGTAAGCTGGTCTCAATTGGAGAATTTGAAGGAGTTGGAGCTATTCTACAATAATATAACCCACTTGCAAGATTGGGTTCCTCCTGCAAGTCTCGGAAAATTGGATTTAAGGAGAAACAGAATGAAGATTTTGACGGCCACTCATACACCATTATTTAATGAAATCCATAACCAGGGTCTCACCAATTTCCGCTCCATAAACTTAGAGCAAAATGAAATTCACACTGTTGACCCTCGAATTTGGCTTCCGCCAAACCTTTCAGTGTTAAATTTGGCAAGAAATAATCTAGAACAATTTGTATTTACTCCTGGATTTGCCAACCATCAAAACTTGACGATACTTGACCTTAGTTGGAATCAGATTGAAAAGATTTCTTTACTTGGAGAGCAGGCAAACTCCCACTTGAGTGAAGTAAACCTCTCAAGAAATGCCGGAACTCAGTTCAGGATGACGACGCAAGAATTTTATAACGTCTTTGAAAAAATGGGTCTCACGGTGACAAAGAAGAAGCATAATTTGAAAAGCGTGCATCAGTTCAAATAAGAAGTTGCTCAAGAGCATGTAGCTAGGATGCTCGTATATTCTTGTCGTCACTAGGGCAGTTGGATAACCCGTAAAATACATTCTGCATCAACCAGGAGTACGTAAATGACAGGACGTATGCCTACTGTTATTGCGTCACTTTTATCAAGATATGTAGTTGTAATAGAGAAATTTCAGCTCCATGCTGTGGGGCTACTTATTGGCCCCAGAAGCACAAAATATTTGCTTATTGGAATACGTTGTCGAAATCTGTGGGAAGGATCTTGCTCCAGATTCGTGCAGATTTAATTCGTGCGCTTCACATCCTGTTCAAAAACACCAAGACCAACACACCCATTTTTAGCACATGCCAGAGGGAGACAAGTATCGACCCGGGTCTTTGGTCTTGGCATATCATGGCCCCTTAGTATATGAGGCTAAGGTTTTGAAGTACCGAGAAAAGGGAAAACAATTTGTGGAAACAGGCGATGGAAAGAGTGAGCCACTCACAGCGAATCGGATCCCCAAGTTTTTGGTCGATGATGACACATACTTCCTACATTACAAAGGCTGGAGCTCCAAGTGGGATGAGTGGGTTTCCACCGAGCGGATTCTTGAGTTGAACGATGCCAACTTGGGCCTTTCTCGTGAACTACGAAACGCGAGGAAAACTGCCATGGAGCGGTTGGATTCCAGCAAAGACTCGGACTCGCAAGGGAAAGCGTCGGACAAGAAAAGAAAATCAAAGGAGTCACCTGAAAGTCTGGCATTATCCAAAACGTCTTCTATGAACGGAACATCCGACTCCAAGTCAAACGGTGCGGGTCGAAAGCGGTCCAAAATCGATAGCAGGAGCTCGTACGATATCATGATTCCTCTCCGCCCGCAACTCAAATCACTTTTGGTGGACGACTGGGAGTTCATGACAAAAGACCACAAGTTGGTTGACCTAGAAAAATGCACCCCGGTGGCCAAAATCCTTGACTCTTTCTACGCCTACAAAACTACGGTGGCTAAGGATGAAGCGCTCGACATAACCCGAGAGGCAATAGACGGACTCCGGATTTATTTCGACAAGTCGCTCACTTTAACACTTCTCTACCGATTCGAGCGACTTCAGTACAGCGATCTTCTAGAGGCGGATCCCAACGTTCGTGCTTCGGATGTTTATGGCTTGGAACACCTCCTTCGGTTGTTGGCTGTTTTGCCGGCCCAGATTTCCACGACCACCATGGATGCAGTGAGCGTGAATGTGATGATGGCTGAGATGAAAGGCCTTCTTGAATACTTAGACGACAACTTGGACACATTTGTTGGAAGTTACATGAACACAAGCCCCGCATACGATCGTATCGCTGGCGGGCAATAGCTGAGGATGCACAGTACATTAGATAAAACATTCACTTAGTTGGTGAGCGAAAAATTACAAAATAAAGAGCTGATGATACGCGATTGATTTGTTGACACGACTAGAACGCTTAAACGGCGCTTAAAAACTAATACTAAACTGGAATGGCCTTGTAATCAATTTCAACCAATGGGTTTTCATTGTTACACTTGACCTCTAACTCTAACTTCCAGTGCCTATTGAACAAGTCCTCCTCCTCCTTTGTGAAACCATGGTCGCCAGCGTCCTCGTATTTCCAAACGATGTTTTTGTCGGTCTCTTCAACCTTGGCCTTACCAAATGCCATTTGGAATCCGCAACACTTTTCCATTTCTTGCATCAAATGACGCTGCACATGGTGCTGCAAGTTTCTCTTGAATTTGCTCGAGTTCTTGTTCATGGTTGGCTTGATCTTGTCCAAGTCATCGTGCACTTCCTTCATAATGAATGGTGGGTAGTACGTCAAGTGCGCATGACAGTAATCAAACTCATTATCCCACGTTTCATCTCTAATGTACGACTCGAACGCAACAATGTCGTCAAAATCTTTTCTTGGTGGAGGCTTCACCATATGTCTATGAATGTGGCCGTTTTCATCCTCAATCGACTCAATCGACGAAGACCTACTCTTGGGCGCAGGTTGCAAATGATCGAGTTTCTCGATGTTGTCCAAATTCAATTCAAGGGCCTGTTGCTTCTTTTTTCCTTTCGTCATTTCTGGCCACTGTTATAGTTCTGTGATTGTTGCGGTTGTGATGTGCTCCTTAATCAGTGATTAATGGAAGTCAATGATGGGTGCAAATTAGGTTTGGGAGTGAGGAAAGCCTTTATATAGGTGTTCGCAGGGCAGGATCATTTACACATCAAGAAAATACCTCAAGTCACGAAAAGTCTCTCCACTTCCATAAACAGGTGAGGTTTTCTTTTTTTTTTTTCACGAATATCGTATGCCTCTCGCACACTTGTTCCCCCCCCTTTTTTTGACCAACGCCTCTCGCATATGCCTACTGTAGACTGATCTCTGGGGAATACTGTAATTTATAACAAGTGTGCTGAGAACTGCCTTCGAGAAGTGCGTACGGCGCAATACACCCCTGGTGTAGTGGAAACGAAGGCAACGTTTCATATTGTTTACGCCGAAGCAATCTTATTGTGAATGAACAGTGGCCCAACATTTTCTGGGGTAACATGCAAGGTGATAGCCATTGCATGCGGGTGCCCCGCGGAAATTCTCAGCAACATCCTTTACATGGCAACAGACGGTGTGGAGAAGTGCCCCTTATCTATTTTCGCAGTTCTAAGAGAACATTAGGGGCGATCACTTCAGAAGAGGTGGCATTAGAGGGGAATGGTCACGAGGTGTTTTGGAGCATAGTTACTGCCTCGTTTGTGTCTATGAGCCGAGCTCTGTTGACGACACAATTGTTCCATTACCTTTACTGGTCACGCAACAATCCGGATAATTATCGCCATGACCGTTTCTGGTCCAGCACGGTGCGGGCGAAACCGGTCCAGTCGGGTCGCGCCAAATTTTTCCGGCTGGTTTGTTTTGCGCGGCGCCGCCCCATTCGTGTGAAGCGCTCATGACCGGCGGTCGGCCTTCGGACCAAACCACACCACATTGCTGCGGTGGGGTGCTTTTGCCTACTTTTCCGAACTGTTCCCGAGTCTGACACGTGGCACCACTTGGTTGTTTTCGTGGCCATTACGGGTGGCACCCGTGCGTAATGGCCCCATATGTAGGGTTTTTGGCTCATTTTGTTTCCTGGCAAGCTGTATTTTGCTCGGTGGGGTGATCCAGGTGGGGTGGATATTATGCTTCCGCCGTGAGATCGCACTGCACTCTATTGTTCCGCGAGAAGACTACTGGTCGAGGTTATACGGAGGGGATCCAGCTGCTTGAGAAAAACCTTGATTCTTTTCTCTTTTTTATTTTTCTATTTTTTTTTTCTATGTTGACCCGCCTCTATTGTTTCTACCTCTGTGTCTAATCCCAAATGGAGGCGTCTTTAGGTACTACATCTCCAGTGCGCACAAAATTTTCTTGCACCAACTTCTCGCCTTCAGCTAATATGGTGTTTGGAGTCTACACAGGGCCAGCAGAGCCGGAAAAACCGCTTGCGATGCTTTCGCAGGAGGAACAGGCCGAGGTGGGCGCCAAGAAGATGATCGAGCTCATGCAATCTTGTCCTGGAAAAACCGTCATGGCTGGTGGTTCTGGTTTCTTTCTTGGAGGTTTCTTTGGGTTGTTCATGGCATCGATGGCGTACGATGTTCCAGTTGGCGGAGGTGTTAATCACATCAGCGAGTTGCCGTTCAAACAGCAGATGAAGCTCCAGTTCACAGACATGGGAAAGAGATCGTGGAACAGTGCTAAAAACTTTGGTTACATTGGTATGATCTACTCTGGTGTGGAGTGTTCTGTGGAAAGTTTGCGGGCAAAGCACGACATTTATAATGGCGTGAGTGCGGGCTGTATTACAGGCGCCGGTCTTTCCATCAAGGCCGGGCCACAGGCAGCGCTTTTGGGCTGTGCTGGATTTGCGGCCTTTTCCACTGCAATCGACCTTTACTTGCGGTCGGAAGGTGCGGCGCCTCCGGCCAACGACTACGACGAATAGCCGATCATATCTTGTATTATAGTACACATATTCCGAATGGAACAGCCAGGTAGAGCCGAGCGAGAGCAGCCAGAAGAGCGAGAGCAGCCAGAAGAGCGAGAGCAGTGAGAGGAGCGAGAGCAGTGAGGAAACTAAGAGAGAGGTCCGATGTTGTCTCTGCTCATCACGGCCCCCTCGTATTGTCTGACCGTTTATCTCTCTGTTCAGCAGAAGTAGTAGCAGTAATCGTACGATAGTTGCCCCGCAACGAACGAGCTGGCAAGAAGCAAGATCATCGCCACAACATAGACATACCTTCTTCCCGCATTCTCGACCGGATGAAGGTGTGGATTGAGGTGCTGGAGCCGCTCAAGCTCTTCCACGAGACTGCACTCGTGTCGCTGCTCAAGAATGTCCTCTAACTGCTGGTTAAGCTCTTCTATTTTCTCCTCAAGCTGCCGCCGTTCGGAATCTTCCACGTCCTGGAATTCGACGCGAATACGCTGGATCTGCTGCTCCATTCTTGCTAGACTGGGAAATTTGGCATTTTGGTCCAAACTGGCCGCTCGCTGGTGCCAGACCGGGAGCGACCGCGGCGACAGCACCCTCGTCTCTTCTAGAACACGGTCCCGGTGTCCTAAAGGGGAGATCTTGCGCCTCCGGGGTATTTCTAGGGCAATGTCCATAGAATCGTCTGGGTTTTCGTCTTCGGGCTTGACTGCCGACGCGGGGCGGTAAGGAAGCGGTAGAGGCTCGCCCAAGTGGGCCACAACTTGGTGATTTCGCTTTCTATTCATATCATAATCTTAAAAGAGGGGTTGCAAGCGAGCGTGGGGATTTGTGGAGTTTGTTGTGTTTACTGTTGGTGAATTCGCGGTAGTGGACAGAAATCACCATGCGCGGCTGGGTCTAACGAGACTGAGAAGTATAGAGAAAAACAACGAAAAAGAAAGTGTCCGTCCTTTGTATTCAGTGTACTGTTTACGTTCCTCCGCAGTACTTCTACTGTTCATACGTTTATTGTTACATCAATGGTGCCGTCGTGGGTCTGAAACGCGGCTTGAGTCCTCGCAATGCGCGCAGAGCCAAGTAATAGGTGCATCCCACAAATCTGAATAGAGCCATGAATGCCACCGTCCATAAAATCACGGTAAGAAAAACTTCCGACCGGGTCGATTCCTGAGAATCTGCGTCTTCCGCAAACTGGTTGAAACCACCTGTTTCCAAAACCAACGCAATAATGAGAAAGTTGGAAAACATCCATATAAGCACGGTCATCGATCTGATAAACGCATAGTAGTCCTCGTTCGAAACCTTGGAAGTGGACTTGCCCACTTCCTGCGGCATCTTGATTTTTTCTAATTGGTTCAAGTATGACTGGTTGATTTCTTCCTTCAACACCGGAATCTTAACGTCGAAGGTACCATCCTCTCTGATCTTGGCCGCACCCAAATCCTTTGCGCCAGTATCACCCTTGGTACCCCATGAGACATCGTCGATGTTGCAGAATGCATAAATGTTCAACACGTTCACGTACGCTGGTGAAAGCAAAAGATATTGTCCAAACGAGGTGAACATGTGCAACGGTTCAAAGTAGAGGAAAGACGACAAGAAGTATAATGCGTATGTGGAACAGGTAGCCACAACCAAATCACGAAACTCGGCGTTTTTGAAGAATAAGGCAACGGTGATCCCCGCGTTGTCGTTATAAATCTCCTTGATCGAGTGCACCGCCATGAAGATCGCCGCAAATATCATGTATCCCATCAAAACAGCAAAGAATAGTACAATCACAATGTAGAATTTTTCTGTTCCCTTGGGTTTGTTACCAAAACTCAACACAAATGTCGTCACAATGGATGCAAGATAAAGCCAAAGAAACACAACTGAAAGGATATTTCCCGGAGCAAAATTGAGATCCGACGCTGCAAGCGAGGTACTCAAAATGCGGAACACAAGAAAGTAGGAGCCAATAGAGAACCACGACACAATCAAACTCACGAACTGGTAAAAAAATTCAATATGGAGCATCAACATTCTGCCTAAAGAGTGCAGCGACCTCCAGATCTTTGGGAAATGTACCAAGGCGTAGATTGCAGCAAAGAACGAACCGTTCAACCATCTTCTTCTCTGCAAAATAAATTCAGCCAATCCTTCGGGCACGTCGGTCTCGGCACTCGCCGATTTCACGTATCTAAGGAGCCATGCGCTTCCTCTCTTTGCCACAAGTTCATAACATAAGATTCTATCTTCAGCGAGGTACATGTTTGAGGTGAAAATACCGGCTTCCTCACTCAACAAACGCAGTTTCATTTCGTATTCGTCATCATCAGGATCAAGCTCGCCACTTCCGTGCAAGAATTCACCCTTGAAATACTTCTCCAACGGACCCTTGCCTGTAATATCATTCTGGAGGGCCAAGTATCTATAAGCCGAGAATGCACCCGGCAAAACACTGATGAACCCAAAAGAAGACTCGGTCGGCTTGTCAAGAATGTTAGACATTTTGTACTCAAAGTTTTGGGCGTACACCAACGGATTGGTCAAGATCTGCCTCTTCTTTAAAGACGCTTTGATTTCACCACAGGCACCCGCAACTTGTGGGTCCCTATCGAACTCTTTCCACAAATGATACAAAGACCGTCCGCTTGGCTGAGTTCCACAGTCAAGCAAAACTACAATTCTTGGCTCCAACACTTGCGCAACTGCTTCAAAACACCATCGGTGCGAGTTGATTTTCTTTGCGTTCGTTTCCTTGAGACAGAACAACATCTGCACGGGAACAACCTTTTCGGTAGTCAACTTCACCGTATCAGTCACTGAAGATACACGCACTCTTGTAGTATACTCATACATGTGCGCTTTGACTTTTTTATCATCAATCCGCGATTTGGCCAATCCTTCCTGGTAAACACCAAGAGACGCCAAGAGTGCCTGTGCTCGCTCGTTAATTTTCGACCGACCGTCACTGACGATACAAACCACGATTTTCTTCCACGAGTCCTTACCCCACATATGGGAGTTTCTCTTTGCCTCCAAATGTTTGATATTTTTGAACACTCCTTTAAGCGTTCTTGCCAACAAAATGTCATCCTCGTTGTACATGGTAACAACAATCATCATCTCGGTATGCCGTCTTTGGGGGTAATGGATCGGGCGCAAAATGTAGCCATCACGCCAAAAATTGGACGGACCGCAAGTGACGGCGGTGTATCTCATGTAAGCAAACTCTCTACTGAGACCTCCGTCTGGAAACTCGGGATTGTAATCGGGGAATTTTGAAAGCAACTCGGTGGCCACAGGACAGTCAAGCACCAAATGGCCATTGTGGCCCGACACAAATGCCTGCTTGGACTTTTCTCTCACCTCCTCTTCCTCGGGGGGCTCTGGGAATTCGTCTGCAAATGGCGATTGCGGCACCATTTCAGAAACAGTCTCGCGTTCACTTTCGTCGTCAGGCACCACCACCGTTTGAAGGTCAAAATGGTCACCTTGGATGTTGTTGAACTGGATCTCCTCATCGTACTCTTGTTCTTCGTCGTCGTCATACGCGTGCGGCACAAATGATTGTTGGAAGTTGGGGTTGTATGTGTCCAAGGGATCGTCGTGGTATTGTTGCCCGGGATATTGTCTCATTTCGTACTCGCCGCCTGCGAATGGGTCTTTCGGCGGAATGCCTGGAGGTGGCCGTGACAAGGTCGTATCGTTGTGCAGAGTGTTGAAGATATCCGCTGGATGATCGCTTTCGTAGTAGTTGAGGTAATCATCATGCGAGTTGTGGTACTGGTTGGTGTAAGTGGCCTGTGGTTGCTCGAACGTTAGCAGTTCGTCGCTTTCTTGGTCCGCAGTAGAATAGTTGTAGACACCTGAAACAGCTCTAGGGTACCTCATGTACTCTTCGTTGTCATTGGGGTGCAGCATTATGGGACGGAGAGACAAAAATCAGATATTCCAAAAAGGTGGATGGGAAGAAAATATGGCCTGGAACCAAGAGTGAAGTTCGCCGCCCTAATATTCTTTTGCAATTCCTCGGGCTGACCGATATAATGTTTTTCGTTCAGATCAGGCAAAAATAGATTCCTAGTGATATGCAGGCGTTGCGGCTAGCGGTGGTGACATGAAGGGGCGAAGTCACGATATGTCTGAAAGTCGCCAATTAGCCTAAATATAGTATACTCGTGAATGAAGTTGAAGTTTTCTGTAATTTAGGGCAGCTTAGGTCCGGTGAGGCCATCCCCTCTAAGATTCGCCCCAGTATTGGTCTGGGGATATTGAGATGTGTGCAGGAATGGGTGGCTTGGTGGATCTGAGAATGTGTGATGAATTTTCTCCTGTCACAGACGCGACTGCACTATGACACGTAACGAATTTTCGATCAGTTCAATCAACCCTATAAAAATACAAAAAGCTGTTTCTTCCGCTATGGTATTGTCGGGTTATCGCTGATGCATGAGCCATTTTCATGCAAGCGGCTGTAAAAAAAGCTTTCTGGTCGAATGAAAACTACAGCGAAAACGGAATGAATATTCCGGCAGAAAACCGTGGTGGACTAGATAGGCGTCAATTATCAATCAGATCTGTCCAAGTCTTTTTTCCCGGCAAATTCATGTCAGGGAATATGTTAATCTTTCTTTCTTGTTGTTCTTTTTTGTTTTTTTTTTTTCTTGTTTTTTTACAATCAACTGCCACGATTAGCTGATGGCCATCTCATCAAGCACAGCCCATTGTGGGGAAGAATTTTTTTTTTTTTTGACGTGGGTGCGGCATAGATAACAGAAAAAAATTGCCCATATTAGAGAATATCGTCGGCGATGAGCTAGTGCGTCATAAACTGTATATGTATATATTCCGATAAACTTTGCTCCAATACTTTTCTGTCCTGGTTTTTTCTTTTCTCTCTCTCTTCCCTTTATCTCTACAACCTACAATGGCTCAATTTGAGTGCACTGGACACATTAAGAACTTTCTTACCGAATTGCCAAAGTGTGAGCACCACCTCCACTTGGAAGGTACTTTGGAACCATCTCTTTTGTTCGATTTGGCAAAGCGAAACAACATCACTTTGCCTGACCACTTCCCTCCTACTGTTGAAGCTTGCAATGAAAGATACGCCAATTTCGCCGACTTGCAAGACTTTTTGGACCACTACTACATTGGTATGAGTGTGTTGATAAAGGAAGATGACTTCTTTGACTTGGCAATGGAGTACTTCAGCCGTGCGCACAAGGATGGATGCTTGCACTCCGAAGTTTTTTTCGACCCGCAAGGTCACGTTGAAAGAGGCATTAGTGTGGACGTGGTTGTTCAAGGTTTCGACAGAGCATGCAAAGAGGCTAACGCCAAGTTTGGAACCACCAACAAGTTGATCATGTGCTTGTTGAGACATTTGCCTGCTGCTGCCGGTTTGGAGACGATCGAATCTACTTCAAAGTACTTTGAAAACGGCACCATCCACGGTTTGGGTCTTGATTCTGCCGAGAAACCGTTCCCTCCGGAATTGTTCACCGAGTGTTACGATTTAGTCAAATCCAAGTTCCCCGAAGTAGGCTTGACTGCCCATGCAGGTGAGGAAGGAGACCACACATACGTATCCAATTCTTTGGACTTGTTAACCGTTTCCCGTATCGACCACGGAGTCAACTCCCAACACAATGAGGAATTGATGAAGCGTTTGGCAGAGAACCGTACCATGTTGTCCATGTGTCCGTTGTCTAACGTCAAGTTGCAGGTTGTCAAGGATGTGTCGGAATTGCCAATTGCATTGTTCTTGGACAACAACGTGCCATTTTCCATCAACTCTGATGATCCAGCTTACTTTGGTGGTTACATTTTGGACAACTACGTTGCGGTCCACACCCGTTTTGGCTTTACTCTTGAACAGTGGTGTAAGATTGCCGTCAACGGTATTGAGGGTTCTTGGTGTGATGCTGCTAGAAAAGCAGAGTTGAAGTCGTTGGTGGAAGAGGTGTATGCCAAGTATGCTGCGTTGTTGAACTAGGTGGGTTGTATAATATTAGTGGATCAGAAATCATAGAGGTGAATGAATATCGACATTCTAATATAGGAAACGTAGCTCCGGGGGTTGGGAATTTCTAGCGTATAACCGATTCCGATGGATTGCGGTTGTATTTACATGGACCCAAAAGTTACGTTAAAGATTCAAGTGCAATAAATCATTGCCAGAGCTCTGGGCATATTGTTTCACCCCTCCCAAACCATCAATAAAGGCTCTTTGGCCGAGCGGTCTAAGGCGGCAGACTCAAGTTCTGTTATCGTAAGATGCGCGCGTTCGAATCGCGCAGGAGTCATTATTTTTT